>OZ024828.1:99329961-99929961 GCA_964016985.1 Anodontia alba
AAGGCCTTGTTTATGCAACAATATATGTTAATTAAACATACGAACAGCAGCAGTGTGAATATCAACAACACACATGTTTGCAAAATTTAATTTAGTCTATTGCCAAAATCTGCTTTGATGACCAACCCTCCAGATTGCCAATACAGCACTCTAGAGCTTACTCCATATCGGTTTAGTGCATTGTTTTGTACATTGTATGGTTACACTGGTATTGAACAAGTTAACTGTTAGCATTCTTCATTGAATTTGATCGTAACGGCTGTATCTGCGGGACCACGGGGAAGGTAAGTCGTGTGACGCATAGGTTGCATCGTTTTCCCAGATCTCAGATTCACTTGTTACCGATATGTTTACTAGACAGTTGAAGCACGTTAGTAGGAACGGAACTTTCATTTGTAGATTATTTACCTTTTCCTTGCATCTTATCACTTCAGCATATCAAGACGGAGACAGCTGTGGGAAAGTAATACACGGCGTATGACACAGGCTATTGGACACTGCCGTTGTACAAAAATGATAAACATCACGCAAACATGCCTATATAATTTTGACCCCCTCAAGCCCCACTTTTATATAGTAAAACGGGTTTACAGGGGTATATATTATTTTTCTTATTTCTGCTCAAAAAAATAGATTGTAGGTACTCGTTAGAACCGCCTCGGCGAGGCGGTTCTAACGAGTACCCACAATATATGTTTTGAGCAGAAATATGAAAAATATTAGTTTTTTATCTAAAAATTTTCAGTTTTTGGACGTGAAATTTTCTATATATTTGAATAGGCGTGTTTTCGTAATGACTGTAGTATGCTATTTGAAAATAATGGTTATGTCATTTTGTTGTATTTTGAATATGGTATATATTAAATAAGTGCATTATTCGTTATTGATTGTGTTTGTCTGTTTGACCCAGCAAAGGGCTAGAATCATATATACAGTCGAACCTCAATGGCTCGAACATCTTTGAGACCATGGAAATGTGTTCGAGCGACTGAGGGTTAATCATGGCACCAGTTCAGGAAGCAAATAGCGATAATTTTGGGAAATCTTCTTGATTTTCTACACAACGACAGTATGTTGAGTGTAATTAGAATCGCCTCTATGAGGCGATTCTAATGAGTACACACAACATACGATTCCATGATAAAATAAGAAAAAATCCCTAAATATTTGTTTTCTTGAGCTATTGGAAGAATTTTGTAGGGACTGAAAAAAGAGTTCGACTCATCCACGATAAACGAGCCATCCGTGTTCGAGCCATTGAGGTTATACTATATATATATATATATATATATATATATATATATATATATATATATATATATATATATATATATATATATATATATATATATATATATATATATATATATATAAACACTGTAAATAAGCTGATAAACTGTGGTCGCTCAAGTACATAATACCTTTTGCTATGGCAGCGGAACCTCTCGATCTCAAGCCCGATGAAGTTTGGGACTCTCGTTCTTAAGTCTGAAGCGATATGTTTGTACCAAACATCATTGTACATAAGATTATGTAGGTGGCACGAACATTGGTAAATGTTACTTTATTATTCTCTGTAAAAATCTGGTCTTTTGTTTTCGTTTGATTGATGTGTTCCTTGCTTCCAAAGGATCTCTCATCTGAAAAGCTTATACTCCTGTATATTTCATATGAAATGTATTTGTTAATTGTGACATTAGTTACATGAATACATGAACATATACAAATGTATTAAATTTAAAATGATATATTCAAGAGTATTGCAACGGTAGCGAATCTGTATGAATACAATAATATACAGGCGGATAGAATTTTTATTGATATACATATGAAATTGTTATTTACACTGAGTCTCGCTTTTTCATTTCGTTGTTTGTATTTTGATTTAGTGCAGCAGATTGAATTCAGCATGAAAACATGTCTATATATTTTGACCCCCTTAAACCCCACTTTTATATAGTAATACTGGGGTTTACAGGGGTAGGCATTATTTTTCTTATTTCTGCTCAAAAGCATAGATTGTGGGTACTCGTTTGAACCGCCCCTCCAAGGCGGTTCTTACGAGTACCCACAATCTATGTTTTGAGCAGAAATATGAAAAAAAAATATTAGAATTTTTATCTGAAAACTTCACTTTTTTGTGGTGATTTTTTTTTTTTCAATATATTTGAATAGGCGTGTTTTCATAATGTAAACCAGACTTTCAAAAAAGAGGGTTCTCTTCAAGAGAAGAGAAACATCAAACAAAGGAAAACAACTGACTAACTTTTAGTGAATGTTTTAATACTGTCGAACTTCAATGGCTCGAACATCTTTGGGACCATAGAAAATTGTTCGAGACATGGGTAGTTCGTGCCACTGAGGGTTAATCATGGTACCAGGTCAGGAAGCAAATAGTGATATTTTAGTGTTTTTGTTTCATTCACAATAATTGTATGTTGTGTGTTCTCATTAGAATCGCCTCGATGAGGCGACTCTAATGAGTACACACAACATACAATTTCATGATAAAATAAGAAAATTTCCCTAAATTTTTGTTTTCTGGAGCTAGGGAAGAATTTTGTAGGGACTCAAAAATGAGTTCGAATTAGCCATGGTAAACGAGCTATCGGTGTTCGAGCTATTGAGGTTCGACTGTATGCAGTTTTACACGTGAAATACCTAGTCCAGCGTTGAGAACCACTATATTTTCAAATGAATCGAAATGAGGCCAGAGTCAAACTAACAAGAACATATTATTTTTGCATTCTTCATTATTCCTCATGGACTCGTTAGAACAGATTTGTTCTGTATTTCTGAAGGGTTCCAACTTTGGAAATTTTGTGATCACAGCAGCTGCCAATACATGCTTATGTGGAGGCCGTAAACCGTCGCCATGTACTTCGCTATAGTTCTGACTTTATTGAATTTTCTGGACCTTTTGGACTAATATCGCTTTAAGTTGATGGAAGGAGTAAGGGATATTGCAGTTACATTATTCCTTATGAACAAGTTCTGTAAAACCGAGTCTACTATATTCTGATTTGTTCTTCATGCACAGATAGCTTTAATTTATTGTAAGATTCACTTTGACATAATAATATCGTGTGTGAGTTTCAGGAAAGGTTTTTTTCTTTTAATCACCTTGTGTACGTTTCTTTCCAAACAATAACACGTAAACATTGTACGTTGGAGGTGTATGACAGAAGTATTTGTTTTAGAGCTCTGATTATTTAAGTCTGTAAAAAGTCTAACGCACTACCGAATACTCCACAAGGACATGAAAGATTAGTTACGATATTTGTGTGGAAAAGTTTTGAGTTGAGCGGCTTTCCTTACCTGGTTGCTAGCCGTGTTATTTATAATTCTCACACGGATCCAGGGTTTTAAAACACAAAGCACAAATGGGTTAAAGAACATATAGAATATACAGAAATATATTGTCGTGTTTCTATACAGGTTGCTTCCCTTAGCTTCTAAAGGATTATTATTGTCAATTATTACAAGTTCTTATGTGTATGTTGACGTTTGGTCCGAGATACATAGTATACGCTCTGCTCTGCTCTGCTCTGTGTCTGATAATAGAAATTGCATGCGAAGTCTAGGACTGAGTCTATACTAAACATGGAAATACGATTATACATGTATTTGTAAAAATATATTATAGTTCTTTAAAAGAGAGTCGTGTGTACTTAAACCAGGGTGTTCTCAACAGACGTGAGGGATATTGCAGCTTTTATCATTCATTGAACTGTTTTGCCGAATCTGTTGTTTTATATTTTTAATTTATTCTGCATTTCCAAAACGGCCCCCATTTTAGAATATTATGTGATGAAAGCAGTTGTCCTGAAATGCTTGTGTGGAGGCCGTACAGCGCTGCACATTCCAAAAATGTATATGAGGGTCCCTAAAGAAGCATAAGTAGCCGAAACTAGCTAGTCTGGCCCAGATACCTTCGACATTTCAGCTATTGTTTTTTGTGTGTTTCCTCTTTGCTTTTAAGGATCCTTTCTTATATGTTAGAGCATCTATTTAAAATTATATGGTCTACAGACAGCTTTAAGTTTTTCTTTTGGTATAAAATAGGAACTTTTCAAAATGAAACGTTTGGCAATTTATGTAATAACCGAAGTGTAAAAAATGACATTGATGATATAAACAGTCCTTGCTCAGAAAACACACCTTTGTATATGTGCGCCAAGCGAACATTCAGATAGAGCCTTCGTATTCACGCTTTCTGGTCAGAATCTTTACTGGGCGCATTGTGGATAGCCAAGGACGCAGTTTGTTTATGTGAACATCCCAAAAAGGTAAGAAAAAAGTCCAGGGTGTACCACAATCACAAATCGCAGCCCTTCCCAGACACCAGGAGGAAGAGGAAACCGACAAAACCAAACAAGCACAAATCTATTTGATGTTTTGGCTGTTTTCCACCTACAGCAGTTAGGAACGGGTCACAAATTAATTTAATTTACAGTTGCGGATTGGAGGCAATGATCACACAACATGTGAATTACATGTACGGGAGATATCGGTACCAGCTATATATATATATATATATATATATATATATATATATATATATATATATATATATATATATATATATATAGCTGGTACCGATATCTCCAGTACATGTAATTCACAAAAACAAAAAAAAACAAAAAAAAAACAAAAAACAAAAAAAAAAAAAAACAAAAAAAAAACAAACAAAAAAAAAACAGAAACACAGCAAGGCTCAGTTTGTAGAACACCAATCTTGCGTGCTGGAAGTCGCATGTTCGATTCTGACAAAGTCGTACCGAAGAATTTAAACACGATGCTATCAGCCATTCGCTTGGCATCGGCATTAAAACACTAGCTAGAGTTAGCAATCAGACCTAGTCGACAGCGATAAGAGAGAGAGAGAGAGAGAGAGAGAGAGAGAGAGAGAGAGAGAGAGAGAGAGAGAGAACGAGCCTTCAGGAAGATAGATACATCATTACGAAAACAGGCCTATTCAAATATATAGAAACGTTTCACCTCCAAAAACTGAAAATTTTCAAATAATAAACTCAGATATTTTTCATATTTCTGCTCGAAACATAGATTAAGGGTACTCGTTAGAACCGCCTTGACAAGGCGGTTCTAACAGGTACCCACAATCTATGTTTTGAGCAGAAATAAGAAAAATAATGTATACCCCTGTAAACCCCAGTTTTACTATATAAAAGTGGGGTTTAAGGGGGTCAAAATTATGTAGGCATGTTTTCGTGATGTTTTCAGTAGTAGCAACTGTCAAGACTGAATTTGCTCCCTTCTGAAAAAGGGTTTACTCCACAAGGAAAGAATTTCTCCCTTGTTTTAGTGTAGTTTACTTTATAGAAGGGGATCAAACAGGAAAGCAAACAGGAAATGATCTCTATCTCTGTCTCCCATGTGAACAATGGCGAAAAATACTACCGTATATGGTCTCATTAAGCGCCTTGTCACATGTAGCTTCTATCATGAAATAACTAAAGATGATAAATACAATAAGTTACGTCCACCACGCACACTAGCTGTATAGATGCACTAACAGAACAATATAGACTGATAGAATAATGAAGTCATTGCAGACATGCTGTCTTGATACTTAATGGGAATACATACTTTTAAGAGTTAAACTGTTTTTGCTCTCTTCTGAAAAGGAGTCTCTTCTAAAAGGAAATAATTTGCTCCCCTTTGTGTCGACCGAGTGTCGGATTTGGAACGTACCTGGTGTGCAGGAAAGCAAATTTAGAAATCACAACAGTTGCCCCTACCATCACGAAAACATGCCGTTATAATTTTGACCCCATTAACCCCCACCTTTATATAGTAAAACTGGGGTTTACAGGGGTATACATTATTTTTCTTATTTCTGTTCATCCTAGTCGAGGCGATTCTAACTTGAGCCAAATTAATTGACTTCTCTGATCATGCTACTTTGAAATAATTTGCTCCCCTTTGTGTAGACCAATTTTCGGATTTGGAACGTGCTTGGTGTGCAGGACAGCAAATTGGAAATCACAACAGTTGCCCCTACCATCACTAAAACATGCTGTTATAGTTTTGACCCTAGTAAACCCCTTTTTTATATAGTAAAACTGGGGTTTACAGGAGTATACATTATTGTTTTTTTTATTTTTGCTCCAAAACATAGATTGTGGGTACTCGTTAGAACCGGCTCATGAGGCGCGTACAAAATTTCATCAAAATATCTCATATGGTCGAAGACCAATGGCGATTTCCTTAGTTTTACTTTTTGGCTTCTAGAACAATAGGTTTAAAGGGAAACAACATTGTGTACTTGCTTTGGCTAAAGCTTGTCAACATTCATATAAATCTTTTATTAAAATGGTCCATATGTAATAAAGCTATTTCCGTATTTACACATGTTTGGCTTTTTTGCATTCCTTGGTCATTTGACAGTGGCATTTGGCAAGCCTGTCAGAATGTATACAAAACATTATCAAACTTTTCCAAATGGTTCATGAGTTAAGACCATTTTTGCTAACTGTCTACAGACAAGATCACAAACCGTCCACGGACGTGCGGAAAAGTCGAATATATGGCACTCTTCGAAAGTCGATCTTACAGTCTGTCGACTTTTCTGCATGTCGTGCAATATATCATAGCGAATGTCTTTATCAGGCGGCGCGGAAGCTTAGACCGACTTGACTTTTGCTCGTCACAGACTATTTTACTTGACGCGCTAGATTGTCTCAATCATTTTAGTTCCTAGAAAACCAATAGCTATAAATATTTGATTTCCGCTCATTCAGGAAACCAGTTTGTGATAGTTTTATCGTTTCTAACTGGAAGCATTCATTTTATGATGGTATTACCGTACTACAGTCTTCTTGGAATTTCTGGAATATTTCTAGAACAATAGGTTAATCGCAACTGTATGCCTCTGTGTGTAATACTGCCTTAATAGCGTGTGGATACTTTTAAGGGACATGGAGGCACTTTCAAGGGTGTCAACTCATTGTCCTTCTCTGGGTCCCTTTTGAAAAGAGATCTACTCTAGAAGGAAAGAATTTGCTCCAGCGGGAGCAAATTCTTTCGTTTAAGAGTAGAACCCTGTGAAGAAGGGACATGTTTGCAGGAAAGGAAACAGGAACACACAAGGTTGACTCCCTTAGCCATCAGCAAATCCCCCGACCAAACCGCCATTTTTAAATTTGGTGTATATTTCAATCAGATATCATGGAAATATTGAAACAGAGCAAAGTGAAAAGATGCAAAGATAGTATGGAATGTGACCAAAATAACAGGTGTATTCTAAATGGTTTGATTTTTTAATGTTCTATTATTTTTTTTTATTTTTGTCAAAAATCCTCTATAACTGACTTCTGATGTGATTATTTTGTACAGGATACACAATATTTGCAATACTTTGAATTTGGTAGTCTACATAATCAGAAATATTAGCAAAAATAAATGCCTGTAAAGGTAAGGTATAGTATGTCAACATTAAACTGAGACATTATCATATTCCTTGAACTCAATTCGGTAATCATCGATTTCCGAATGACAAAGTTAGCCGTACATTGAAATAAATCAATAGATATGAATGTATTTATTACCACTTTTCCGGCTAGTCTAATGGATGAAACGGTAAGGCGCTAAAGTTTCAGTCACAGGGTCGTGGGTTCGACTCTTAACAGAAGGTGCGATTTTTTATCGCCTTTTTATGCGGTATGTGTCTCAATATGTTACATTCAGGTAAATAAGAAAATTCGGCCAGTAATCCGCATACATTTATAGATAGCTTTCTTCCTGTGGTCGGAATCTACCAAGTCAACCCGATCTAAACAGACACTATTTAAACAAGCTTTGAATTCTGTGGAGGCAGGTAGCTGCTTAATGCAAGCTGGAAGTAATACAGAAAGCTTCCAGAGGAGTTTTCTGCATGTTTCCCATCCTGCATTAAGCAGCCACCTGTCTTAAAAACCATATGCAATCATTTTTGAGTAGCTGCTAAAGAGACATTTTATTGTACGTGGGGAACAGTAGACCTCTAATAGTTCTCTGAACACACTTAATTAATTTAAGAATTCTCGGTCGAATTTTCTCTAAAACCCCTATTATGCTATTTCAGATTCAATGATATGACTTATCTTTTTAGCCATTCCAATACCAAACCAAGTTTATATACCATTTTGACGCAATTGACCCTCATGGGTTCACGCGTCTTAAGCTGACATCATCATCATCATCATCAATGGCGCGATAGAAATTACTGAGAAAGCCTTTGCCGATATTGGAAAGGACAGTTGGAAACAAGCCTGCGACCATGTTGAAAAGATGATAGATCAGACGAAAGCCACGGATCTCTACAAATGCGAGCAAGATGAACTTTTGTGATCTACGTGACGGGCTCTGATAACAGCGTCACTGATACTGCTAAAGAGGTCAGTAGCATCGACACAGCGAGTGAATCAGAAGAGTTTCACTGAATCGATTGCATTGTTTGAATGTTCCACTGTTTTAAAATGTATGCAATAAAGATGAAGAAAGAAAAATAAAAGCAAAGAGAGAGAGAGAGAGAGAGAGAGAGAGAGAGAGAGAGAGAGAGAGAGAGAGAAATGAAATCCTTAAAATAATAATAACAATACTATTAATAATAAAGATTTACATACTAAAATAAATAGAAATCTTAAGATACAAAAATGCTTTGTTCGCGGTTCGAACCATGCGCGCCGAGTTTACAAAGCGGTAGGTAGTGTCATTACACCATAGACTGGCTTGATTATCTAAGATGAACAAAATCCTTAAAATAGTAATAACAATACTACTAATAATAAAGATTTACACACTAAAATAAATAGAAATCTTAAGATACAAAAATGCTTTGTTCGCGGTTCGAACCATGCGCGCCGAGTTTACAAAGCGGTAGGTAGTGCCATTACACCATAGACTTGCTTGATTATCTAAGATGAACTATCATGATCTTCTGCTATAAATAAAATCCGATCGCGGTTTAAAACAGGAACTTACGAAGACGTAACGGGAGCCTACGAAGACGTTGGTGGAAACTGATTGTCTCAGTTTAATTTTGCCGTATGTTTATAGGGATAAACATCAACAGAGCAAAACTTGTCCTTCTCGCATTCGACACGCTTACTTGACCTGATATACTCGTATATCATAACCAAAACGATATCAAGCTGTCTCAAACATGGGAGTTACGGCCTGCACAAGAATTTGGTATCAGGGAAGATAAGTATATAATAGAGAAAATGACAGTACTCTTGAGCACGACATGCCTACCGGTCCTTATCTATGCCTCTACCAAATATTATCAAAATATTTCAAACGACATACACAGGACTTTGGCTTAGAAATTCATTCAGGGGAGGTAACTAGAGAAAAAAAAACACACACACACAGCAGATTTTCTTTCTTGCACGCGACACGCCTACTGGTTCTTATCTATGCAGAACGCGGCGTCTGGTCAGGGTCTACACTGTTTGCATTAAATTCAGAAATTTCTACAAAACATGATAATAACAAAGCTAATCAGACACCCCTCAAATTGGAAATTGACCAGCTCGAAGAGTGAAGCTAGAGAAGTCGATTCGTCATAAATGGGTGAACCCTTTCAGTCCTGCAGACTGGCCGTCTCATCAGGATCTACACTGTTTGGCTTTTTTTTTCTTGAATATGAAACCCCTTTTTGCAACAGTGGACATGTCTTGATTCAAGGGTGGGAGAATCCAAGTAATACTCGGAAGAGGGTTTTGAATTATGAGAAGATAGATAGATAGGAACACAGGGGTGAAAGAGTTAAAACTGAATTTGTGTTTACATTAATGTCATACATGGGAAACTTTCCTCGCAGTTTCACGGAAATAGCCGATATCGACTCGGGGAAACTCGTCGTAATTGCATAGAAATTAATAGGAAAGTCGTCTTAAATTGATTAAAATACAATTTTAGAAGAATGCGATAAAACATTAAAAATTATTTTTGGAAAGATATTGTATTAAAAAATAATGTGATATAAAATTGTAAAACTAAATTGATGACTTAGTTCTTCCATTTTACTTTAAGGTGTGGTATGTTGTTTCCCTATTCATCTTATATATACATTTGCCAAAATGCTTCTGAATCGACATTTCAGTGCTGCTTTAAGAAACATTACTTTCCCATCGGTGCTTTTATAAGTTATGATTAGAAAACCAATTTCTCAAAGTTTGCAATGATATATACTATTCAATAATAAAGTACAAACGTAGTTCTTCCATTTTGGTTTAAAAATAAGGAAGTCAGCATTTCGGCACTCGCATATTCTCTCATGAAAATGGCTAAGTCCACGAGCTGCGCCAGGATAAGATAACGGTGGAAATTAACTTGAGCATAGTGTCATAATGTTGAAAATTAATTATGTAATTCATTGAATTTATTTATTAATTTTATTTATTTATCTATTTATTCATTTATTTACTTAGTAGAACTAATTCATATACTGCATGATAAAACATGACATAACACTTTGAAATTTATTACAGACGAATGAATGAATGAATGAATGAATGGATGAATGGATGGATGGAAGGAAGGAAGGAAGAATTTATACTCTCCTACAATTCTGGCATTATGACTGACTGACTGATTGACTGAGAGACAGTCGGACGGACGGAAAGAAAGAAGGAATGAACGAAAGAATGAAAGAAGAAAATAAGTTACTTAAGAACATAGCATTTCGATTTATCGGCAAAATATCATATGGCTGATCACAATACATCAAAAAGCTACAATTGGCTATCATTATGTACGATTTAAATAACGCGCATTAAGAAAATTTGATAATTAGACTGTTGGCTGCAATCAGTGTAAATAGTTTTTTATTGCAATCAATTTTAGTACACCTTCGCTCGTTTGTCACAGATAGCCGAAATCTATTCGCTTTGCCCGGAGGGACTATTCACATGGAGGACATGGTTAATTGACCCGTTCATCATGAAAACGCGCCTATATAATTTTGATCCCCTTAAACCCCACTTTTATATAGTAAAACTTGGGTTTACAGGGGTATACATTATTTTCGTTATTTTTGCTCAAAAAACATAGATTTAGGGTACTCGTTAGAACTGCCTCGACGAGGCGGTTCTAACGAGTACCCACAATCTATGTTTTGAGCAGAAATATGAAAACTATCAGAATTTTTATCTGAAAATTTGTCATTTTTTGGTGGTACAATTTTCAGTGTATTTGAATAGGCGTGTTTTCGTAGTGAATATACAGCATTACGAAAACACGCCTATTCAAATATACTGAAAATTTTACCACCAAAAAATGAAAATGTTCAGATAAAAATTTCTGATATTTTTCTTATTTCTGCTCAAAACATGGAATGTGAGCACTCGTTAGAACCGCCTCGACGAGGCGGTTCTAACGAGTAACCACAATTTATGCGTTTGAGTAGAAATAAGAAAAATAATGTATACCCTGTAAACCCCAGTTTTACTATATAGAAGTGGGGTTTAAGGTGGTCACAATTATATAGGCATGTTTTCGTGATGGATTCGCTCCTTAACAATCTGTTGACTGAAAATTGCAGACATATCTCATTTAAACTTTAATACCTAGAAAATCAGTCGACTTTAAAAGACTAAATGATGGTAAGGATCTATATTAATAATTATTTTAGAACAACTGATTCTTAACACGCGATAATAGGATTAATGGGCTTTGCAATAACCTTCTTCCATATATGTCCTAACTGACCGTCACTGAATGGCTTATTACGTACAGGTAAGTGAATCCGATAAAAGTAGGAAGTGACTCTAAGGGAAATAACTTACTTTTCGCCAACGGCTTATTGTACAGGTTATTTCCCATACTAATCTGACGAATATTGTTGCAGTTGGACATACTTCTGCGTGCAGGTGCAGCATTGTTTATTTATTCATGCACGTGTATTGTTGTTTATAAACTATCTTATGCGTATATCCTAATGCCCCTATACATATTTTGGCCAGACATTGAGAGAAAACAAATGTACAGTCGAACTTCAGTTGCTCGAACATCTCTTGGATCCCGAAAATTCGTTCTAGATATGAATAGTTCGTGCCACTGAGGGTTATATCAGTGTCGGGGGATTCTATTTTTCGAGTAGTGTGTTTCGAGTAAGAAAAGTGAGTTTCGAGTAAGAAAAGTGAGTTTCGAGTTTTAAAAGTAAGTTTCGAGTAAGAAAAGTGAGTTTCAAACATGAAAAGCTAGTTTCGAGTAAGAAAAGTAAGTTTCGAGTTCAAACAAATAAATTTTGAGTAAGAAAAGTGAATTTTGAGTTAAAAAATAGGTTTCGATTAAAATAATAATTACTGAACAAATTCTAAACATGCAAACTGAGCGTTATTATTCAAGCAAACGTGATTCTTGTATAAAAAGTAGATTTCTTAAGGTAGTACATTTTTTTTTACTGGGCAGGCCTAGCCCTCTAAGCGGTTAACCAGAAGGTTTGTTTATCCGTCCACCTCCGGCATTGCTGCCTCAGGTGAAGGTGTGTTTATCCGTCCACCTCCGGCATTGCTGCCTCCGGTGAAGGTGTGTTTAGCAGTTCACTCCGGCACTGCTGCCTCCGGTGAAGGTGTGTTTATCAGTTCACTCCGGCATTGCTGCCTCCGGTGAAGGATAACACGTACATCCAACGTGAAACCACCGAGTCAATGAGAGTTTCAAATTTTATAACAAACCAAACCAACCACAGTTCTGTGTATTAAAGGCCAATGTTAATAATTTATCCTCTCAGAAGTTGGTTACAACTCTTCAGTAAGTATATAACACTTTAAAGCAACAGCACCGATTTTAGCTACAAATGTGACGTATATCTGTTAGAACTCGGAATAAAATGGCTTTGAAAACAGCTCAGGTAATTTAATGAATTTTAAACTCGGGTGTGTGTGATTGGGGCGGGGGGGGGGGGGAGGGGAAGGAGGGGGCGGGGCGGGGGGGGCGTGGGGGGGAGGGCTGGGTAACTTACGGGTAATTTTGGTACGGATGTGCGAGCCAGTATTTCAAAATCTACCCCATTCATATACCTGGCCTTTGAAAAAACGGACCCATTCATTTACTTGATCATCCAAAATGTTGACCTATTCATACACTGCCCTTTGATTTTTGTACCCATTTTTTGCTGATTGTTACACAAATATCACTGTCAATTAGAGGATAAGCAGCCTCGAAAAATCTCTGAGCGAAAAATATGTGCATATACCAGGATGTCAGAAAAATGGGGCCCTTCACATAGGAATCCAGAAAAATCGGGCCATTCATATACTTTTTGTTGAAAAAAGGGGGCCAATCATATACCTGGCAGCGCTGAAAAAGGGGGCTATTCGGCACGCACATCCGTACTGTGTCATATATAGAAAGTTACCCCCGCCCCCCCCCCCCCCCCCCCCGCCGAGATATTAAACTTTAGACAGCATTCAAGGGAGATAATCCTATCAGTAGTAAGTATTAATTTCTAAAAAAAGACACATCTTTCTCAAAACCTTGAATTTGCTATGCCTTCAATTACATATGGTAAAAGCCCTTTAAAACATCTCCGGGATTACTGAATCGATGACTATGGAGCGTGGTATACATCATCGCGGACTCGGGAGCCCATTATAGATTGTTTAAATGATGACCCTAAGAAGAAGAAAAAATAATGCTGTGTTTCCTGTTACATTGTTGAAAATTCTTTGGTCCGTAGGTCAGGATGTTTTTTTTTTTTGTTTTTTTTTTTTTTTGTGTGTGTGTGTGTGTGTGTGTGTGTGTGTGTGTGTTTGTGTGTGTGTGTTTTAGTGCATGTATTTCTGTATCATTATGGCTTACAAGTATGTGGTTGTATTGATAGGAAATCAATTCGTACTTAAGTCAATTCGTACTTAAGACAATTCGCTCTCATTTGGTCAACTCGTACTCATTTTTCGGTTAATATTTTCTTCGGTCAATTCGTCCTCATTTGGTCAACTCGTACTCATCTTGGTCAATTCGTCCTCGTTTTGGTCAATTCGTTCTCGCGCTTAATTCGATTAATTTCGAAAGAAAGAAAGAAAAAGAAAGAAAGAAATACTTCTAACGATCGCGCAGTCGACGGCACGCCATCGCAAATCTGTCTCCACGCTGTCTCCAGACTAAAATGGGTTAAACCTATAAATGTGAACAAGTCCATCGGACTACCTGATGATGTGTCTAAAACCATGCTAGGTGAGGAGAAAAACGCGGCGCCAAATCTAGGTCTACACTGTTTGTTAAGGCATGCGTATCTGACTACTTAGGCTAAATACGTGTATCTGTTTATGTTTGTGACAATTGCTGGATCAATCTGTTTGTGTGTGTGAAAATTGCTGGATAAATGTCAAATATTGAAGACTCTGGGTCTACACTGTTAGCTTAGGTATGCCTGTCCAAATACTTATGGTAAATAGGTACATAAGGTAAATAAGGACGCACAGTCTGATCAAAATCTTCACTGGGCGCATTTTGGATAGCCAAGGATATTAAGTTTCTTAATGGGGACAGCGAAGACGCAGGTTGATTTGTGTCTTCGTTGGGCACACATGTCAGAAGGTACATTCCCTCACGTTGCATTACGACAACACGCCTATTCAAATATACTGAATTTTTTATCACCAAAAACTGAAAGTTTGCGGATAAAAATTCTGATATTTTTCATATTTCTGCTCAAAACATAGATTGTAGGTACTTGTTAGAACCGCCTCGCTGAGTACCCAGACTCTTATGTTTTTGAGCAGAAATAAGATAAATAATGTATACCCATGTAAACCCCAGTTTTACTATATAAAAATGGGGTTTAAGGGGGTCAGAACTATATAGGTATGTTTTCGTGATGGCGACTCAAGTATGCATTAAACTTTATCACTCTCTTGTCAAGTTCAGCAGACGACAAATTGATATTGTTTCATATTTTTCTCAGGAAACAGAATTTGACACCCTGTGTTCTGGGGAAAATATTTCAATATGCCGTCTGCTGAAAAATTTACTCTGAGTCCTAAGCGTTAAAGTACATGGGCCATGTCATGCAAAAATGCCTTGATTGCATACGTGACTAAAGCCCATATCAGCCTGCACGCCCACGTAGTTTGATCCCGGTCTTCATTCTCGGCTTACAGACTAATATCAATACAGACAGTTTGCATGAAGTGTCAACTTCTGTTTTCTAGAAAAAAAAAAAAAAAAATAGAAGTATTTTATCTATTTGTCGTCAGCTACAAATAACACGAAAGCATGCCTATATAACTTTAACCCCCCTTAAACCCCACTTTTATATAGTAAAACTGGGGTTTACAGGGGTATACATTATTTTTCTTATTTCTGCCAAAAACATAAATTGTGGTCCTCGTTAGAACCGCCTCGGCGAGGCAGTTGCAACGAATACCCACAATCTATGTTTTGAGCAGAAATATGAAATATAAGATGTTTTTTGTATCTAAAAAAAATCATTTTTTTTGGTGGTAAAATTTTCAGTATATTTGAATAGGCATATTTTCGTAATGAAGGTACGTCCTCATCAGGGTGGCCTAAACTGATTTGATGATGATCATCACATTCGCTTTTGTATGCGTGCATGTAGACTTAAATAAATACACTCTTGTATTGTGTCAACAGCACGCAAACAAATGAGAAAGTTTTAAAACACTGTTTTAATTGCAGGGTTACACGCTCAAAAACCCCCTTCTATACAACTGCGGTTTTGGTTTAAACATATTTTATTTCATCGAAATCACAATACAGCCATACATACACACAATACTCACTGGGATTCAAACGAAAGCATACTGCTTATTTAGTTCATCTCCTAATACATACAATATCTATTGTGAACATTTATGGCCAAAGCATATTCATAGAGTAAGCAGACGGTTATATAAGAGACGGAAATCATGAATAGATACAACAGATTAGCATAAAATGCTATATACAAAGGCGAACTAGTAAAGAGGTACAAGAAGAAAAAATGAATTATTAATGTAGAAATAAAAAAGAAAGAAATATTTCATAGGCATAATCATTCAAACGGGGAGGTGGAAATTGATTATATCAAATCTACACAGGGTTGAGAGCATAGTTCAAGCGTACAAAGCCCGGACAGCTTTCTATATTCAGTTTCAAGAGATTCTATATTATATATTCTTATATATCTTTCCAAGACTAACTAAAAATATACTATATTCAAAGCAAGTGCAAAACTCAAAATTATAAATCATAATATATTATAAATTATAAGTTAGGCTACAGTGCCAGTGGACCTGTCTTAAAATCTTTTACTGTCTTTGATGTATGCTTGCACAGCTTCGAATATATGGACATTTGTCTGATATGATAAATCATTGTTTCCACGCAACAAACAATCAATTGTTACCCTACAAAACTGAGAAACAATACGAATTAGTTCCGCTCGTATGTTGTCGTAAAATGTGCACATAAAAGAGTAGTGTTTCCATTTTCTACCTCTCTGCATCGACATAACGGTACCCAAGTTTGATATGTTATACATTTTGACCCCTATCCCATCCCAGGGCATGACCCAGGGGTAACTGTAGCACAGATATGAAGGTTTAGGTATGGGTAAGTAGCAAACAAAATTGCAACTTCCTAGCATAAAAGTATGACCTAAGTAGCATAACAAATATCAACTTCCTAGCATAAAAGGTACCCAAGTTTTACCTGTAATACATTTTGACCTTTAACCCCACCCCAAGGCATGACTCTGGGACAACTGTAGCACATAGTTGAAGGTTTAGGTCTGGGTAAGTAGCAAACCAAATTTCAACTTCCAAGCGTAAAAGGTACCCGTTATGAACTCCAAGAGAAACACAGACGTAAATGTCAATGCAAACTTGAATGCAACCTTAAACATTTGTAAATATTTGTACACATTTTGACCCCTAGTCCCACCCAGGGATGACCCAGGGGCAAATCTAGCATAAAGTTGAAACCTTATGGCTGCGTAAGTAGCATACCAAATTTCAACTTCGTAGCGTAAAAGGCTCCCAAGTTATGTGATCCAAGAGAAACGTGATATAGGCATGTACGCACGAACGCACAGAAGGACGTAACATCACGGCGAAAGGTTATATACGCATGCCACTCCTGCCTTCAGCAGGCGGGGGCATAAAAATGCGCGACGTTTTATCCAAATATCAGTTCATTAAAAGCAAACGGCAACGTTATAATCTAAAATGTCTACCTACCAAAGCAAAATATACCTCAAATGAAAGTCGAAGTGACACAAAATGTAAGAGACCGAACTGCGGTCTCTGTATTCATCTGAAAGAAAATAACATTTAAATGCGGTAACAACTTTAAAATACATGAAAATATGTCATGTGAGGTTAAAAACGTCATTTATGTCATGACATGCAGCGGCTGCGGGGAGGAATATATTGGAGAAACCAGTAACTTCTTGCGTAAAATTGTACCCGTACATAACCAGCAAATCCGTGGCCCCCAAACAAGAATGCTAAAGGTAACTGAACATAAAGATAACTGTGCGAAAAATATGTATCCCAATTTTCCCGTTTTATAAGATGTACACAGAAAGTGCAACTACGACGGGCAAAAGAAAAAAAAATGTTCATAAATGCATTAAAACAAAAAAGTAAACAGGACTGCTTAGGTACTAGTGTCATCAGGGTATTCACAGACCAGGACTATTTAACCGGTAATTACATCAATAGTTTATTGTGCACGAAATGTTATCATGACGTTATGTTCTCGTTGCTAGGATATTCACTTAATGTCTTCTTGAAAATCTGTACTAATCACTGAAACCGCGGTAGAATATTAAATTACAGAATATTGTGGCAATATCGGATTTTATTATTTTTTTCTACATAATTTCCTTATATGTGGGACTATTGTATTTAGATCATTCCCTATATCTATATATCAAGAATATTAAAACACTCTGAATTTTGCGTTTTCATGGCGTTAAGTACATGCGCTAAGTTTAAAATCATACTGCAATATATGGTTTTCAAATATTGCATCCGTTTGTTTTGCGTTCTTTTGCGTTCAATATACATATTTTCCAGAACAGAAGTCCCAAAATAAGAACGGATTGACCAGAACCATGAGTACGAGATGACCAAAATAAGTATAAGATGACCAAAATGAGTACGAGTTGACCAAACAATGAGGGCGAATTGACCAAATGTGTACGAATTGACCAAATCGATGAGAATGAATTGACTTAAGTACGAGTTGACTTAAGTACGAGTTGACTGGGAACCGTTATATTGATTGAATTCAATGGAAGGTACCTGAAATATGACAATTTTTGTTTATGTTTTTAACAGTTTCACTTTGTTGTAACATTTTGTTTGTGTTTTTAAAATTAATCTTTTGAACTTTTGAATTTTCAGGAAAAAAGTTAGAAGTTGAGACAGGATCGGCTGGGTTACAGGAAACATTCCATTGTTTTTTATTTCGCTTAAAGTGACCTTCGTTTCCTTATTAAATGCTAAGTTTCCTCACTACATGTCATAGTTAAGGAGTAGGAGACTGGACTGGACTGGACATGGCCAATGGACACACAGACATTGGTAAAACTTAATGTCCGTCCACGTTAAATAACCATATACGAAAAGGTGGGGACAAAGCAGTTGCTACAAAATACATGTGCACTCAGCAAAGACTGCACATCCGTACACTCGCTCGTCCGTGCACTCTACGGAAGCTAATGACCCAAAGCTAATTGATGCGGACAACTAAGACCGATAAGTCTGTGGATGTGCAGGCTGATCTGAGTTTTTGCTCGGGCGCACATGTAATTTTGTAACAATTGCTGTTCTTAAGCTTATTAGACAGAACTAACTAAAAATGAGAAAATATGTGTCATAGTGTTGACCAAAACAGATCACTACATGCCCCAAGTGCCAAGCCAAGTGACTCAGTCGGATGCACGTTCGACTGGACACAGGTTCAATTCCCTGGCCCAACCTTTCGTGGAACATTTTCAGAGTGGTCATGAAGGGCCTACGTTTTATTGTTATGCACTTGCAGACTTAAAAATAAAGTTTACTTACTTTCTCATTAATTATTCTACGGCCATTATCCCCTATCGGCTAATGCAAGCAGGACAGCTGGCATTGACTGGCGAAAGGATGGGCACTGGGTACTAGTGATACACTTTGTATAGAAGGTCTAAAATAAAATCTAAGCCTGCCCAGGCCGGACTCGGTAGCTCAGTCAAACGCGCTTTCGACTGGAGATCAGAAGGATGTGGGTTCGATCCGGCAACATCTTTTCGTGGAATATTTATAGAGTGGTCATGAATTATTCTTCCGTCACTCTCCCATACAGGAAGATGCAAATAATTAGTTAATGTATAATGCTTCTTAAAACTCTAAGATGCCATTTTGAAAGCTCTGACGTGCGGCAAAATTGCCACCCCTGCTATTGTCGTATAGCAATTGCTGCTGAACCTCTTGACAAAATTAAGTCAAGTGTTGCATGCAAGTCACGAAAAACGAATCACACTACAAATATACCGAGCATAAGTCAAAACGCTATACTACAAAATCTGATTTCCTGGGTAAAGTAATAGTAATCTGATTTCCGGAATCGCATACACCGTGTTCAATAAACAAAGTTTATTATCTCCCCTGCCAATGCGAAACCCCTATTCAAAATTGGTTTGGGGCATACCATCTTTATAAGGGAACCCTTAGTGCCCTTCTGGGTGTTAACAATGTGACGTGAACGCAAGTCGCATCAAGAGAGCATGCGTTTTAGTGGACCCATAGTGAATCTTACTTTAGTTACCACTGACGTCAGTTTAATGCATATGCATGTTAAAAATTCATTCGATGATGATTGTTCTGTAACTCACTTTTCTTACTCGAAACTCACTTTTCTTACTCGAAACTCACATTTTTTTTTACTTCGAAACTCACTTTTCTAACTTGAAACTCACTTTTCTGACTCGAAACTCACTTTTCTTACCCGAAATTTCGGAAAGTCTTGTCAACAGGGAAATCTTACGTCTACGAGAGCATGTAGACGCAGCTGGACACACGAGAATGATAATCTTTTTATCCATTACAGCCCTGCTGAAAGCCCTGCACTGCGGGGACCTGCTGACAGTCATAGTACCGCTCTTTTCATACAGTAAATTCAACTGGGGGTATATTTGTGCAACAACACAAGCCTGACAATGCAAGGAGCTGCGCTGCATACTATCCCCGCTATCCCCCTCCCATTCCCTGGGAGGAGTGTACTGTATTCTTTGCTTCGATTGTATAGGCCACTTTTATGCACCAGTCATTTGAATCGCCAGCCCCTAAGGGGTCGGGGAAGGGGTCGGGGATAGCGAGGACATAGCGGGACTTAAGTACCGTTATTTAACCTCCGATGAGCCCTGGCAGTGCCGTAGATTTATTATCAGCCAAAATGTTTTGCATACATAAATTAGAGCCACACCCACCTCAAACTTACTCATACTGTCAATGATACTTTACCTTTGAATAATAGCTGTATCGAGTAAACAAGACGTTATACCATGGAAAATGTACAGGTTGATTTTTGAAACAGAGAGCAGACTGTTCCAGGAAACAAAAATTGGCCCCGGGGTAGTTGGGCGTGGAGGGCCGTTTAGCAAGGCTTTGACCATAAATTTGTCCCCTTGGCGCAGGGCGTTTAGCAGGGCTTTAAAATAATGAGAAGTTAAAAGCCCTGCTATTCCCCGGGGGCCGAGACTACAAATGATTAGTCCGTTATTGATTCAGGAGAAGTGAAGCTGCACATGCGAAGTGTGCAGTAGTATGTCTCAACAGTTTTTCTGTGCTAACCATACAAGAAAAAAAAACAAAAAAAAAAAAAAAAAAAAAAAAAAAACGCCTGGAACTTTAACATCGAGAATATTTTATTATCATTATTATTATTTCTCTGCATAAAAATATACCGCCGACACACCGATGTTTCGGCTGAATGGCAGATAGTGAAGACCTAGACCGGTCTTCTAGTCTTCAAGTAACTTCCTTTTCTTCACCTTACATCTTCGGTAAGCTCCCTTGTATGAAGGCACACTCGCGTAGCTGGAATCACTTAAATAATTATACAGACAAATGCGAGGTATGTAGGTTTTACTGTTCAAACGGAAGGGATGGATGGGGCGAGTAGGGGGGGGGGGGGTGGGTGGTACGTAACTTCATGTTGGAAATATATTATTAAGGTAACTATGGAATTTCATATTTTGGGAATAACACGGAGTCATAATCCACCACATAGAGAAAACTGCGTACGCATACACATCTTTCGTTTCCGAGATACTGGTTTGTTTGTGTTGCGGTTTTACGTCCCAGTCAACCCAATGGGGTCATGTCGAGCGCGGTCAGTTTACCTAACCACACGTTTACTGGGCAGGCTGAGTCGTCTAAGCGGTTAACCAGTATTGTGCACATTCTTTCGCCAGAAACTGACAACTGCCCTTCTTGAATCAGCGGAAGGGAGAGAATGACCGTAGAAAATATTTCATGATCAATCTCCATGAAAGAATGTTGCCGACCACGGCGGGGGTTGAACCCGCGACCTCCTGGTCTCCAGTCGGATGGCGCATCCAACTGAGCCACCGAGGCCGGCCGGAGATATTGGTAATGAACTTTAATGTCAACTGTATCATTTCATGATTTAATATCCTACGATTTAAATTTTGGCGAAACCCGAAAATGCAATGCTACTAACAAGGTAGTCCGTAAATGATCAAAAACTTGCTTGTCAACAATTGCCTACCTACCGTAGTTCTGCATCTGAAATTTCGGCCAATCATTAACGATAAAACGAGGTTTTGTGGAAACGTCTACTTGTCTATCTCATGCAATGAGTCAGTCAAGTTCAAATGGGTGCAAAGTGTCCTGCGGTATGTCTTTGAGTTTTGACAAATCCGTCATCAAAGGAGACTCGGGAATACTGTTATTGCTAACCTGCTACTCTCGCGGTTGTAAAACTATTTAATTAATGGAACTATATGTACAAGATGAAAATAACTTTTTTTTTTTTTTTTTTTTGACGAGCTGATCTGAAACGCGGTACGCCGTGTGCAGTAAACGGCGTTTATATTATCTACCCTGCCAACGCAAAATCCCTATACAAAACTGGTTTTGGGCATACCATCTTTATTTGGGAAACCTTAGTGCCCTTGTTGGGGTAAACAATGTGACGTGAAGGCAAATCGCATCACGGGCGCATGCGTTTTAGTGGACCCATAGTGAATCTTACTTAAGCTACCTCTCACGTTAGTTTACGCATATGCATGTTCAAAATTTATTCTGTAATGATTTTTCTGTAACTCACTTTTCTTATCGAAACACACTTTTCTTACTCGAAATTCACTTTTTTTTTTTAAACTCAAAACTTACTTTTCTTGCTCGAAACTTACTTTTCTTACTCGAAACTCACTTTTTAACTCAAAACTCTCTTTCTTACTCGAAACTCACTTTCCTTACTCGAAACTAACTTTTTTAACTCGAAACCCTCTTTTCTTACTCGAAACTCATATTTTTTACTCGAAACTCTCTTTTCTTACTCGAAACTCACGTTTCTAACTCGAAACTCACTTTTCGTACTCAAAATTTCGGAAAGTATTGGCAATAGAGGAACCTTGTGTCTACATGTCTGAGAGAGTTTGTAGACTCAGCTGGACACAACGAGAATGATAAATTGCTTTTGGGAATTACAATTTAGAAAAAAGAAATGATAATACTAACTAGAGTCTCGTATATTAACACTAGAGTCTTATATTATATTGATGAAAAATTGCGAGACAAGAAATAGTTCTTGAAAGAAGTGTCTATATTAGTTGTTAATGGGGAAAGAAAGGAGAAAATTTTTATTTAGGAGTACCCATCTACCAGCGTAGATTTATATCATAGCATTTGCATAAGATTTGTTGTAGGAGATATGTGAAATAAGAAGCAGCATAACGCATTTCTTCACTGGTTATACCTGGTAGTTTTGAACTATTTTTATTAAACGCGAATAACTCTGTTTTTTTTTTTTTTTTGTTTTTTTTTGAAATAGTAAGTATCCGTATGTGAAAAAAAAAGTTCTAGGAGAAATTTGTGGCTAGTCTAGGGAGCCATATCACAGCGTATGAATATAGCGTAAAAGCAGAACAGACCTGCACAATTCATGACGTCATTAATGTTTTCCAAGTAAAAATTATACACTGGTTGTTAAGGAGGAGCTGCCCTGCATACTATCCCCGCTATCCACCCCACCCCGTCACACACACCCCATTCCCGTTGGTGGGCTTGGGGCGGTCGTAGGCAGTGGTTACAAATGGTTTTTGCATTCCGCTAAATAAGACGTAAAAATAGTTGTGTTTCTGCTAACATGCTGAAAAAAAATTGATCGGTAGGTAGGAGAAACTTTTTTTTATTTTCTTTTTTTCTCCAGAAAAGAATAGGGTCGGGCCTGTAATTTTATGAAAATATAGGTATTTTGTTGAGGGTCGGTGCTTTACTTTTGCATTTTGCATTTTACTGGTAAACAATAGCAGAGTCGGGTGTTTGAAACAGGGTCGGTCGGGTTAGCGGAAACACAACTATTTTTTACGCCTAAGTTAGTCTAAATTTAATAACTTCCCATTGTTCAGTTCTGGGAATACGAGAATTATTTAAATATTTTTTTACATCTCATGAGCGAGACCATGCAATGAAGACCCAGACAAACCTCTCAACTACTGCATCTTTACACTGATTTTGCAGCGATCAGACATATGTGAATGTAGAAGAGAGCGCACTGTCCGTTAAGATGTAAAAGAGAAAGTTCTACAGCCACAATAAATTAAAACTAATTAATTAATGAATTACTATGTACAAGATGGAAATAACGTATTTTTTTTTTTTTTTTTTTTGTGTGTTTTTTTTTTTTTGTGTTTTTTTTTTTTTTTTTTTTGACAAACCGATATGAATCGCATACGCCATGTGCAGTAAACAGCGTTTATATTATCTCCCCTGCCAATGCGAAATCCCTATTCAAAATTGGTTTTGGGCATACAATCTTTAATTTGAAACCCTTAGTGCCCTTGTGGGTGTAAACAATGTGACGTGAACGCAAATATCGTCAAAGGAGCATGCATTTTAGTAGACCCATTGTGACTCTGACTTTAGTTACCTCTAACGTCAGTTTTAAGCATATGCATGTTCAGAATTCAATCTGTAATGATTATTCTGTAACTGACTTTTCTTACTCGAAACTCACTTTTTTAACTCGAAACTTACTTTTCTTACTCGAAACTCATTTTTAACTCAAAACTCACTTTTCTTACTCGAAACTCACTTTTTTTAACTCGAAGCTCACTTTTCTTACTCGAAACTCACTACTCCATCTAAAAGTGAATCACATATGAAATAGTCTGCTCGAGAGGTTCTGCTTTAACAGATTTTTGCATTCAGTCAGGAATTCGTAATTTAAATGGTCGAACTATAGGTGATTTTCTAGGCCAGCTAACATGCCACACGCCTAGAGGAAGTAGTACTGTGGACTATTTTTTAGCTTCTCAAGAATTACTTGATACTGTTTTCTTTCTTTCTTGTTCATAGACTATATGACATAGACATAGACATACCTCTCCGATCACTACCAAATCTCCCTGATGTTAAAAGTTTGTTGTAATTCCTATTTAGATTCTAAAAAACTAACTTGTTATGAACAGATTGGATTCTGCAAAGGAAAACAGACCAGTAATCATATATTTGTGATGAAAACACTCATTGATAAATATACACAAAATAAGAAGAAAGTTTATACATGTTTTTCAGATTTTAGAAAAGCCTTTGATTTGGTTGGCACAAATGTCTTCTTTACAAATTAAGGAAGTTAGGTGTTAGCGATAAGTTTAATAATGTCGTCAAAAGCATCTACTCGCAAATCAAATTGTGTGTTAGGTGCAATGATAATCTAACCCCTTTCTCCCCATCGGACATCGGTGTACAAAAGGGTAATAAGTTTAGCCCTATTTTACTTAAATTATATACCCTCATCGCTTGGACATATAAATGGCAAGGTTGTCCTTGGAGACCTAAAACTTAGTCGTACTCTATATGCAGATGATCTAGGACTGCTCTTGTGAGGTTGGAGAAAGCTCAGATATTAGGTCGACTCCGGTATATAGCATTTAAATTTATCAGTATGATGCTTTTCTACGTTTTGTATAAACTGACTGGCATCACGAAAACATGCCTATATAATTTTGACCCCCTTAAACCCCACATTTATACAGTAAAACTGGGGTTTATAGGGGTAAACAATATTTTTGTCATTTTTGCTCAAAAACATAGATTGTGGTACTCGTTAGAACCGCCTCGTCGAGGTCATTCTAACGAGTACCAACAATCTATGTTTTGAGCAGAAATATGATATTTATCAGAATTTTTTTATCTGAAAATTTTCATTTTTTTGTTGGTAAAATTTCCAGCATATTTGAATAGGCTTGTTTTCGTAATGGGTATACCAGTGTAAATAAATACAGAAAGCAGTTACCATTCAAAGTACAAACAACACCTACTTTGCAAAAATTATGCATCTGATTCAGACTGCATTATATAGCTGGATGTCTAGAATTATGTCAGACATGCAAAAGTAAACACAAAGATACCCAGGAGTAGCCATAGTCAGGAAAATACATGTGCACTGCCGAAAACAGAAAGAACAACCGAAGAGTTGGCCAACAGCAAAACCTCCCAGGGTTCAAACCAAGCCACATGGACGTTGTTCTTAAACCAGATAAAGCTCCAACAACACACAACTACACCCATGGAACCCATAGCGCCTGGCAAGCAGATTCTTATCATATTTTACCCTAAACATTTGCCATTCAGACATCTGAACTCCTTACCATATTAACCCTAAAAATGTCCATTTTATTATCAAACCTGTTGGATGTGTGGCTAACAATGCAGACCTTAATCAGACACTGTGTGCTGCTGTGTCTAACCTTGAATTAAACTGTTTGGCCAAGACTTTCTATCCGAATACCTAGCATCAATCCATTCAAAAAATAAATGTAAAAATAAAAAAATAAAACAAAAAAATAAAAAAATAAAATAAAAATAAATAAATAAATAAAGTAAAAATAAAACTTGTTTCTTACACTTCACTCAGTCTTAATTTTAACAATCAACGCTGCAATGCCGCAAAAGTTTCTCATTTTAACCATGGTGATCGTCAGGTCTATCAGCCTGGTTAGCTCAGCATAGCAGGGTACCAGCTTTAAAAGTAGGAGGCTGAGGGCTTAAGACCTCAGTCGACCTAAATCCTTATATGATTTATTTTGCCCAATGTAAATAATACATAGGCTGTGATCAGCTTTCAGATTTTTGTTCAGACTTAACCAGGAATTTCTAGTATGCCTAAAATTACACTAATGTAATGATTTATCCAAACAAACATTTTTTTTGTGTGTGTGTGTATGCATGTATTAGACTAGGATACGAGTGGGGGTCCAAATTACTGAAAGTGTAAATTATCAAGTTTTAATCCAATAAACATAAAACTATTGTGTCTAAAATTTGAAGGATGCCTGGCAAACAGTGGAAATCCTAATTAGATGCTGTATTCTGCAGTATCCGATCTGAGTCTACATCGTTGACGCAGACTTATCTATCCAAATACTTAGGGTAAAATACAGTAGCCCCTGAAAAAATATTTGAAGTAGTCAACCTGGTACTATTGAAGAAGCCATTAGTTTGCATAGCTGCTAATGCTATCAAAAGATGGATTCGGAAGATTTGGTGATTGTTTGGATTGGCTGTTCTGTGTGTTATCTGGGTGATGAGTAGAACACCTGCAAGCAGGAGGTCATGGGTTAGATCATACAATGGGAGCTCGCTCTATCTCTTATAATAGTAATAATAAATAATAATAAATAATAATAAAGACTTTATTTTCAGTGGGTAACACAATTAGCTACAAGCTACTCTTCCTTGAGGCCCACCTAACAAAATATATACAAACAATGAAAATATGCAAACAAAATAAAGCACGCACACGTACAGTTCGTTCAAATAAGACACTAGATCAGTTTTGCCATACATTTGCCATACGCCCGATTGCCATCACTCCTTTTTTCATTATTAATGAAAAAAGCCGTAGCACCATTCAGTACAATGAAAAAAAAAAAAAAAAAAAAGAAAGAAAAGAAAAAAGAGAGAGAAACCCAGTCAAGAAAAAAAAAAAAAAAAAAAAAAAAAGAAAAGAAAAAAGAGAGAGAAACCCAGTCCTAAAACTTGCTTTTACCGAAAACGGAATGCAAGAATGAGTTCTGGTTTTCGGGTAATTATTTTCGATCTCTAAATGCTTCTAAATGTACATATAAAAATAAGCAATCACCCACAAGTACTTCCAAACACAAACACTCACACAAAAACACTCACTCACTCATATATATATATACAGTTTATGTGGTACGTTTTGTTCATATGATTTTACGCAAGTTGGGGCCCATTTGCCTTATGTATTGGTGTAAAACACTCAGTTTGGTGTATATCCCTTTTGGTGTAGGGTTTATGTGTATCGTATACATTGCGTATATGGACACAGTGGTGTTGATAGTAAAGATAAGCTTTATACGTTTTGAAGATAAACTTTCTACTTTTTGCACGCTGTGTTTACGCGTATTGTTTACATTTCACATATATCTAAACATGGTCAGTTATTAAGTCGCAGCGGGCTAGATAACATGGGCCCGAAAAGGGCACAATCTTTTATTCGTAAATTTTACATTATTATGTCTTTTTTTTTTTTGTAGATTGGCCTGAATCGCCTCTCTTGGAGTACTGACGTCAAATAATGTCGTGTCGTCAGCGTACATGTCCGTTGAAACATCATCTGTATATAATTTCTTTAACACTATTGTAGGGTCAAGTTCCTGCACTTTGTTTAGCGTCACATAGGTTATCATTTCAGTGATACACAGAATCATTATGATCTAGGCTTCTTTCAAATGTGTTGAATATCTTTATCACTTATTAAAATTTCATCGCATCTTTTTGGAAAACCTTACTTGTACAACGGACCTTAGCGAGTACATCAATTGGTACAACTTTGCATTCGTTTCAAAGCCCAGAAGGAGAGAGAGAGAGAGAGAGAGAGAGAGAGAGAGAGAGAGAGAGAGAGAGAATAATAAACACAAGAGCGAAAAGACCAAAACATATTTTCATTAAAATAAACTATACTGAAATTACTTCGGAGGCATGTATAATGAACTATTTGTTCGGATTATTAAAAGCACATCAACACGTGCGAGGCGTCCTTCACAAAATAGTGGGAAAACGGTTCCGACTCGTGCATCAGCAAACGAAATAAAGGCAGATCTATTTGCTTTGAAATACGAACAGCAATACATTCGTTCATGGAGAAAACGAGCAATACCATTTGAAATACGAACAGCAATACACTCGTTCATGGAGAAAACGAGCAATACCATCGCAAACCGCCTGCGACTTACTTTCCCTCTTTTCCGCGTCGGTAAACAGCGCGACAGGAACGAGACTATATACACATTTAGAAATGGGTTTTCCGAAAATTATGATGAAAAAAAAGAAACAAACAAAAAACAAACTATATTTCCGATGTCTTTTCATGTGAAAAAAAAATGCTTTTGTTTGTGATAGCAGCGTAAGAAAGATAATCAAGTTTTTAAATATCGAATTTTCAATTTGTGTTTAGTGAATGTTATTTATTGAATTTCTCTCGGCAACTTCCGGAAGTGTTGAGGCTTTTTCAAACGACACTCTTTTTTCAGCAAAATAAGTTAATATTTCGTGATTTAAAGACCTGGATATAAAAAAAATGTAATGAATTTATATACTTTTATTGTATTCTTCCAACGATCATTTGTGCCAACCCTTCTTTTGATGTTTATTTCTGGGTTCGAATATATCTATTTTTAGAATTGGCATATCCGCTCGTCCAAGATTAGATCAGCTGCGCTTCACATCATTGTTTAATAAAATTGACGTTTTAAACGCATCTTATTGCTCAAATGTTACGCTAGATACATTACTAAATCCATTTCTTATGCATTCTTCGTGTATTCGTTAGGTTTTGGAACCGCTAAAACTGCGATGACATTTTAGAAAATATGCATCAGAGCACAACCAGGAAAATTCCCCTTCACGTTTGGCACGCTTCGCATGTTGGGTAAAATTTCAGCAGACGATATTTTGAAATATTGTTTGTTTGTTTTTTCTAATTTTCCCTAGAAAATAGGATATGACACTTATGCTAATGCAAATAGTCCCCCTAGGAAAAAAATGAAAGAAAAATAACGTTACATCAGTTTGTCGTCTGCTGAATCTACCCATAGCGTAGATCTAGTAAGTATTCAAATTAAATAGTTGAGCGCATCAAGATGTTTTTCTAAATACCCAATGTAGAAAACTATCCCAAATTATCACTAAATACTCCTTGTTATCTGTAGCCTAAGTTGCATAATTAGCTCAACTGTACGAAGTACAAGGAGAGTTATTGTAGTCACCCCGGTCGTCCGCGTTCCCGTTCCCGTCACAGTGCGGTAAAGTTTTTCAAATGCTTAAACCTCTGCAGTCACTCAACACAAAGCATTCATATTTGGAACATTGGTGCCTGGGAGGGTCTTTTGCGATTCCGTGAGAACAGACTCCTGGGTTCACGCCCCAGGGTGGAGCTAGGGGTAAAAATCTAGGACACCTTTATATATGCTCTATTACTGTGTTCAAGCTTTTCAGATACTTATATTTTAGTAGTCAGTTGTCAACAAGCATTCGTATTCGGAACATTCGGTGCCTCGAAGGGGTCGTCTAAATGTCCATAGATATCGGCCCCTGGGTTCATGCCCTGGGGTGGGGCTAGGGTTCAAAATCCAGGACACATCTTTTAAAGTGTTAAGTGCATTTCTGTTACGCTAGCATTGTAAACACATCCTAGGTAATACATCAGTCAACCTTGTGACATTGCTTTAAAGGTCATTGGGTGAAGGTCATGGTGACCTACATTTCAAGGCGAATGTCCTTTATTTCTTGGTCCAGTGATTTTGCCTTATATATCTAAGACTATTTGATGGAGTAATGTCATACATTGGATATTAGTTCCATGTGACACGACGAGTGACCTCAAAATATAATTATGTCAATGTGACCTATATTTCATGGTCCAGTGATTATGCCTCATATCTCAAAGACTATTTGATAGAGAAATGTCATACCTTGGATATTAGTTCCATGTGACAAGAATAGTGCCCTCAAAATATATGTAGGTCAATTTGACCTATATTTCATTGTCCAGTGATTATGCCTTATATCTCGATAGAGAAATTTCATACCTTTGATATTAGTTCGATGTGACACAATGAGTGACCTCAAAATATATGTAGGTCAATAGCACCTATATTACATGGACCAGTGATTAAGCCTTATAACTCTAAGACTATTTGATAGAGAAATGTCACACTTTAGATATTAGTATCATGTGATACGGAGAATGACCTCAAAATATCTGTAGGTCAATGTGACCTATATTTCATGGACCAGTGATTATCCCTTACATCTCGAAGACTCACCCAGGGAAACCCGATATCGGGATATCGGAGGTTGCGAGATTTTGGAGGTAAACAAATGACGTCATCCAGCGACAGGTATGTACTTATCCATTTTTGATAGCTTATATCTTAATCATTTGATAAAAAAGCTGAGTTGCTCGTTCTAGAGACATAATAATGAATATGTTAAAGCAAATATTTCCTTTCTCAGCTACTTTGTGGAGGTGAAAACGGCATTTGAACCAAGATGATCTATTTTTCATCTCATTTTTTGTCTTTTCGATGGCTACCCGCCCGATCATGGCAAATGACATGTTGGTTTATTATTGCCCAAGGATGGACTTATCTTTTTTTCGACTGTCTTCATAGTTGTTTCAGTTTATCAACAAAAAATAACGCCTCCGGATGAAATTTAAAGCAAGTATTAGCGAAATTTTGGATAACGGAATATTCGGAGGTACATTGACACATGATGCTGTGGATATCGGGACTGTTGCTGGATTTCGGAGGCACTGAAAATTGACGGAGTGAGTTCTGTCTAAAAAAGCAATATAAATTAAAACCTGCTCGCACAATATAGTGCTAAGCCTGTGTGCAAATACTAGTGTCTCTTTTTTGTAGCAATTTTAATAGGGTTTGATTGGTTTGAATGAGAGTTTAATGTAATAATATTACTGGAACCAATGCCATTACGTTTAAGAATTTATATGCAATAAAACAGCTTTTCGCTGCAAAAATGATTTTCTGTATGTGAAAGTTGATATTTTCCTACCTAAGTTTCGACTGAAATGTTGATTTTGGAAACTCGTAAGAACCGCAGCGCCGATGTGGTGCCAACGAGTGCCATCAGATCAGAAATAATAAATGTAACGTTACCACTGTAAATCTATGATATATCAATTATTTATAGCAATATCCCAACTCGGCACAATAGTCACCAATATCAGTACAAAAACTCTATAATAAAGTTAACAACAGATGCTTATTCGTCCATCGGGCTGACATTTGTATATCTAATTACAAGAATCTATCTATTTTCTTATACTGAGTCGTTCATATTTGACCATTACCTGTGTTAGGTGGGTCGCTTAATTTAGAATTTAGCAACAACAACAACAACAATAATGATAATAATAATAATAATAACAATAATAATAATAATAATCACACGACGAGCTCTTAAAAATGTTTACAATCTGTTAAGAAGCATATCTCTGAGTCTCAGTCTATACCATACGGGCTTCCAACTACAAATCTTTACGGATAGTCCGCATATCTAGGTTTTTAAGCAGCAGCCAGAAAAATTACACATTCCCCTGTAATCCCATTGTCCTAATATAAATGAGATTTGCAAGGGGTCTTCACCGCATAAATTTGCTAGCGTGATGTAATAATTATATGAGTTGTATCGAGTTGTATCGAAGAGACCTTTGTCATTTTCATTTGCTATCAATAGAAAACATTGCAGATTTTGTAACGTGTTCTTCCATACGCGCTGTGTGTGTATGCGCGCGCGCGTGCGTTCGTGCGTGCGTGCTTGCGTGTGTGGTTGGGGATGGGGGTGGACAAATTCATTCAAAATCAAGCAGATGGGGCGTGGGGGATGGGGGTGGTTGGCGAACGTAGCCCCCATTGTGGACAAATTATTAAAAAAATCAAGCAGATTTTAATCGAACAGGTTACACCCCTAATTTTCGCCTCTAAATCGACATTTTCTGAGCATTTGCACGCCTCCATACGGTCACACCATCCCCATTTCAAAACCCACGGGCCTGGGTTTTTAAGCCTAAATTAAATGTAAGTGAAAAATCCATGGAGTGTCTGGCCGACAAAACGATGAAACGAGACCTGTACCCCTTTCGGGCTAATTATTTTAAAAATCATGCAGGTTTGGCCATAAAATCACTTAACATTCCTTAATTTTGCATATCCTATCGGCATTTTGTTGGCATCTGTGTCCCTTTTAAGAATAGCCAAGAATTCACAGACCCGCCCCTTTCATTTCTAAAGTCTGTGTATAGACCTGGAAACGCACCGAAAGGCACAAAACGTTGTGATGATCAAATATGAAAACACGCAGAATGAAACACATATTTTAGAGCAGAAACAGACATAGCCCTGCAATCCCCACTTTTTCTATGTGAAGTCGTGTTTGTTACCGGGGTTTTCATCACGAAGGCTGGTTATCTTGATGTTTTATCTTGATAAGTCTATGGCATATTACTTCATTTATTCCTTGCCATTCAGCATAAACGCTTTGTTCGCTTGCTACATGCTACTCCTAACGATTCAAGTAATCGTCTTCAACATATTAAACCAGGCAAGATCACGTTTCAGAAAAGATGTAGCCGTTTTAAGAACACAAAATTTCCTTTCCTCCGATATCCCGTTAACCAATATAAATCTGTCCTCCGACATCCCTGCATCATACCTCCGACATCCTGTTACCAATAAATATGACCACAACCCTAAAGAAATCTAAAAAATCTGCCACTTTAGTAATTTTTTCACATCTGCTATTTCTTGTATAATTTATAGAAAGGTTCTAAATTATACAGACATACGTACTCAATGAAAAAGCTTTACAGGATAAAAGCTATAAACAATTGAAAATGGAATTTGGGTGAAAAACAATGAAATTTCCTTTTCAAACGTGATTTTGAATAAATAGGAGGATACTTTATATTGAAATGCCATTTTCATATATTAAACTATTCAACTGAGAAAATATAGGTTACGTTGCTTATACTCCAGAAGCACTTTTTTTATCATTAAAAGAGGATAAGTACATACACTGTCGCTAGATGACATCATTTGTTTACCTCCGAAATCTCGCAACCTCGATATCCCGATATCGGGTTTCCCTGGGTGAAGACTATTTGATAGAGAAATGTCAAACCTTGGATATTAGTCCCATGTGACACAAAGAGTGACCTCAGAACATAATTAGATCAGTTTGACCTGTATTTCATGGTCCAGTGATTATGCCTCATAGCTCGAAGACTATTTGGTAGAGAAATGTCAGACTTTAGATATTAGTATCATGTGATACGAAGAATGACCTCAAAACATCTGTAGGCCAGTGTGACCTATATTTCATAGACCAGTGATTATCCCTTACATCTCGAAGACTATTTGATAGAGAAATGTCATACCTTGGATATTAGTTCCATGTGACACGAAAAGTGACCTCAAAATATATATAGATCAATTTGACCTATATTTCATGGTCCAGTGATTATGTCTTATGTCTCGAAGACTGTTTGATAAAGAAATGTCATACCTTGCATATGAGTTTCATGTAACACGAAAAGTGACCTCAAAATATATGTAGATCAATTTGACCCATATTTCATGGTCCACTGATTATGCCTTATATGCCTAATATTTGATAGAGAAATGTCATACCTTGGATATTAGTTCCATGTGACACGAAGAGTGACCTCAAAATATATGTAGGTCAATGTGACCTATATTTCATGGACCTGTGATTATGCCTTATAAATCGAAGACTATTTGATAGAGAAATGTCACACCTTGGATGTTAGTTTCTTGTGGCATTAAGAATGACCTCAAAATATATTTTGGCCAGTTTGATCTACATTATATGGCCAGGTATTTATGCCTTATATCTCGAAGTCTATTTGATAGAGAAATATCATACCTTGGATATTCGTTCCATGTGACACGATCAGTGAGCTCAAAATATATGTAGGCAGTGTGACATATATTTCATGGACCAGTGATTATGCTTTATAAATCGAAGAGTATTTGACAGAGAAACGTCATACCTTAGATATTAGTTCCATGTGTTACGAAGAGTGACCTTAAGATACATGTAGGTCAATGTGACCCATATTTCATTGCAGTGATTATCTCGATGACTATTTGATAAGAGAAATGTCATATCTCGGATATTAGTTCAATGTGACACGAAGAGTGACCTCAAACTATATGTAGGTCAATGTGACCTATATTTTATGGTCCAGTGATTTTGCCTTATAACTCGAAGACTATTTGATAGAGAAATGTCATACTTTGGATATTAATTTTTTACTGTGACACGAAGAGAGACCTGAAAATATATGCAGGTTAATATGACCTATATTTCATGGTCCAGTGATTATGCCTTATATCTTAAAGACTATTTGATAGAGAAATGTCATACCTTAGATATTAGTTCCATGGCTATTAGTTATATGTGATGTGAAGAGTGACTTCAATATATATGTAGGTCAGTGCGATCCATATTTTATGGTCCAGTGATTGTGCCTCATATCTTGAAGACTATTTGATAGAGAGATGTCATACCTTGGATATTAGTGTCATGTGACACAAAGAGTGACCTCAAAATATATGTAGGCTAGTTTGACCTATATTTCATGGTCCAGTGATTATGCCTTATATCTTGATGACTATTTGATAAGAGAAATGTCATACCTTGGATATTCGTTCCATGCGATACGAAGGCTGACCTCAAAATATATGCATGTCAGTGACCTATAATTCATGGCCCAGTGATTTTTCCTTACATTTTGAAGACTATTAGATGCTGAAATATCATACCATGAATATTAGTTCCATGTGACACTAAGGGTAACCTAAAAATATATATGTAGTCAATGTGACCTACATTTTACAGTCCAGTGATTTTACCTTGTATCTCGAAGACTATTTGATAGAGAAATATCATACCTTGGATAGTAGTTTCATGTAACACAAATAGTGACCTCAGATTATATGTATGCCTGTGTGACCTATATATCATGGTCCAGTGATTTTGTCTTGTATCTCAAAGACCAATTGATGGAGAAATATCATACCTTGGATATTAGTTTTATTTGACACGAAGAGTAATGTCAAAATATATCTACGCCAATGTGTCTTGTATTTCATGGTTCAGTGATTTTGTCTGATAACTAGAAGATTATTTGATGGAGAAATGTTTTACGAGGATTATAAGTGTCATGTGACCCGATGATTGACCTAAAGTATATATTGTATCTAGGTCATCTAGGCAGTGTGACCTATATTTCATCGTTCAGTGATGTTTGCCTTAGAACGAAACCTTGGTCTTTAATTTCTGAATGATAATAATGGTACAATACAAAAATGTGCCCAGCAGGTAAGCTACGCTGTCCTGCGACAGCTCTTATTTTTATTGGGAGATTACGAACATAGGTGCTAGTCGAATACACATAATGTGTATGAACAAAAGTTCAACAGTGTTGTCACAAAAAGTTGATGGATAAATATAGACATCGAACGTGCTAAGAAACGCAAGGATGGATTACCGTTCCAGTTATATGCTGGAAATGCTCCTTGTATTGGACGGTATTCCGATCCAAAAGTAAGCATAAAACTGGACGAGGTTTCGTTCCAAATAATTAGACGAAGAAATTTAAGATACGATTGGTCGACGATCGCATGTAAAATCACAAAAGTCAGGGCAAGTTTTTGTTGTTTACTTATAGCAGCATGCTTGCTCTATCCATACTGCAAACTTCAGCAACAACACAATAGCGAAATCTATCGAGATACATGCTTTTTTAACTGACATATCGGAACACGTTTTCTATCAAAACCTCCTTCTGCTATCTTGTGTTCACGTGTATGAAGTCAAACTGCGCATGCGCCACCTCATGCTGATACAAAAATGGATTCTCTGCGTTTTCCAAGTGAAAATCTGATGTTCAGGCATATTCGACGAAACAAACTGCGGAAAAATATGTGGTCGATTTCAAAACTGTATTTTGGACGGAAAAACGTTCTATAACAGTCTGGATGGATACCCATCCTGGACCAGACTGTTATCTGGGGCTAAAAGATTTTTTTTCCTCTTCTGGAACATTAAGAAAATTGTTCTCTTAACTGGAACCAGCACTTAGAGTCTATATTGTTTTATCTCTCGTAACTTGAGCCCTAATAACCTTTATTATTTAATGTATCTTACATGTATTTGGAGCCCTTAGAACCACTCGTGGTTAATCTATCTTATCAGGAACCCTAAGAACCTTCACTATCTTATATCCTTTATCAGGACCCCCCTAAGAAGCATTATTGTTAAATACCCTAATTTGGAAAACCTCTATATTTTGTAGCTCTCTTATCTGGAGCCCAAATGACCTCTATTTGTCGCACCTGCTTGTACCAGGGTGCGACATAGGCGTCCGCTTTTACGTCCGTTCGTTCGTCCACCCGTCTGTCCGTTCGACACTTCGTCTGTCAACATTTATGTCGAAGTTCAACATTTACGTCAAAGTTAGTATTCCAATCAACTACAAGACTAAACAACCATCAAACCTTGCATGAAACGTCTCCCTGACCGCTTGACTTTCGACATAGGCGTCTGCTTTTCCGTTCGCCCGTCCATCTGTCAACATTTATGTCGAAAAAGGTAAGAGAAAAGTCCAGGGAGTGCCACAATCACAAACCGCAGCCCTTCCCAGACCCCAGAAGTTCGACATTTACGTTAGTTAGTATTCTAATCAACTACAAGGTTAAACAACCATCAATCCTTGCATGGTATGTCTCTCTGACCTCCTTCCGTTCGTCCGTCTGTTCGTCTGACTTTGCGACAAAGGCGACCGATTTTCTGTTTTTCCGTCCGTTCGTCCGTCCATCCGTCTGTCAACATTATGTCGAAGTTCGACATTTCAAAGTTAGTATTCTAATCGGCTACAAGACTAAACAACCATCAAACAATGCATGAAACACCTCCCTGACCTCCTGACTTTGCGACATAGGCATCCGCTTTTCCGTTCGTCCGTCTGTTCGTCTGTCCTTCTGTCAATATTTATGTCGAAGTTCAACATTTACGTCAAAGTTAGTATTCTAATCACTTACAAGACTAAACAACTGTCAAAGCGTGAAACATCTCCCTGACCTCATGACTTTGCGTTATAGGCGTCCGCTTTTCCGTTCGTCCATCCGTTCGTCCGTCCGTCTGTCAACATTTATGTCGAAGTTCGACATTTTCGTCAAAGTTAGTATTCAACAACCAACAGAACTTGCGTGAAACATCTCTTTGACGTCCTGACTTGGCAAGTACCTGGCCTGGTGACCTTGATCTATCTTTAGTGCTCTAGTGACTTAGACACAATTCGACGTTCCAGATCTTCTCAACTATAAGGCCTACAACAACCAAACCTTGCATAGTGCTTCTCCTAGATGTAATGACTTGGCAGGTACTTTGACCTGGTGTCCTTGACCTATATTTTGCTATATTTTAAGTCCAGTGACTTTGACACATTTTCTATTGACGTTCGAAATCTCCTCAACTATAAGTCCTACAACTGCCAAACCTTGCATAGTGCTTCTCTTCAATGTACGAACTCTGCAGGTACCTTGACTCGATGACCTTGACGTATATTTTCCGCTTCAGTGACTTTTACACATTTAACATCGACCCATATCTCCTTAACTTTAAGGCCTACAATCACCAAACCTTGCAAAGTGCTTCTCCTCAATGTACTGACTGCAGGTTCCTTGACCTGGCGACCTTGAGCTATATATCACGCTGCAATGACTTTGACTTATTTTACGTCGACATTCGATATCTCCTCAACTATAAGGCCTACAACCACCAAACCTTTCATAGTGGTTCTCCTCAGTGTACGGACTTTGCAGGTACCTTGATCTGGTGACCTTGACCTATATTTCATGATATAGTGACTTTGACACATTTTACATCAACGTTCGATATCTCCTTAACTGTAAAGCCTACAACCACCAAACCTTGCATAGTGCGTCTTCTGGGTGTATTGACTCGGCAGATACATTGACCTGGTGACCTTGACCTATATTTTCCGCTTCAGTGACTTTTACACATTTAACATCGACCCATATCTCCTTAACTTTAAGGCCTACAATCACCAAACCTTGCAAAGTGCTTCTCCTCAATGTACTGACTGCAGGTTCCTTGACCTGGCGACCTTGAGCTATATATATGACGCTGCAATGACTTTGACTTATTTTACGTCGACATTCGATATCTCCTTAACTATAAGACCTACAACCACATAACCTTGCATAGTGCTTCACCTTGATGTACTGACATGGCAGGTATCTTGACTGGGTGACCTTGTCCTATATTTCAAGCTCCAGTGACTTTTACACATTTTACGTCGATGTTCCATTATCATTGAGCTGTATAATACAAAAAGTCAGTGCCGCTTACTGTGCTGGAAATATAGCAATTAGAGGGAATAACACTGGCCGGGAATATATTTGCCCCACTGGGCACTTCGTCTGCACTTTCTTTAAACCCAGTTTTCCAACTAAGCACTGCTAAGAATGAAATAAAATAATCTTATTTAGTAACCACGTTATGATTTTGGCTCCTGTGACTTTATCCCCAGCAGGTGCGACGACGCCTTCCGCGGATTTTTTGTTTATCTCTTATCAGGAGCCCTTAGAACTTTATTTTGATTTTAGCTTGAGCCCTAACAAACCTTAATGTTTAATGTCTCTTATCTGGGGCCCTACGAACTTTTACTGTTTACTCTCTTATCTGGAGCCCAGAGAAGCTCTAATGTATTGGCTCTACCTGGAGCATTAATTGTGATGGGGTTTAGCGACACATCAACCCTTGTGGGTCATTTTGTGTCGTCTCCCAGAGCAAGGGAGAAAAGTGATAGAAGATATAGTAGTGGAATTAAAAGAGAGGGACAGGAAAGGAAGAGGAACAGGAATGAAACTAAGAAACAGAAGAAACAAAAACATTCCCCCGTCTACCGTTAACTGCTACAAGGATAGAGGCCTTGCCTAACTGTAAGCCAATAATAGTTGGACGCCCCGGTAATATAAGAAACATGACACCTTCGCCACTCCTTCGCCTTGACAGATTATCAATAGCTTGTAGGTATATATTCCTTACAACTTCTTCAGTGAGTCAATTATTTGGCTCAAGGGTTAGAACATTGGATTTTTATATGGGCAGACTAGGTTCGAATCCCACGATAGGCAGGAAATTTATTCAGCTATGCTTCATTCCTTTGTTACGACTTTCGTGTCCTAAAATGGGGCTTGTCCGGGATTGGATTTTACTTCGCCGAAAATGGCTTTGTGTCATCATAAATGGTGACTTTCTCAAAGAGGGGGATGAGGGGGTCGGGGTGTTACGGCCTATCACTACTAACTTCGATAATCTGCCTTGACATAAAAAGCATAGCTTGTAGATATATATTCAATCTCAGACAACTGCGTCAGGGAGTTGACTCTTTGGCTCAGTAGTTAGAACATTAGATTTTAATCCGGGGAGAGCGGGTTCGAATCCCTCGATAGACTGGAAATTTATTCAGCTATGCTTCATTCCTTTGTTACGATTTTCATGTCATAAGAATTGTTTTATCTCTCTTGTCTGGTGTCATGAGAACCTCAACTATTTTATTTCTCTTGTATGTATCTGCCTGCCATTAATTATCGTAATATTCCAAGCAGTTTAAAAAGTTATAGCAATTTTCATAAATTGATTACAGACTGACATGCCTTTGCGAGGCTGTTTTTTAAAAGAAATCTGGCATTTGACAATTCCATTTGTTAGATCTTGTCAATATGCATCTGCATGCGAAAATTATCACGCTTTTCCAAGTGATTTAAAACCTAAGAATCTTTAATGTTAATCGCTTATGAGGAGTACACATTTATATTATCAGGTTGCATTTGACAATTTCATTGGGTTTGGGCTTGTCAATATGTATTAGCAGACAATAAATTATCAATATATTCAAAGCGGTTTAAAAGTTATAGCAATTTTCAAAACTGATTATGGCCGAATGGACACGCCGTGGGTTAAGGCTATTTTCGTATTCGCCCTAATCACCAATAACACATCACACAGTTGATTAGGATTGGTCATTGTCAGTAATGACAGACGAACAACAATCACCGCAACGGCGCTTAAGTTTGTTTTTTTTTCAAGATCGCAAGAATATAGTAAAATATCCTACTAATATGGGTATCCTATAAAGTAGTTGCGGTCATGGTACCAAAGCCGTAATCCAAACTCATAAATCCATAAACGAATGACGAATCAGAATATTCAGGCCAACAGACATGGACCCCAGAACAAAGGGTGTAATCAGGCTTCCGCGGATAGTAAGCATTGCTTGGTAAGCAAGCTTCGCCCACCATGCCCATAGGCCTGAACGAAGGAAATATCGGTAGAAGCGTATGTCCGGGATTTGTGAAGCCTACTTATGGCGCGTCACTGGCAAAAACATCAGAAACAATTCTGGAAACTGCCACATTGTAGGGATTGACTAGATCATGATGTCTCCCATAGAACAAGTGTTGCTACCAGTTTGGTTATTTGATACCCCTGGCTCAACAACTTTATAGTGAGCACTATCCCACGCTCCATGAAGTCCTGATAATTTGAACAGGTTCTGGCATAACGGATTAACTGTCAAACGTAAACGCCGTATGCTGGTGCAGAAGGGATATTACTGCTCAGGAATGAAAAGTTAACAATGGGAAAATTGAACTCATCCCGTTTGTCGTAAAGCCTAGTAGTAAGCTTTCCATTGTCAATGTAGAGATAACAATCCAAGTATGAGGAGAAGGCTGCAGTCACCGTTGTTTCCTTTATTTCAAGTTCACGTGGATAGATGAATTTTAAATACTCTGCAAATTTTGTGTTTTTCAGAGACAATACATCATCTATATATCTGTAGGTGAAATTGAATTTTTGTGCGAGGTGTTTCTTGCCTGCTTGGAGGAGACTTTGTACAAACTCCGCCTCATACGAGTATAAAAACAAGTCGGCAAGTAACGGTGCACAGTTAGTACCCATCGGTATGCCGATTGTTTGCTGAAATATCCGACCGCCGAACTCCACAAAAATATTGTCGATTAGATATTCCAGAATCTTTATAACATCTGCATCTGAGTATTTTTGTGGCACATCAGAGTGATCCCGAACGAAGTATGTGTCTTTGTAGCCAGTGACAACATACTGTAACTATAAAGTAAGATCAGCAGAAAACTTCATGAGGGGCGTTTTTAATGTTACTTTCTAAATATTGTTCTGCCTTTGTTTATAAAAGCATGTGTTGTTGGTACTCATTCGAGGCAATTCAAATGAGTACCAGCCAGATACTGTTGGGTAGACGTACTACTACGGACATTCACGAGTCTTGGCGAGGAACAGCGACGACAAATGGGTACCTTTGACTTTTACGTTCACGATTTACATGGAGGAGTCCAAAACTACCAACTTTCGACACGTGGCACAGCTATCCGGTGTCATTTCCCAGCCAGCTGTCTACCCAGCTAACAAACAACCGTTCTTGAAACGTTGCTGCAACGTTTTATTTTGGTTCTGATAACGTTACAGATTTACGTTGTACTTACGTTTTACAGGAAAGTTTTCTAGAGGTTTGCACAATGTTGTAATTAAACGTTACAATGAAACCTTCCTACAACCTAGATAGGATGTTGGGCAACTGTTTACACAAAGGCAAATGATTGTTAAATAACTGCAAAAATTAATACAGCCAAATAAAACAGATGAGAAGGAATAGCGGAACGTCTATACGTGGTATAACTAAAGTAAGACTGAAAAGAACACGTACTCACCTCACTTTCTTCTTTGTTCAGGCGTGGTTGATTTTCGCGGTAATATTTAGAGCGAAACAAAGGAAATTATTATTTTGCTTAGTTTCAAATTTAACGATATGTTTATCTGCACGTCAGAACCAACACTTTTAGGTGATTACTATCATTAATAAAAACTTGTTGTTGCTGGTTGACAAGAAAATATAGTAATATTTAAATAAATACGATAGAAAACAAAGCCAAATACAATACGAAACTATTTAAATTGAGAGATGCAACTGATACGGGTCGCACATTCTTGGAACGTCCCGAACACAAAATCAAAATTTTAATCTAAAGTTGGTAACTTTAGTTACATTTTAATACTATTTTTTATTTCCATGTATAATGAGACGTTTTACGCTGAATATATTTTTGCAGGATAATTGTAATTATTGTCTGTCACCACATGAAATTGGTTTAAACTCCAATCTCGGTCATTCGCCACCAATATACTATAACTGAATGGTTATTAACGAAATAAAGCCTACATATAGTTATAAAAGCTTGTATGATTGTTTGCAAAATGTCAGCTCTGAAAGTTCTAACAACGTTTTCACTATGTTAGTTCCGACTAACCCTAAATTCAACCTTTAAAGAACGTTTTAGCAAGGTTCTCGCAATGTTAGGTCCAACAAAACCTATCTGACACCTAGGTAACGTTACAGTAACGTTGTGTGTTAGCTGGGTAACCCGCCGGTCCCATCCGTTGGAGAGGAGTCAACTTGTAGCTGGTAAGTGTCCTTCATTGAATTCTTATGCGTTAATTATTTGTATTTACAATATTTGGCGCTGCGAGGAAAAAGGATACGCGGAATTCTAAAATAATTGAACTGGACTATACAATTTAGATAAGTTTTTTCAGATACAAAGTCATAGCATCGTAAAACAGTATTTTGTATCCAATAACATCATTATAAATTATCTGATTAATGTAAGAGACAAATTTATTTGAAGTAAATTAAAACCAATATGTTTTTCATTATTTAGCTTTATTTTCAATAAAGAAGCTAAAAATAGAAAAAATTGTTTCGTTAAAAATTACAGAAGCTAAAAATAGAAAAATTCGTTTCGTTAAAAATTAATGATATTCCTACTTTTATTGATCACCATGTGGTAAAAAATAAAAAAAAAAATATATCGAGGATATTAACAACACAATTTCAAGGCAAGTGTAATAATTTTATTAGAAGAATTTGAAGCACACCAAATGTTTGCATTTTGTATATGTTATTAAATTAATTCTTGCTTTGTAGGTCTGTTTCACATTTCTGTGTGAAATATTTATTTTATTTCATTTATTTATTTCTTTTTTGTATATTTTGTTTGACTTTCATTTCAAATCCATCATGAATATTTATACACGTTCAATGGCAGGCCTCTGTAATTTAGAGGGAATAGGCAAAGAATCTGCTAATAAAATCATAGAACTCAGGAATGCTGAATCGGGAAAACATAGACAGCCCATCGCTATAATAGATCTAGCACAGATCAAATTAGCTAAAGGAAAAGGAGAAAAAAACTCATTGAAAATATTATTTTAATTTCATTCCCTGATGTAGATGAGCATGGGGACAATAATTATTTTGTAAAAGCTTGATAATCTGTCGGGTATAGTTAATGACCAAAGAAGATGCCAAACAGAATTGGACTGCCACTTAAATGACCTTGCAAGCAAGGTGACTGTAACTTGCAAGGTCACTGAAAACAATATGGTCATAAGGGAAATAAGTAAGGCATATCAACATCCCTATGTCAAAAAATGAGCTGCCTATATGTCAGATATTAATAAAAACGTAAGAGAAACGTCCAGGGAGTGCCACAATCACAAACCACAGTCCTTTCCAGACATCAGGAGGAAGAGAAAACCACACAAGCACAAGTCGAACAAACGTACGAAAAACACTAAGATTAGCTCTCTCTTCCCCAAGCGGGGTAATCGCAATGCTAAAAGGACTGAAAAACACAAGAACAAAATAACACAAGGTAAGACATAAAACAAATTGTAGAATAAACCACAAAGCAAAAAAAAAAAAAAAAAAAAAAAAAAAAAGAGTAAGACTAACACCAGGACAACCACCTTAGAACGGTCAGTAGAGTAAACCACTGGGGGAGGAGGGGGCGGGGTGGGGTAGGGGGGGGGGTAAAGGTACTTTAACATCTAGCCAACTTCACCCTGGGTCCCGATGCTACTCTTAATACAGAAATACATAACTATTTGGTTTGCATAAAGGCTCCCAACTCAGTCAATGCATCGAAGCGAAAACATAAAAATCAAATTAATCACTATAAGAATCAAAGACGAGCACTTATGGCTAATTCTACTGTATGCCAGAGTAAATAAAAACCAATAGTTGAAGCACGGTGGGTCAAGCCAAAGACATATCGTCAAGCCCCAGCCCACTGGTTGAAGTTTTTACGAAGAGGCCGTCATTGAGTCTGAGGCCCGAACCGCCGTCGTGCAGTTAAAGAGTGAAGCATAGCATTTACATTGACCCGGTTGACAACTAGGCAGTCTGTGCATAATATCCAGGCTAAAGCCAATTCTTTACGGTTAATGAGTTTTCTGAATTGCTCCGAAAAGTTAGATTTTCCTACAATTTTTCTAAATCTGTACACTAAGTCACCGTAAAAAAAAAAAAAAAAAAAAAAAAAAAAAAAAAAAAAAAAAAAGCAGAAAGAGGCCATGCCTGGGGTGTTAACAGAATGGGGTCGAATTTCTGCTTCGGACCCAAGACCCAAGCCCCTTTGCCCGAGACAGAAACTGAGAAAAAAAGAAAAAGTGGCGGATGCTACCTGGTTAAAAGAAATAACCGATAGGATCCCCAGTAATGGAATTTACACTTCCCATCCTCGGTACTAAAACTGAAGATGGGGAGAATGGAGGCAAAGCAGATAATAGGGACCGGTCTAAAACAAGGCGGCAAGAAAGAAAGAAAAACAAATATCCAGGAAGAACTAGCCCCTCTTCAAGTAGAAGTAGGTCCCCCGCTCCACCTAAATTGGAGGTATATTTGGGGGACCCTAATGGTCGTTCGAGGTCAAGTTTTATTGCCAAATTTGACCGCACAGCTACGAGAAGGGGCTGGTCAGATAACAAAAAGAAAATAAACTGCCTGTTTGACTGTCTTTCTGATGCTACTAGAGGATAAAGATCGCATCATTGTGGAAACGGATGCCCCCTATTTATCGAATGACCCATGTTGTGTATATGGGTTGGCATAGGACACAGCTCGAATGACCGGTGTATCAACCATCGAGCTAGTGAGGGCATGTAACAGAAATGCTGCCAGGTTGTACAACATGGCCTGGTAAACTGGCCTTATGCGCAACTTAAATATGCCGCCTGTAATTTTCTCGTTTGTTGTTTGCCTTTAGTATAAGTATTTAAATATATGGAGTTTTTTTGTTGTCTCTTAGAAATGAGCTTGTATAGGTGTTGCTTAGATGGCAGTAACACACTTCCATTGTTGCAAAATAATGCGTAAATGCTACATGGTACCCATTGCTTTCTGTTTTGGAGAGCTTCTGCAGTTGTCATTGTGTAGTGGCCGATTGGGTACTGTGTATTGTTGTATGTGTAACCCTAGGGGCATGTATTGTTACAGTGAGTCTGGTTGATTTTCAAAAAGTATAACCAAAGTATTTTACTATTTCAGATAACAGCAACTAAAGGAGCAAGAGACTACACAGTCAGCGAGGTTGGGTTTTATACCTTTAATATATCTGTGTTGATTTTTATTTTAGTTTCAGGTTTCATTACATTTGTTTATGTAATAGAACTGTACATTTCAAAATTGTCTGGTTGTATAATTTTTGTTTAACATAGATATGATTCGCTTTTTTGGGTCCGATTACACACAAACACTTGGACGGGTGGCCTCATTCCTTTTGTTTGGAGTAATAGATGAGTATCCACAACTGAGGTCTATGCAGTTGCATGTTTGCCGCGGTGTCAATGCACTTTACTATTTGAATAATCCAGGGTCAAGGTAAAGCAGGTTGTTACGGGTTTAAATAATGCCACCCGGTACTTTCTGGTTCACCGACTCTCTTTGATTGAGTAAGTTATATATTGAAAGCGGTTTCTTGCACATGTATTGTATCATAGCTCAAACGGTAAGTTCGTTGTCCATAAAGTAAAAAAAACAACACTAAATCAACAGTCGGTGGTTCGATCCCTGTAACAGTCTTTTGTTGTTTTTACACATAATAATATTTTATCACTGTGCATCTTTTTTTATTTTAAATCACCGCGATGTGAAACTTTTTATGTTGTTTTAACACTCGTAACCACGCTATGGGCAGATTCATCAGTCGACAAATTGATATGCTTTTTTCTTATTTTTCCCCCACAAAAAAGGAATCAATCAAGGAGACAGTTTGCATGAAATGTCGAGTTCTGTTTTTTGGGGGAAAAATAAAGTAAATATTTCAAAATGTTTTCTGCTGAAATATTTACAAAACATGCTAAACATTAATACAAAAAAGTCTTTAAGGTGTGTAATGATGAGCTCTTATTGCATTCGAAAAGCAAAGGTCAAGATCAACCTATGCATCCGCACAGTCTCATCCGGATCTTTTCCGGATTGTTTCTGGCCATTCATATATTCTATAGTATCTATTAATTTTGTATGCGGACAAAGGTCCTGATCAGACTGAATGATGATAAAATGTTGAGATAAAGACGTAATATCCTGTTGTTTATTGCTAAAAAATAAAAGAAAGAAGAGAGAAAAAATACCATGTTTACCCTAAACATTCTGATACCTTATCATAATTGCCTAAAAAACTTAACATGGTCATTCAACTACCTGTTTATTAATCTAAAACTGCCAGATGAGAGACATTTAGTAATGACTCAAATCACTTTGCGTTCTGCTCTGTGTCCACACTGTTTGACCAGACTGAGGGTAAATACAGTAAGTGCCAATTAGCCGGGGTCCTGTCTTATGATGTATGACCAGCAGATTCAATAACACCCATTTAGCCGGTTTTTAAGGAGTATGAATAAAAAACATTAAAAATAAATAATTTTTAAGCCACAATTGATATAAAAATTCCAAAGCAAAAAACTAAAAAAAAAAAAAAAAAAAAAAAAGAGAGTGAGATTGCACGGTGACAATATGACAATACAACAATTTACTCTACTCAAGACAGTCATACCACAGTGATGTCTCCACTACACCACGCTGTCAACTATTACAGAGTATTATGTTTATGTTTGCTTTTCTCGTGATACTATTACTCGATGAATGTTTACTGTCGTGTCAATGTACTTTTGATATTGGAATAATCCAGGGTCAAGGTGAAGCAGGTTGTTACAGGTATCAATAATGCCACTCTGTACTTTCCGGTTCACCGACTCCGTTAGATTGAGTAAGTTATACATTGATAGCGGTTTCTTGCAAGTATATTGAATCATAGCGCCAACGGAAGATCGTTGTCCATCAAGTCAAAAATTAAATCGAATGTCGGAGTTTCGAACCTTATAACAGTCTTCCTTTTTATTACTCGTAATATATCAGGTTGCATTTGTCAATTTCATTGGCTCGGTCTTGTCAATACCTATCTGCATGCCATAAATAATAAATATAGTTTAAGCCATTTAAAAGGTATAGTAATTTTCACAAACTGATTTGGGAGGGATGGATATGCCTCGGCAGCCAACTATTTATGAAGAAATCTCTTTTGATAATATCATTGGTCAGATCTTGTAAATATGTATCAGATACAAAAAAGTATCAAAATATTACATGCTGTTTATAAGCTAAGAACTTTTTAATATATTTTCCCCTCTTATCTGGAGCCCTAAAACCTCATTTATTACACCAGGTTGCATTTGAAATTTCCATTTGTTGAGATTTTTACAAATAAATTATGGATGGACAAGCCTCGCAAGGCTAATAAATGCTGATGCAAACGCCAGTGGCAGGAGTAGTGCAATAGCTCTTACTGTACTTTCGTACAGGCGAGCTAAAATGACCCAAGGATTTCAGAGGAGAAGTCCTTCAAAGGTGTGGACTGACGGATCACAATATCTCGTACTGAGCCTTTGGCTTTCAAGTGCTTTCAAGTGCCCTCAAATGAAAAAGTAGAGTAGGGCTCAAAATTTTGAAAAGTAGGGCAAAGTAGGCATTTCAAAAATGCAAAGTAGGAATTGTAAGGACGTTCTGAGTGTTTTCCGACGTAGAAAAACGTATAATAAGCAACAGTGTCTTCTCTGAACAAAAACACTGCATTACCATGGAAAGGAAGTGCCAAATTAAATGTTCCAAAAAAAAAGGAGTACAACTGAAGTAAAACTATTTTATAAAATTTTGCATCGCAGCTGCTCAGATTAAGTCGATCTGATTTTTACAAACGCCGAGCAAGCCAGGGAAACAAATACAATTTTTGGTCACGTCAAACATGTTTGGACTAAAAAGTAGGGTATCAAAGGGACATTTTCAGAAAAAAAATCAGGGAAAAGTTGGAGCACAAAAAAGTAGAGAAAAATAGCGCCCGCATAAAAGCTCATGCAAAGTCCGAATATATTTGGTAATTATGGTATAATTATAAATAAAATGTAAAAAATCCCTATCTATCATACCTATATTTCTCTAACATGTTTAATACCCTAAACACACATATTATTTATTTGGCCTTATCACCCGACCCGATCACATGAATTCGAGTCCTGCTTAGTTACTAGCAGCTCTGCCTTGGAGGATTTAGGCAGCCCATCTATTTCGCGGGCCCCGATGGGCGGGAGCCATGCTTTCCGAATACGCAGAACTAGTGTATGCCGGTGACAGGTACAACGACAATACACTATCGTTCGCTTACCTGAAATCCATTTTAATGCTTCAGGATTTTTCCTAAAGATATTTGACCGTTTGTGCGTTTTTGTCTTTGTTTCTTTTTGGTCTCGTTTTTTTTCGAGTCTACACATTATAAAAAGCAAAATAAAAAAAAAAATAACAACAATTTACAAACCGGTCGAACAAACACATTATTGTGTCGAAGTTTTTTTTTTTTTTTTTCAGATTATCACGTGAATAGAGCATAAATTCTATGTGTTGTCTAAAAATGTACACCAATGTGTACCATATGCATAAAACGAATCATGCTTAGCTTGTAAATAGACAGAGAATGGATAGAAGTAAAATTCGAAATGGAGACAAAATTCAAAATGGCCGCGATCGCAAATTCTGTAGGCTGACATCATAACTCTCGTAATTCACCATCTTGCAATTGGAATACTTGACGTTATTTGCTGTTTTGTTGTTTTTATCGGCACGGTCGCCGTGTCAATAACCTCTGCCAAGTCACGGAACGCTTATTGTTTTTCAGGATAAGCACCGAACCACCCAAGCGTTTGTTGGACCATCACATTTTTGGTCACACACATGACTGGTCACATAGTTAGTCTATATTAGTGCGATCCGCTTTGCTGTTCCCGAAGGAAGCGAAGCAGTTCCCGTTGGACGCACTTATTAATTGAAAGTAGTTGCGGTCATGGTACCAAAGCCGTAATCCAAAATCATAAATCCATATACGAATGACAAATCAGAATGTTCAGACCAACAGACATGGACCCCAGAACAAAGGGTGTGATCAGGCGTCCGCGGATAGTAAGCATTACTTGGTAAGCAAGCTTCGCCCACCATGCCCATGGGCCTGAACGAAGGAAATATCGGTAGAAGCGTATGTCCGGGATTTGGGAAGTCTACTTATGGCGCGTCACTGGCAAAAACATCAGAAACAATTCTGGAAACTGCCACATTGTAGGGTTTGACTAGATCATGATGTCTCCCATAGAACTTCTTAAGTGTTGCTACCAGTTTGGTTTTTTGATACCCCTGGCTCAACAACTTTTGAGTGAGCACTTTCCCACGCTCCATGAAGTCCTGATAATTTGAACAAGTTCTAGCATAACGGATTAACTGTGAAACGTAAACGCCGTATGCTGGTGCAGAAGGGATATTACTGCTCAGGAAAGGAAAGTTAACGATGGGAAAATTGAAGTCATCCCGTTTGTCGTAAAGCCTAGTAGTAAGCTTTCCATTGTCGATGTAGAGATAACAATCCAAGTATGAGGAGGAGGCTGAAGTCTCCGTTGTTTCCTTTATTTCAAGTTCACGTGGGTAGATGAATTCTAAATACTCTGCAAATTTTGTGTTTTTCAGAGACAATACATCATCTATATATCTGTAGGTGAAATTGAATTGTTGTGCGAGGTGTTTCTTGCCTGCTTGGAGGAGACTTTGTACAAACTCCGCCTCATACGAGTATAAAAACAAGTCGGCAAGTAACGGTGCACAATTAGTACCCATCGGTATGCCGATTGTTTGTTGAAATATCCGACCGCCGAACTCCACAAAAATATTGTCGATTAGATATTCCAGCATCTTAATGACATCTGCATCTGAGTATTTTTGTGGTGCATCAGAGTGATCCCGAATGAAGTATGTGTCTTTGTAGCCAATGACAACATACTGAAATCGACGGTTACCATTCTTGTGGAAGAAACACTGGTTGATAATTGCCTTTAATTGAGATTTCAATTTATTATGAGGAATAGTAGTGTAAAGAGTAGAGAAATCGAAAGATTTTATACTGTTGACGGAATGAAGAGATTGTGCCTTTAGGTTTTCTAAGAGCTCTTTGGAGTTTTTCAGGATCCACATCTGATTAACACCACTTCTGGCATATGCAGTGTCACAGTACTTCTGAAGGCCTTCTTTAACTGCGGTTAGTATTCGTGTTAGAATCTGAGAAAGAGGCTTGGTTGAGCACTTAGCTGAACCAGCAATATATCTCTGCATGTACGGATTCTTGTGAAGTTTAGGAATCCAGTACAGTTTGGGAAGGTCAATATCTTCCTCTGGGAGGGAAATTCCAAATGTCAGCATCACCGAATGGTGATTTTGTAGAATTTCTTCCTTGGACATAGCAGTAAGATTATATGTAGGGTTTCCGGTCATGGTACTCATACCAAGCTCTTCCATTAAGCAGTTTATATAGTGTGTTTTGCAAACAAACACAATGTTGTTAGATGCCTTGTCGGCTGGAACAACGACAAACTTCTCATGGATTTCAGCTAACTCAGCAGCAACATCTTGATCGTCAAACACCGATTCATGTCGGCGAGACATGGTTCTGCTGAGTACTGAGACACGTCTGTTTACCAAGGACATTACCGATTTAACCCATTCAGACAGTGTGTCAAGTTCTACGTCCTCTTTCTTGGCCCAGCGTCGTGCATACTCTTCAACAGAATCCAATATTAATTTAGAATTCTGTTTCCAAGTAAAAGACCTGGGTTCCCTATATTTAGGGCCTTTGGAAAGAATGTCCCTGAGTTTGCTAATCCTGACTATATTGAGGTCACCTGTTATGACGTGACCGGCTGGAATATAACAGAACTTCGATGCTTTACAGGAACACTCTGAGGGCTTTCGAGTAATGTTCTCAGTATTTAGCTCTTGTAGCACGTTTTTGTAATTGAAAATTTTAGGTGCAATGGGAGACGAATAACTGTAGGAGATGATAGGTGGGCTCTGGTTTTTGAAGTAAGCTGGTATGCTATGCTTAACATTTTCTATTACTTCATCTAATGTTCTTACATTTGAAACATTTCGCAAAAGTTGTATTAAGAAAATTCTAGACCACTTTGTACATAATTAATTTTCCCAGTAACTAATGGTTTTGTCTGGTTTTGGTATCGCCAAAACAAATCGAAAAGTGAACGAACGACAAAGAAAATAGTTTCAGACATTTATTTTCATTTTTAGCTCACCTGGACGAAGTCCAGGAAGAGCTATTGCACTACCCACGGCGTCGGCGTCGGCGTTGGCGTCGGCGTCGGAGTCGGCGTCGGCGTTGGCATCGGCATCGGCGTCTACATTTACGTTTAAGTTTTTTAAGAGCTTATATTTTCCAGACCATTTAATATATTTGGTTCATATTTGGTATGAAGATAGATATAGTTCCAGAATTTTATTCAACAATACCCCAGCTCATCATCCCAAGGTCAAGGTTAAAATGTTTTAATGTTAAATGTTTTTAAGAGCTCATATTTTCCAAACTACATGATGGATTTTGTTCATATTTGGTATGATAATAGATACAGTTCCAAAATTTTATTCAACGATACTCTGCTCATGCCTATGACCTCAAGGTCAATATAATAGATTTAAAAGTTGTATATTAATGTTTGTTTTAAGACCTCATATTTTCCAAACCATATGATGGATTTTGTTCATATTTGAAATGATGATATATACAGTTCCAAAGTTTTATTCAGCAATACTCACTGCCCTTGCTCATAGCCTCAAGGACAAAGTTAAGAAAATTTATATTACAGTGTTTAAGAGCTCATATTTTCCAAACCATATGATATTTTTGGTTCATATTTGGAATGATATTAGATTCAGACCCAAAGTTGTATTCATCATCACCCCATCTATGCCTATGACCTTAAGGTCTAGGTCACAGACTTAGACATTTTATAATAAACCCTGATAATGTCAAATTCAAGACAACCAATGACCCAAGCATAGCACAAAAAATCCTATCGAGAGCTAAAATGCCATAATATTTCCTCTTACCGTAATGATTCTAAGTATTGGAACAGATAGGCCTAAGCAGAGCAGACCCCGATCAGACAGGTCATAAAGAGCACCCTGACACTCCAGTATCACCCTAACTCCAGGCGAGCTATGCTGTCTGCTGACAGCTCTTGTGTTTTCATGAAATTCTTGCTGGTTTATCTCTAACAAACTATTTACTGTCTACATTAAAACATACGAAATAATATGCTTGCCGGTGAACTGTCTACAAATATGTCAGTGACTGTCTCCAGTTTTGTCGGTGTACTGTCTCCAAATTATGTGTCTGTGAACTGTCTTGTTTGTGAACTGTCTCGGTCCCCTTGTCATTGCGTTACATTGAACTGTTGTACACATATCTTGTACCTCAATCATTTGTTTACAAAATATTTACACAATATTTTGCAGATATGTCATGTCATCTTATCATTTACCATCATTTCAACATATCGTTGTTCTATTTTGTATTTGCATTTTGTAATTTATCATTTTTGTGCATTTTGCGGTTGAAATACGTTTTCATGTTTCGTTGGTTCATATTCAGACATATGCATATGTGTATCAGTTATTATGACGAGAGCAAGGTGGAATAGCTCATGCGGCATATTTTATAACCAATGACATAGAAGACCCATAGAAAATCTATCCATCCATTGATGCTATGTTATGATCTTATATCTATGCATTGCATTCTTGTCATTAGCGTTACATTGAACTGTTGTACACATATCTTGTAACTCTATCATTTGTTTACAATATATTTACGCAGTACATTACAAGCTATTCGTGTTTGTGGTGTACAACCCGTGAGGGTAAAACAGAGGGATAAAGTTAGCCCAGTGATCGACCCTGTGATAACTGCATTATGGATTCAGTTACGTTTGAAACCAAAAACATCCTCTAAGCAAGACCCGTCCGACTGGTTCAGCTGACAGAGCAACCGCCTTTGGATCGGAATGATTTGGGTTGAATCACCTAATAATTTCTGAAACTCGTACCAAATACTCTTTGTCTTGACGCTCAGCATTAGGTAGAAAAGTTAGGACTGGTCCAACCGGTGACAGTATAATATGGCTGGTGATAGTATCACGCCAATGTGTTTGTTGCTAGTTACTGCAGTGGAGCGATACTATAAAGTGACATCAGTTCCCATCATACATTCAGACTCCGTAACGAAATTAGTGAAAGTCGTTTGTCAAATGGCGATTATAATCATCTTAAACAAATAAACACCAAAGAGTGCAATTGCCATATGACTGTATTGCCTGTGGACTGCAAGAAACTTGTTCATTTATAGTCCTTTGATCAGGTAAATACGACTCGTTCATTCTTCACCAAAAACATGACTTGTTCCACCTTAGTTTACCTATTTTTGCCATGAATTGTTCTGATATGCATATTCACGGACCGAGGTCAGAAAGACAGGTCAGTGTGTACCAACTATAGCTATGCTTCCAGCAATCCAGTGGTTATTGTACAAACGTAGAGCTGTAGCAACACAGAATATATATCCAAACACAATGAATGGAAAATTATGAATGATAATTTTTGCGTGGCACATGATACATATTTAAATGGACACCGAGATTCAAGGGCTATCTGATAAGTGTGCTCTATATATAGAATTTGGGTGCAAACAGCTGGACAGTTCTTCAGGTGAGATATTTTTACTTTAAAATTCTTTAAATTTTAGCCTTACATAATGAATACCCTTACTGACTATAAAAGTAAGTTCTCAAGCAGATGATCTGTTTTTAGCAATGAGTTTGTCAAAATTGGCTTCAAATTGGAGGAAAAGAATGAAAAGTACATGTTTGGAATTTTTTAACGTTTTGCCTTTATTCAAGATCTGATAAAGCTGAATTGGTGCAGCCTTTCTTAAATGATTTATTTCAACATACAGTATCCCCTGTGTTAGTATACAAGTAGAATCCACCATATCAACAAAGAATAATGCATCCTTTTGGGGGATTTTATGTATATTCTAGTTCCTGATATGGGGTTAGGGGAAAAGTTTTCCCATAAAAATGAAATTAGCACCATGACCCACACTTTTCTTTTAATTTTCTTTTACCCCCTCCAAAGAATTAACCTTATTTTGTGAGAGTTCTAGTGTAGCAACCTTATTTTGTGAGAGTTCTAGTGTAGCAATTTTCTGTAAGATCCATAATAAGGAAGAAATGGATTTATTTTAAGAATATTTAGGAAGTGTCGAAAATTGGCATTGCAGATTCCTGTCTCATCTTGACAAATGAGTAGCAGATTTGTATCAGTTTCATTTCCTGTATAGGTCTGATCAAAATTGTAAAATTAAAATCAAGGCGAAAGCTACTTTTGTCATACAATCAACTAACAGAATTATTTGCACATATTTTCGGGAAAACTGTTGAGTGTGGCGTCATTCCAGGTCAGATTGAAAAAGACTTAGCACCATGACGTATCATTTTTATTTTAAAAATAGTCAGCCAGTATATGAAACTGAATATATGCAACGACTTAAGCAGTTTGCAGTGCAGGAAGTATTTCCCGCATATGTCCTTAAAAGCGATGAACACATTCTAACGACTTGAAGTGGGCCAGACTGCACAGTTTCGGCTAGTAACAAGTCTGATTGCATGACCAACTGGACCGTCTCGACCACGTGAAAAGCAGGACTAAAAATTGAAATGTAATACCAGCTTGCACGAATGATCACACTGTCAGTTATCTTGGAAAAAAAAAACAAAAAAAAAACAAAAAAACTTTTTACCCTGTGTACAACTTATTGTTGTTGACGTCATCTTACTGGGTATGGACTGATCAAATGGACCGGCCGCCGCGGTCTATACAAGAGTCAAGGCGAACGGTCGATTTGATCGGTCTTCATTTACCCTGAATAGTCCGTATATCTTATTCATGAATACAATATTTAAGGGGGCATCACAGTCAAAAGGGGATGGCGTACCTTAGAAAATTGTCTGCATAGAACTTTCACAATAACCATATGGGTGCTAAAATATTTGATATATCTGCTAATAAGAAGGTACTGGATCATTCTTTATACATGGAGAAATTTTTCTAAGGGGGAAAAAAGACATAAAAAAATAAAGAATATATGGGCATTCGCATTTGCAACCAAAATCATGAATGATATATATTTTTTTTTCAAAAGCAGCTGCGGGAAGTATGCCATGATATATCAGCTAAAATGTCCTGCGGTATTAATCTTAAAAACTACAAACTTGCACTAAAATGCCTACCATTTTCATGAAATGGTATTCTGGATTTTCAATGTAGTCATTTTTCATTCATGAAAAAAATGTAAACAAACTATTGCGTTTGTTCTCTACCAAATGAACTTACTAAAAATAATACGAAACTTACTCGTACCTTGAAAAGGCACTAAAACTCAGCTTTAATGTGGGTTATAATTTTTTTTATCGATCATTACTGCAATTAGCAGACGATAATTAAACTTCGACACCTCAAATGAGAAGATCAACGACTTTTTACCAAACGATCTTCACGAGGAACCTGTCGGACGAATCACACAGATAATTCATGCGCGAATGGGTACTACTAAACACTTCATGGCACCAACGGCATCAAATAGTAATGTGTAGACTGATGCCACGACAAATAAACGTGGGGACACTTCGAAGAAAGAAGAAAAATGATGAACTACACATTGATGTTCATGTTATTCACTTTAATTACAACCAAGTAGTACTTTTTATGACCATTACGTTGTAGCTCTATGTTCTAAATAGGAAATATCACAGGAAATACACAACTTTCGGGCCCTTGGGGTTCCATGGGGTGCCCTGGGATGTTATTCAGTAGTAGTACCCTACGCGAATTTATAAACACTGTCTCATTTTTTAATTTACTATTTTACATTTATATTATATTGAAAATAATATGAAACAGATTAAATAATGAGAGAAAATATCGTGTAATATTTTAATAATAAATAAAACTGCGGATTATATGGTATTTGCGCATCAACCTCATGTAGATGTCCTTAGACATTTCCGGTTTATTTTCTAGCAGCAAGAGCACATGTTGAATCTTCAAATAAAGTTCGGCAAAAAAGGAGTGATCAAGGTAAGTGTCTCAGCCATAATATTATATGAAACGGTTCTATGAAATTTAATTACGCAGATTATTGTGTGTTCACTGGTTAAGATGAGGTAGGTATACACGTTTAAACAGACAATGCAATTCACCGTTACTTACGCCAATGGTTGTAAACTGCAACCGCATGACTAGATGTTAACAAAGTATGGTGGATGTTTGCAGTCTACAATTTCTCACAGAACCGTTTTTTTTTTTTTTGCGAAAATTATAAATTTTACAAGGTTTTCTCCAGACTTATAGTGTTGAATTTGTGAATTCAGAACTGAGGAAAAGAATTCAGCAAATACAAAGCAACATGGGTGTTTATAATAAGGAAAAAATACAACGTGTTCAGGAAACGCTTTGGACAGCCTAGTGGCAAAAACAGTAAAGCCAGACAGCCATTTTCTTATTACCCCATTCTATCACACGGTTCTACAGACATCCTTCAAAACGATTGTATTTGACATTTTTGTATGGCAAACATAAATAATTATTTTTGTTCAATTAATATTAAAAAGACATAAGAAAATCACATACTCAGTTATTTTTCATGGTCACTCTACCCATGCTTTTTTAGACAACATGTAGAAAGACAGACAAACAGACACACAGTAAGGAAGATCAACTGAAAGCAATATGCCACATCCACCTTTAACAGGTCACCAGAGAAAACAGGATAGACAATCCAGAAAAACCATAACTTTAGAAGGGAGACAAATCCAACTTCTCTTTATATGACATTCTTTTTCCTCCATACCTTATTTTGGGCACTACTTTCTAAACAAAAGTGTCTGATTTTTTTTTCTCGAATTTTACCAATGGTTGTGCTACAAAAAGGTGCTTTACTTTTTTGTAGTATGCTTCTCAACATATATCTTGAAGGACATTGTTGTCACATAAAAGGACAAACTTCTCATTTTATTTTATGTAGGATACAGGCTCTATATATACCTGGACAGTTCTTCAGGTGAGATATTTTTTCCTTAAAATTATTTAAATTTTAGCCTTACATAATGGATACCCTGACTGACTATGAAAGTAAGTTCTCAAGCAGATGACTGTTTCAAATAACTTCTTACTTTTGAGAAAATTCAGAATTGAAAAACAAAATACAGTTACCCCAGCCACTTGTGACTGTGATGAACCCTTAAGACAGAGTTTGTTATGGTCTGCTATGTTCCTCAAGAAAACATAAATATGCATTTAGATTCATGCTTTCACTATGTTTGTGGTAGTAGGCTATAAGCATTGTATATGTTTAATGCTGAATAAACATTTGTTTTTGTGTTATATTTAAATCTGTATCCCGGCTACAAAAATAAGGTAAACTAAGAGTACGTGATTTTCATAATCAGTAACGTAACAGTCTTAATACATGGATACCTTGTTTCTAGTTCCCTGGTAATTATTTGCTTTCTTGTAGACCATACCCCGTCTGCAAAGTGATAACTAACGTTTAGCCCTGGATCCATGTATTTTATGACGAGCGCCAACAGGAGCAGGGGTCCATGGCAAAACACTCGCGGGAAACTTGCACTTCTGAACGCAGTCCTGTTAAAAGTAACAATTACCATACTGCGACTTTTTGGACACTGTAGTTCATTTTTACCAAAAGCTATTGCTCCTGAACTGACATTTTATGTAAATTGTCTCCTTTCGCATGAAATGGCATGACTTATTTTCGTTGAAACACCACAATAAAACATACTAAATTTGTATAAGTACATTGAATTATAATAATAATAATAATACTTTTTTTTAACAACAGGTAGCCCCATTATTATTCAATATGAAGTTGGCTATATCAGTTTTCCCAGTCCTTTTAGTCGGCTTCGCCTCGGGAATCCGGGTTGAAATCCTCACTGTACTACGCAAGAATGCAGGTTTCGAGATGTTGGATGACGCTACACAGTATAAAATTCTTTGATCTGGTTATAAAGGCCGTGAAAAAACAACCTTACACGTACAAGAATGTCATTGGATTTGACAATGTGCGGGCTACCATTGACAGTAAGATCAGTCTCCGTAAACGCACTGCGTCCTAATAATGTGTTTTGACGTCGCTGCATCATCACGATATCGAAACGACGTTTTTACGACACTGTGTGTTTGCTGAGACATTTAGTGAATAGGCTGAGCCGAAACATGCAAAAGGATTCCTTGAACTTATGCGAAAAGCGAATCCAGTTATTCTTTTTTACTCATGTAGAAAACATCGGTGTATAGGACTGTTACAGAATGCACTTGTGAAATTATATTTGTAAAGACAAGAGCACAACTTGCTGTAGGCGTTCATTGGTGCATATTTATCCAAGAGTGTATATATGTGATGTTAGTGGTGGGGGAGGCGGGGCGGGGGGGGGGGGGGGTGGGGGAGTATAAATAATACACTTTCAGTGGAGATAAATCAGTCAAAAAACGTTTCGCCAAGGGGTCAGCTCTAATAGGAAGACTATATAGTCCAAGTGGCAAAAGTCCTTTCCTTTTAGAGTAATCCTTTTCAGAAGAGAATTTGTTTGTAGGAAAGCAAACACGAAATCACAAAAGTAGTCTCCCTTATACCAAATGGCGGAAAACCCACCAAGTTTATTCATTCCCGTTAATGTTTCCATGTCACTGCCAAATTAAGCTTATCATATTTCATTTTATTATGATAGTTGAAGGGATGGTCACACCTGAAGCTTTTCCCTCTGTTTATATTTTGACAAAATAAAATAATAGGCGTGTAAAAAAGGTGCTGGCATCAGTGTGGGGACTCCACGTGACAAAATGACTAGATACACGGAGTTTGTTACTATGTTTAGCTCCGCATAAGGTAGGGTTTTTTTTAGAATATCTACGCGGAAAATCAAGCTCTTTCTGGTGGAGTAAGCGCTATTCTGCGATCTGTTCTAATTCTCGAGAACATTAGAAGAATGTTTTTGCTTTCAACCTGGGCTACCGGGACAATGTACATGAACTTTGACGAAAAACTTTCTCCGAACGTTCTCAAGGATCAGACCAGATTGTAGGATAGCGCTTACACCACCAGAAAGAGCTGGATTTTTCGCGTATTCTGCGCTTTATTTGAACACATTCCTTCAGGTATAAATCGAGATATTCTAAAAAATCTTACCTGATGCGGAGCTGAAAATAGTAGCAAGCTCCCTGCACTTAGTCATTTGGTCACCTGGATTCCCCAAATTGGGCATGGGATACCATCCTCAGCAACGTCTACTAGTGAGATGTAGCCTCTACATTCATTTCGATCCGACCGTAAGTTTAGCCGACATACGGAGACATTTGAGATTCTGATAGCTTATTAACGTTTTATTACCGTGTACAGTGCTTTCCGTGGACATTTGGCATTAGCAGTCTGTTTTCTGAATTTCCAATATTCCTTTTGCCCAATACAATGATCAGAGTCTTCGGTGTCCGAATGAAGAATCTTTGCATGTTTCACTATAAAAAACGCACCCAGTAAAATTGCAGATCAGACTGTTTAAATGCTGGGCGCACATGTCGGATGGTTCGTTTTCTGACAGTGCGGCTCATTTAATAGAGATAGATACCACCTCGTACCTTAAGTTTGAAAAACAGAAAGTGGCATCATTCTGTCTACAAAAAGTATGGTTGTCTCCATTTGCAAAACAGCGGACAAAATTCGCCTTAGAACTGAATAGAATGAAATGTTTCTACTATTACAGAACTACCACCAGCGGAGGCCATTTCGCTGATAAAATTACTGACGAAGGTAAGTCACCATCTTATCTCAATTCTTTTATAACGGTTAATAAGTTTTCTGAATTGGTCCGATAAGTTAGATTTTCCTACAATTTTTCTAAATCTGTACACTAGGTCACCGTAAAATTCTGATTTCGATATACCTTGTTGCAGAAGTGTTTTCAAACAGACGCTATAATTTTCTACCAAGGCACTGTGTCTGCGATAAAATTTCGAAAATGCCTTACGAAGTTTAAAGTAAAGATAGCCCTGCCTAAGAAGTTTGGCAGTAAGGGCTTTATTGCGGTAGTTAAAGTCACTAAGATTTGAAGAAGCTCTGGCGAATCTAATGTTGAGATATGTATACCCCATATGAGGTACGCCGGGGGACATCGCCATCCAGAAAAGGGAAATTGACTATATCAAAATCAAAATCGTCCCGTTTATCATAAATTTTGGTGGGAACTGTACCTTTATACACAGATTCAAATCCAAAAAGGTGCCTCGGTATCGGAAGAATATGCTCTATGTAATTGGAGTTCTGTAGGGTATATGCGGTTCTTCATTAGGTCAAAGTAAATATTGTCAATATTTAATAAATTATCAAGGTATCTTAAAGTTGAATTGAAAGCCTCAATAATGTCAGCCTGATTTACGTAAGAGATACTTCATGAAATCTATCTCATAACAAAAACGAAACAAATCTGCAACAAGAGGAGCACAATTAGTTACCATCGGAATACCAATAGTTTGTCTATAAAGTTTAATTCCAAATCTAATAAAAATATTATCCAAAAGATAAACAAGGGCATCACAGACTTTTTGACAAGACCATAAATTGTGACTATTGTATACATCAGAAGTGGAAAAAAACACATTCTTCGTTGCAAGCCAAATATTTGGTATTCTCCCGAATAAACGTTCGGTTAATTAAATCAATAAGTTTATTTTTTATAAGATGATGAGTTAACGTAGTATACAGTGTAAAAATCATATGTAGACTATTTAGAAGCCTGAAAGTTTTTAGATTTAAATTTATTGAGAACATCATTGGAATTTTTAATTGACCAAAAATAGTTAATTCCGTCCCTTTCGTAAACAGTATCATAGTATCTAATCCAATGTTTTTAACAGCAGTAAGGCATGAAGTTAGCAGTTTGGACAAAAAAGTAGTCGTACATGAATTAGAATTAGTAATGAAACGTGCTTGATAAGGTCGTTTATGAAGTTTCGGTAACCAATATAACGTTGGAAGTCTGTCTTGCTTTTCTTTAATACTCACTGCAAATTTAGCAGTAATATCGATAGAATGGATATTAACAATAGATCTCTCGTCAGTAGAAATCCGTTCATATGTTTTGGTACTACCAAATTCTTGTATTAGAGTACTGATATAATAAAGTCGTCACACAACAACAACATTATTAGCAGCTTTATCAGCTGGAGCCAAAACATACTTCCTATGAAATTCTTGGATACCTTGTTTCAAATCTGAAAAAAGATATTATAGGCTTAGGAGGGAGAAGATGAAGGTTATTAAAAATAACACACGTTCATGAATGAGCTTAAAAATCTTTAATTTCCAATTATTTAAAGCATTAGACTCAACATGCTCTCGTTTACACCAACGCGTACAATAACCATTTAAAGCAATGGCAATTGTTTCCCGACATTTATTGAAATCAATGTGGGCTGGGAATCTATATTTAGGTTCTTTTGAAATAACTGAACGGATTCGTGAAGCAGTTATAATCTTCAAGTTACAATATGACCCGCGATAACAAAATTCAGAATCTTTCCAATCTCAAAAATCAGGGGAACTCGTTTCAATATCAAGATCAGAAACTAATTTTTTGAAATTAAGTATAGTATTACGGATAGGTTTGTTATAGGAGATTCTTGTTTTCGAAATATGAAGGTATAGCTGATATAGCATTATTATATCGAAATATGCTATGTAAATCTATGAATTCAATACCTTTATTAATGAATGGCATTTTGATGAAGTGTCTTATATGGTTAATTTCAGAATCATTGTAAGGAAGAAAAGCATGTAGTAAGGAGAGCTGCTTCATACAAATCATGTTTTCTATTATAAAATTTATTCGCCTTTTCATCTAGCTTACGCAATGAAGAAATAGACAGTGAAGCTAGTTTAGAAAGCATTTGATGACGTCCAGAATTTAACAGAATATTTAAATCAAAAAGAGATGAGAAAGTTTTATGATTTCGTTTAAAATTACCATTTTTGCGCTTACCATGGGATCGTTTATTACGTATTGTTTTTATATCTGAAAGGGAAAAAACATCGGCATTTTAGAAATATTTCCTTCATGGTAAATAGTATCATTAAATCCAAGTAGAAAAGGGGGTTTGTAAACGTTTAATCCATTTAAGTTCAAGTTCATGTCTTAAAATATTTTTTAATCTTTCGGTAGAGTTCGACTGTGTATAATTTTTTCAACAGGTTGAACCAATGATCATGAATGACCAACTCTCCAGAAATAATAGATTACTTTAATTTCGTATTACTCTTCGTCTAGTTGCAGGAACTAGAGTTTGACGAACATCAGGTTACCACACAAACTACATCAGTAAGTGGTTTCGGGTCATTTTACTATACTTTAAAATGTATTAGAGCACAAGGAAATCACATACAAATGTTTAGACAATAAGTTGAATGTATAGTGGAGCTGAGACACTACCCTGTTGTACTTGTATACAGTGTAGAAAAATCATATGTAGACTATTAAGAAGCCTGAAAGTTTTTAGATTTAAATTTATTGAGAACATCATTGGAATTTTTAATTGACTAAAAATAGTTAATTCCGTCCCTTTCGTAAACAGTATCATAGTATCTAATCCAATGTTTTTTAACAGCAGTAAGGCATGAAGTTAGCAGTTTGGACAAAACAGTAGTCGTACATGAACTTTAGACATATCTGTTGAATGTTAAGTGGAGCTGAGACACTACCCTGTTGTACTTGATGTGTATACAACGTCGTATCAATAAACGTGGATGCAACGTCATAAACGTTGCTTGCTCGCTGCTTGGTACGACTGTAATGTCATGCTGACACGTACAATTCGCTGTTCGCACATGCTATTTAGAGCGATACACATACTGACCCGTACACTTCACTGTTCGCACATGCTATTTAGAGAGATACGGGAGCATCAAACGCATATAAAATTGAATAATCACCATGAACACATACTATTCTCCCTTAGTTCAAAGCAAAAGTAGGGTCATCTTTTGTGCTTAGTCTAACAGTTCACGTAAACGCGTGTTCCTGCATATAGTTGCGTTTCAAGCAGTTAACTATAGTACGGAGAGATGTTTACGACTCTCATAAAATCGCTTGATAAGCGTAAATCTTTATCCCATTCTTTACTATGTAATTGTCTTTACAAGACTATAAATGGTTCCCTTGGAACTCTTCATATGACAGCAATTGAATTGGCATGGCTGTATGCGCCTCCTAACACCTGATTAAGAGGAGCTCAATTTACCAATATGCCAGAAAAATATAAAAGACGATACCCAGGAAATGACACGATGGCAAAACACAGTCTTCCCGAGCACAAAAGAAGAAGAGGTGAGGAACAAGCAATGATAGACAGACGTCTGTTTAAAGAATAGATTACCACACAAACTCCATCAGTAAGTGGTTTCAGGTGATTTTTACTATACTTTAAAATGGGTTAGAGCAAAGGAAATCACATACAAATGTTTAGACAAATCAGTTGCATGTTTCGTGGAGCTGAGACACTACACTGTGGTACATACTGTTTATACAACGTCGCATCAACGTCGATGCAACGTCTTGACATTGCACTGCCATTGATACGACGTTGTCTAAACGTTGCTTGCTCGCTGCTGGGTACGACTGTCATGTAATGCTGACACGTACAATTCGCTGTTAGCACATGCTATGTAGAGAGATACACATTTTGACACGTACACTTCGCTGTTCGCACATGCTATTTAGAGAGATACGGGTGCATCTAACGCATATAAAATTGAATAATCACTTTGAACGCTTACTATTCTCCATTAATTCAAAGCAAAAGTAGGGTCATCTTTTGTTCTTAGTCTAACAGTTCACGTAAACGCGTGCTCCTGCATATAGTTGCGTTTCAAACACTTAACATTTTTAAGACCGCCACTGAAAAGGGTAAAGCTTAACATAGTGTGAGCTATTGATAGAGTACACGAGGCTGACAGCAGTCCACCTACAGATCAAATTCTTAGTCATGCTTCTCATAATTTACATACAAAATAAGGCTTTACAATTCATTCAAATTGTCTTTTTGAAGTCGTGTGTCGTTAACGCACTAATGTTTAATGTATACGTCTGTTTAATGCGGAACTCTGTTATCAAATGTATGAGTCCAAGCGTCCGAAAGATCCAGAAAATTTTACAAAATCATAACTATAGTACGGAGAGACGTTTTACGACTCTCATACAATCGCTTTATCAGCGTAAATCTTTATCCCATTCTTAACTAAACGTAGCAAAAAAAGTTAGGGATATTTTTATTCTTGAGTGGAATGTATAACCGGTATTAATCCAATCTATTATATTATGGTGTAATAATAAAGTTTACTCAATAACAATAAGTTTTGTAGAACTGAAATTAGTTCACTCTCTTGTACAGAAACAAAAAAAGTGCACAATACAACAGTAGGGTTGAGTGAAAAATTTCACAAATACAGAATGCTCAATTTGCTCATCACCTGAATTTGAGCGCTAATCCTTTCAAAAGTGAACAAATTTCTGTTTAACAAATCTATTGCTTTTCTATTGACAACATCTGTTCTACTAGCGTTAAAATGCCACAACGTCGACATCTGCCAAACGACGCGCGCTTACGCGCTCTTGGAATACTCGAAGGTTGCATGAGACAAGTCGAAGTTGCTAGACGTTTGGGTGTTTCACAGAGTGTGATCAGCCGCCTACGAACTCGGTTGGCACAAACCAACAGCAATTTAGATCGACGTCGAAGTGGGCGTCCGAGGTCTACGTCGCAAGCCCAGGATCGGTTCCTGCGTACGTCAGCCTTGAGATCACGATCAGTAAGCGCCGAACAACTGCGCGAACGTCTCTCAAGAACTGGAACAAGAGTGTCTGTTCAAACCGTGCGGAATCGACTTCACAGCGTTGGACTTAGAGCTCGGCGACCTTACGTTGGGGTGCCACTTTCCCAGAGACAAAGACAAGCCAGGCAAGCATGGATAAGGCAGCATCGTCGATGGACTAACCAACAATGGGCGACTGTACTCTTTACCGACGAGTCACGGTTTCTGCTGGATATGCTTGACAGAGGACGTCGCGTTTGGCGTCGCAGAGGTGAGAGGTACGCGAACTGCGCCATTGTTGAACATGACCGGTATGGAGGAGGAAGTCTTATGGTATGGGGCGGCATATCTGTTCGTTCCCGTACAGAGCTGCTTGTACTTAACGGAACTCTGACAGGCCAACGCTACACAAATGAAGTGCTACAGCCGGTTGTTCTGCCTTTTGTTCAACAACACCACGTAGTGCTGCAGGATGACAACGCAAGACCTCATCGGGCGAGGATAGTACAGCAGTTCCTGCAGCAGAACAATGTGGATCATCTCGATTGGCCTGCTCGACCCTGACTTGTCGCCAATCGAGCATGTTTGGGACATTCTCGGCCAGCGTGTACGACTGAGAGTTCCACGACCAAGAACGCTCCAAGCTTTGGGCGCAGCCTTGCAGAAGGAGTGGAGGAGGATACCCCAGCTACAGATTGCCAGACTCATAAGGAGTATGCGTCTTCGTTGTGTGGCCTGCATAGATGCAACAGGTGGACATACGCAATATTGACAGATTTGTGAGGTTTTATTGGTGACCCTAGTGATCTTCCATACAAATTTTCTTATTCACATCTAGTGCTACAGACTCCAACGGATGGATTTTTGTCTGTAAATGAAATGATGTAATCAAATATATCAATTTCAGATTTCAGATATGTCTTAGTTTCCTTTTATTTCACCGTACATACAAATATCCCTAACTTCTTTAGCCACGTATATGTAGTTGTTCTTTACAAGACTATAAATGGTTCCCTTGGAAACTAAGAAGATACAAAATAACAATAGTTGGAGTCTCGGTTTAAGTGGGACTCTTCATATGACAGCTATTCAGTTTGCATGGCTGGCTGCGCCTCCTAGCTACGGATTAAGCGGAGTTCAATTTACCAATATACCAGAAAAATATAAAAGACATTACCAAGGAAGTGACACGACGACAAAACACAGCTTTCCCGAGCACTAAAGAACAAGCGATGAGGAACAAAAATGATAGACAGACGTCTGTTAAAAGAATAGATTACTTTAATTTCGTATTACTCTTCGTCTAGTTGCAGGACCTACAGATTGAGGAACATCAGGTTACCACACAAACTCCATCAATAAGTGGTTTCGGGTAATTTTTACTATACTTTAACATGTGTCAGAGCACAAGGAAATCACAACCAAATGTTTAGACAAATCAGTTGCATGTTTAATGGAACTGAGAAACTACCCTGTGGTACATGATGTTTATATAACGTCGCATCAAAGTCTTGATACGACGTTGTCTAAACGTCGCTTGCTCGCTGCTGGGTACGACTGTCATGTCATGCTGACACGTACACTTCGCTGTTCGCACATGCTATTTAGATAGGTACACATGTCGACATGTACACTTCGCTGTTCGCACATGCTATTTAGAGAGACACGGGAGCATCTAACGCATATACAATTGAATAATCACTTTGAACACTTATTATTCTCCCTTAGTCCAAAGCAAAAATAGGGTCGTCTTTTATGCTTAGTCTAACAGTTCACGTAAACGCGTGTTCCTGCATATAGTTGCTTTTCAAGTAGTTAACATTTTTTAGACCGCCACTGAAAAGGGTAAAGCTTAACATAGTGTGAGCAATTGATCGAGTATGCGAGGCTGACAGCAGTCAACCTACAGATCAAATTCTTTGTCATGCTTCTTATAATTTTCATAGAAAAAAAAGGCCTTGCAGTTCATTCAAATTGTCTTTTTAAAGTCGCGTGCCAGCAGATTAGCAATATGCCTTTTCTCCGATGTACTTTTGTAGCTCACCTGAGTTAAAGGCTCAGGATGAGCTATTGTGATCACTCTCCGTCCGTCGTCCGTCTGTCCGTCCGTCCGTCTGTCCGTCCGTTCACACCTTTGAAGGACTTCTCCTCTAAATCCCCTGGGCCATTTTCTTCAAATTTTATGTGGAGCCTTGTGTTCAAAGGGAACTGAATATTTGTAAAAATGGTCACGGCTCTTAAATCAAGATGACTGCCATGCCGCGATATAGCTCCCATAGACATATAATGGGAAAAACAAATAAAAATCGTATTCATTGAAACCATGAGGCCCATGGCTTAAAGATTTTGTATGTGGCAATGTTTAGTGGCCCCTACAAAAATCCTGCCAATCAAGCCCCTGGGGTCCAAACTGGTCACGCCCCTGGGGGCCGTGAACTCCCATAGACTTATAATGGGAAAAACTTAAAAAAAAAAAGCTTCTTCTCTGAAACCATGAGGTCCAGAGCTTATATATTTAGTATGTAGCAATATTTAATGGTTCCCTACATAAATCCTGCCAATCAAGCCCCTGGGGCCCAAACTGGCCACGCTCCGGGGGTCATTGTCTCCCATAGACTTATAATGGGAAAAACATACAAAAAATCTTCCTCTCTGAAACCATGAGCCCCCCCCCCCCCCCCCGCCCCAGCTTATATATTTAGTAGGTAGCAATTTTTAGTGGCCCCCTACATACATCCCGACATTCAAGCCCCTGGTTCCAGATTGGCCACGCCCTGGGCGTCATTAGCTCCCGTAGACTTATAATGGGAAAAACTTAAAAAAAATCTTCTTCTCTGAAACCATGAGGCCCACAGCTTATATATTTAGTGTAAAACAATGTTTAGATTACTTCTGCAACAAGGTATATCGGAACCAGAATTTAACGGTGACTTAGTGTACAGATTTAGAAAAATTGTGGGTAAATCTAACTTTTCGGAGCAATTCAGAAAACTTATTAACCGTTATAAAAGAATTGGCTATAGCGTGGATATTATGCGGCAGACTGCATGCCTAGTTGTCAACACACTCATTGTTGATGGCTATGCTTCACTCTTTAATTGCACGACGGCGGTTCGGGCCTCAGACCCAATGACGGCCTCTTCGTAAAACTTTAACAAGTGGGTTGGGGCTTGACGATATGTCTTTGGCTTGGTCCGCCATGGTTCAACTATTGGTTTTTATTTACTCTGGCATACAGTAGAATTAGCCATGAGTACTCGTCTTTGTTTATTATAGTGATTAATTTGATTTTTGTGTTTACGCTTTGATGCATTGACTGAGTTGGGAGCCTTTATGCGAACCGAATTTTTATGTGTTTCTGTATTAAGAGTAGCATCGGGACCCAAGGTGAAGTAAGCTAGCCGTAAAAGTGCTTTAACCCCCCCCCCCCCCCCCCCACCTCCGGTGGTTTACTCTACTGACCGTTCTAAGGTGGTGGTCCCGGTGTTAGTCTTACTCTTTGTTGCTTTGTGGTTTATTCTACGAGGCGATTTGTTGTATGTCTTTCCATGTGTCATTTTGTTCTTGTGTTTTTTAGTCCTTTTAGTATTGCGATTACCTCGCTTAGGGAAGAGAGAGCTAATCTTAGTGCTTTTCGTACGTTTGTTTGATTTGTGCTTGTTTGGATTTGTCGGTTTCCTCTTCCTCTTGGGGTCTGGGAAGGGCTGCGGTTTGTGATTGTGGCAGTCCCTGATTTTTTCTCTTACCCTTTATTTTTGGTAGTCCCCTACATAAATCCTGCCAATGAAGCCCCTGAGGCCCAAACTTGCCACGCTCCGGGGGTCATTAGCTCCCATAGACTTATAATGGGGAAAACTTAAAAAATCCCCTTCTCTGAAACCATGAGGCCACGAGCTTATATATTTAATTTGTCATATGCAACATGTGTTGCAATGTTCAGTGGTCCCCTACATAAATCCTGTCAATCAAGCCTCTGGGTCCGAACTGGCAACGCACCGGGGGTCATTAGCTCCCATAGACTTATAATGGAATAAACTTGAAACAAATCTACTTCTCTAAAATCATTAGGCCCATAGCTTACATATATAATATGTAGCAATGTCTAGTAGTCCCCTACATAAATCCTGCTAATGAAGCCCCTGAGGCCCAAGCTTGCCACGCTCCGGGAGTCATTAGCTCCCATAGACTTATAATGGGAAAAACTTAAAAAAATATTTCTCTGAACGAGGCCACGAGCATATATATTTAGTTTGTAGGAATGTGTAGTGGTCCCCTACATAAATCCTGCCAATCAAGCCCCTGGGGTCTAAATTGGCTACACCCCAGTGATTATATGCTTATATAGAGCTATATAGTTAAAGAACCTTCAAAAGTCTTCTTCTCTGAAACCATGAGGCTGAGAACTTATAGATTAAGTAAGAAGTGATGTTAAGTGATCCTACCAACCATGCCCCTGGGGGCCCAAATTGGCCACGTCCCGGAGGTCATTACCTCCCACAGACTTATAATGGAAAAAACTTAACAAATCTTCTTCTCTGAAACCATGAGGCCCAGATCTGATATATTTAGTATGTGGCGTTTAATGGTCTCCTACAAATATCCTGCCAATCAAGCCCCTGAAGCCCAAACTGGCCACGCGCCGGGGGTCATTAGCTCCCATAGACTTTTAATGAGAAAAGCTTAAAAAATCTTCGTCTCTGAAACCATGAGGCTCACAGCTTATATATTTTGTGTGTAGCAATGTTTATTGGTCCAAAAATTGACAATCAAGTCCCTGGGGTCCAAACTGGCCACGCCCCAGGGGTTTTGAACTCCCATAGACTTATAATGGGAAAAACTTAAACAAAAAATCTACTTCTCTGAAACCATGAGACCCGCAGCTTATATACTTACTATGTAGCAATGTTTAGTGGTCCTCTACATAAATCCTGCCAAAGAATCCCTGGGTTCCAAACTGGCCACGCCCCGGGAGTCATTAGCTCCCATAGACTTATAATGGAAAACAAAACTTAAAACATTTTCTTCTCTGAAACCATAAGGCCCACCGCCTACATATTTAGTATGTAGCAATGCAGTAGTCCCCTACATAAATCCTGCCAATCAAGCCCCTGGGGCCCAACTGGTCATACTCCGGGGGTCATTAGCTCCCATATACTTATAATGGATAAAATTAAAAACATCTTCTTCTCTGAAACCATGAGGCCAAGAGCTCATATATTTAGTGTACAGCAATGTTTCGTTGTCCCCTACATAAATCCTGCCGATCCAGCCCCTCGGGTCCAGAAGTGCCACGCCCCGATGGTTATTAGCTCCCGTAAACTTATAATGGAAAAAACTTAAAAACTCTTCTTCTCTGAAACCATGAGGTCCACAGATTATATATTTATTATATAGCAATGTTTAGTCGTCCCCTACATGAATCCTGCCAATCAAGCCCCTGGTGCCCCAACTGGCCACGCCCTTGGGGTCATTAGCTCCCATAGACTTATAATGAATAAAACATAAAAAAAAATCTTCTTCTCTGAAAACATGAGACCCGGAGCTTATATAATAGTACGTAGGAATGTTTAGTGGTCCCTTACATGAATCCTGCAAATCAAGCCCCTGGGGTCCAAACTGGCCATGCCCCGGGGTCATTAGTTCCCATAGATTTATAATGAAAAAAAAAAAAAAAAAAAAAAAAGAAAACATACAGAAATCTTCTTCTCTGAAACCACGAGGCCAACAGCTTATATATTTAGTATGTAGCAATGTTTAATGGTCCCCTACATAAATCCTGCCAATCAAGCCCCTGTGGCCTAACCTGACCACGCCCCGGGAGTCATGAGCTCCTATAGACTTATAATTTGAAAAACTTAAAAAAAAAACTCATCTCTTAAACCATGAGGCCCACAGCTTATATATTTAGTATGTAGCAATGTGTAGTGGTCCCCTTCATAAATCCTACCAATTAAGTCCCTAGGGGCAGTTAACTCAGGTGAGCATTGTGGCCCATGGGCCTCTTGTTATGTTGTTTTCGACGAAAATCAAAGACGCTCCGAAAGCTCCGTAGCACCGTGTTGAACGTGCTTCTGAACTGGTATTGGAGTTGATTGACAACCGTGGGCGGGATAATGGCGCTGTCCACTGGCCGAGCGCGAATCTGAAGAAGGCGGAAATGCAGTAGTACGGTAACTGTTCTTAAATTTCGAACACCCTAAAATTCCGAACAACTCATATTTTTGCCCACAATAAATTATGGAAATGCCCTAAAATCTCGACAAGTAGCAGTTTTGCAAAAAGGGTATTTCCAAAATTTCGAAAGCAGCTTTATTCAGGTAAGTTTTTATTGGCACATTCCGGTAGCTTTTCTTTCCCCGTTACGGAACCGGAAACTAAAGTATTAATCACTTGAAAGCTACCACAAAACGTCATAACGAAGTTTATGTACATGAATGGCATGGGAACCGTATTTAATTTTATACAAACAGCGGATACTGGCTGAAAATTCACGAAAAAAAAAAAAACACACACACAAAAAAAAAAAAACAAAAAAAAAAAAACAAAAAAACAGAGACTTTCATCATAATGTTAGCCATTTCCACGCGACTGTGGATGCTCGCGTGATTAGGGTTAGATTATGCGCAGGCGATCTAGAACTGGTGTTACCTTGTGGCATACATGATAAATATCCCTGTTGAAAAATGATGGCTAGGATAAATCTATGAATCCGCGCTGTACGATCGTGTATATCACTATTTCGTATGTCTTATTGCTATGCCAGAATTTCAAAGTTGATCTGATCATTTCTGCAAAGCGGGACGCACATTTCATAATCTGAAAGCACATTCAATAATATGAAAGCACGTACGATAATATGAAAGCACTACATGCGAAATTGTACATCGGCATGTGCAACCGTGCATTCTGATCTGATTCCTGCTCGTTCGTACACTGTTTCCTTCGCTTCGATAAAACCTGCCGCTAATATATAAATTTAGCGTGCCAAAGATTTCCGTAATTACGCCAAAACGTTTTCGTCGTGGGGATTAACTCCTCCAGCAAATTATTTCCTGTCTGTCCACGTGATTGTCATGATATGATCAGTGCATCATATTTGCACAGGTAATGATCCCTCAGAGAATGGTCCCAAGAGTGTTGATATGCCCCAACAAGTCAAAATGACACTAGCCGTTTTGTTACAAATTTGATCAGTCTGTGTATGAGCTAGAGACACTGCGATTCATATATTATAGTGTTTAATACCAATGACCTAATCAGCGAACTGAGTGGACGCCATTCTGCACCAGACTGCGTCTAGCACTCTGACCTGAATTGCACATTTGCCGCACAAAGGAACATTTTCGCCTGAATAGGGATCTAATGAAAGGATTAGTATTGATGACAGACAATTCTTGCAATAAGTTTTGTTTCGGTATAGAAGATAATCTGTTCCGCCACCCAATCTAAACAACAATACATCTTTTTAGAGAAAGAAATATTGCAACAAATGATAATAACAGTTCACAGGTTTGGCATATATAGTTCAATTTGGTGCAAAGCTAAAATCGTGATCTTGATTAGGCTGCATTTAGCGCAAGCTGTTGTCCGCACTGTTCGTTTATGTATGACTCCTTTCCAATAGAAACATTGTTACGACATTTGAGACTAGCATAAACACGATCAACATACGTATCCGTGCAGTCTATGTATTGGGGCGGCCTGATCCGGATCGACGCATATCGTTAACAGAATGCATAATGTCAGTAAGCAGTGTGAATACTGCGCTTCTAAACGGCGAAAATTCTAATTAATTTGCGCCTTTCACATTTAAACTCTGTACACTTCACCTTTAAGAAAAAGGACTTTAGTGTTTCTGTTGTGGCTCAAACAAGAACAAACATGCGGAACCTATTTTTTTATGTATTTTTGGTCAGCTTGTGTATTTCAGTGCGGTAAAGTGAAAAGGCTTGTTACGTAAAATGACAGTGGACTAAGACCGCTTATTGTAAGTAAGTGGCACATTCCCAGAGTGTCGAACAAACGTATCTGGCGATTAATTAGTGTACGGGATAATTAATTGTTTGTTATTTATTCGGCATAGAATTAATCGAATGGAATTGAAAACAGACACCAGTGTGATATTTATTTAGTAGTTCATACAATTTCACATTCAGTTTATCAATTCAGTTTACCAATCACACATAGCAAAGAAGAAAACCCTTCCTTGCCGTTTCGGGAGTCCAAAAGTGTCCGATAACCAGGTCAATTTTGCTGTCAATGAATCTATCCTAAAATTTCGAACAGTATTTTTTTTTTTTTTTTTTTTTTTTTTTTTTTTTAGAAAATCACAATTCCTAAACTTGCGACCAGAAGGAACTGAAATTATTTAATTTTGTTCTAAACTTCAGGACATTTACCGTATAGATTTTTGACAATCGCTTAGCTCCGCCCTCTTCTGTATGGAGATTAGGTTTACCGGTATTGGTGATGCTAAATATGGATTACGTTTACTTTTTACTCTGACAAATTTGTCACTTGTGACGCAAATTCTTGTGTAGCGTATTAGTGTGATTTGTCGCTATGGCGCTATCTATAATTACTTTTTTGATGAGCCCAAACTATCTATATTTTCTCATTTCTGGACTAAAGCAGATGTTGAGGGTACTCACTAGAAGCGCCTCATTATTAGACGTTTCTCTTGTCTAAAGCTACGTAAGGCATGCCATTATTATTATATGATATGGCAAATGAAGATTATAGGGTATTTAAGCACAATAAGGCAGAATGTAGTAAAACGGTTGTTATAAGTAACACAAATGAAAAGATATTTCAATGGCAAACAGTTCTTTTGTAATTTTAGGAAAGATACAGACTTTTATTTTTGTTTCCAAAGTATTTATTTTAGATACTGAGATGAGGCGTTTTTACAGGCTGTTAGTAAAAGGAACATCGTATCCTTGATAAATAAAGTTCAGCAAGAACTTATGGATGGTATTTTAAGCAAAGCAAACAGAAATATTGTGTCATTTAAGAGGAATGTGTATATTTTCTGGAGAAATAACTCTGTCAAAATGTTGTTTATTTTTCACACTTCTGAAAAGGAATATTCTCCAAAAACATAAGAATTTGCTCCCCTTTCACAGAAGGGAATTGGTGTCTTACGACATGAAAGTCGTAAAAAATGAAAAGGGTTGTTGAAAAAAAAAGAACAAAAAAAAAAAAAAAAAAAAAAAAAAAAAAAAAAAAAAAAAAAAACAGTAATTGGTGGGTTTCGTACCAGATGAAAATCCAGTGTTCTAACTTATGGGCATGGACTCCTTGGCGCAGTTAGGTAAATTGAGTACATCCCACAAACCAAACATAATCTTCCAAGATAGATAATCGAATGTAGGAGTGATCAGCCGTAACACAGGGAAATGTTTACCTCCCTTCTGTATGGGGGCTACGTATTTCACTAACTCACATTGTGTTTGGATTGTTTTAAACGCTAACGAAGCCAATTCCAGTCTGTAGAAATCACAACGTCTTTCTCTTTACCTTAAGGCAGATTGGACATACGAAAAAACCAAGCAGACCAGTTTTATAAGTAAAGACTGTTAGCCAGGGAAGGGCGCACACACGAAGGACAGCCTCATCACGAAAACATACCTATATAATTTTTACCCACTTAAACCCCACTTTTATATTTTAAAACTAGGGTTTACAGGTGTATACAGTATTTTTCTAATTTTGCTAAAAACATAGATTGTGGGTACTCGTTAGAACCGCCTCGCCGAGGCGGTTCTAACGAGTACCCAAAATCTATGTTTTGAGCACAAGTTTGAAAATATAGGTTTCCTTTATCTGATAATTTTGCTTTTTTGGTTGTAATATTTTCAATATATTTGAATAAGCGTGTTTTCGTAATGGAGATGTCAATACCCGGGAAAGGGCACACCCATGAAGCATAGCCGTCTCGAGAGAAAAGATATGTTGAGCTGCATTTCCACACTATACAAACTCTAATCGTTGTTCCTCTCACTACAATATTACATATGTACCAAACAGGAATATCACGTCATTGGTCTTCTTATCTAGCCTTTTCTGCTCGGACTCAGACTATAATCCTTATGTTCTTTTGAACCAGTTACAGAAAACAGTGTGTTATGAAGGATATCAGCAACCCTATATGTCTAACTATAGCACTATCGGGTCTGCATAAATGACCGCCTGATGACGCTGAGACTTCCGTGGTCCCGGTGTTAGTCTTACTCTTTGTTGCTTTGTGGTTTATTCTACGAGGCGATTTGTTGTATGCCTTTCCATGTGTCATTTTGTTCTTGTGTTTTTCAGTCCTATTAGTATTGCGATTACCTCGCTTGGGGAATAGAGAGCTAATCTTAGTGCTTTTCATACGTTTGTTCGATTTGTGCTTGTATAGATTTGTCGGTTTCCTCTTCCTCTTGGGGTCTGGGAAGGGCTGCGGTTTGTGATTGTGGCACTCCCTGGACTTTTCTCTTACCTTTTTTCCCTTATCTGGTAAGAGGCGTGCAACTGTTGTAATTGCCTATGCACCCACAATGACAAACCCAGATGAGATCAAAGACAAGTTCTGTGATGATCTGGATTCTGTGATTTCTGCTACACCCCAGACAGATAAACTCATCCTCCTGAGAGGCTTCAATGCTAGAGTGGGAACAGCCATCCAAACCTGGGAAGGAGTGATTGGGACTGAAGGAATAGGAAAGTGCAACAGCAATGGTCTCCTCCTTTTGAAGAAGTGTGCAGAGCATGAACTACTGATCACTAACACAGTCTTCCGTCTGCCAGCTCGCAACAAGATGGAGCATCCTCGCTCCAAACACTGGCATCTCATTGATTATGTCATATTACGAAGGAAAGACAGACAGGATGTCACAGTGACAAAGACGATGTGTGGTGCAGACTGCTGGACAGATCACAGGCTTGTTGTCAGCAAACTCAACCTGCGCATTCAGCCTGCACGGCGACCACAAGGCGACCACAAGGCAAGAAAGTGCCAAAGAGACATCCTCCAAAGAGACAGGACGTCTCTAAGTTGAAACAAGACAGCAAGAGGCAAGCCTTCATCGATGATATCTGCAGCCGATTAGATGCAATGGAACTCACTTCAGATGATCAAGAAGAGAACTGGACAGTCTTCAGAGACACCATTCACTCTTCAGCAATGGATTCTCTAGGACCAGTATCTCGTAAACACCAAGACTGGTTTGACGAGAATGACGAAGAAATCCAGGGACTCCTTGAAGAGAAACACGAAAAACCCAAGGCATACCTTAGTAATACCAGCTCAGTATCCAATAACGCGGCATATTCAGATATATGCAAGACAGTCCAGACTAGGCTCAGAGATATGCAACACTCCTGACTGAGCAGTAAGGCTGATGAAATCCAGTCGTTTGCAGATAGAAAGGATATGAAGAAGTTCTTTGATGCGCTAAAGACAATAGATCCTTTTCACAATCGGAATTTCCGATAATTGCCGAGCGGAAAATTTCCGGAAATGTATCGATTGTTTTTGATTGAGTTGGGGTTTAACGACACGTCAACCCTTGTGGGTCATTTTGTGTCGTCTCCCAGAGAAAGGGAGAAAAAAGATAGAAGAGATAGTAGAGGAGATGAAAGAGAGGGACAGGGAAGAAAGAGGAACGAGAATGAAAGTGAAGAAACAGAAGAAACAAAAACACCCCCCTCTACCCTTACCTGCTACAAGGATAGCAGGCCTTGCCCAGCTGTAAGCCAATATCAGTTGGGTGCCCCGGTGACGTAAGATAAAGGACACCTTCGCACCACCCAACCACCCCAAGGAAATGTATCGAGATCGAGGCTGGCGGTGTATTGATAATGCGGAAATGAAAGAAACTCGCTACAACCTGTGATGAATTCAGCGTTCCTGGACGCATAAATCCGGGCCCGGACTCCTAAAAATTCTCAAAGACGAGTCCGCCGGATGCATGTCTTTCCCCGTGGGACAACTACTAATTATAATTGGATCATTTGACAAGTGTACGCAACGCGTTATTCTTACCGTCGGTAGCATCTTAAAAGAATAATCCGCCGCGTGTTTTTCACAGCTGCGACAGAACCATTATCTACGTGCTAAGCAAGCGGTAGTTAAACAGGTGTTGGCACTTAACACTTCAGCATCGTTAACTGGTTGAACTGGTCGAACAATTAAAGCATGCGACTGACACCGTTATGCACCCCTTCCCTCATGGTGTATTGCCTCTACAGACCGATTGATTCATCGAGATGCACACGCGGGTTTCATATCTTCTATCCTCTAAGGCTGGCAGATTTTTTGTTGCTGTTTTCTTTTCTTTTTTTTTTTTTTAATTGATCTTTTTTTCCGATTCAAACTTTTCCGATGTCGAATGTTTGTCACTGACTTCAGAGACGCACGCTTACCTTTTTCTGTTGAAAGACGAGAGGCTTCACATAAGGCAGGAGTAATGTACTTACTTGTAATATGGTGGATGCTCATTGGCGGATATGAATATTTCCCAATTACCGGATAGACACATGGACAATTATCAATTAAGAGTTTAGATGATCACTACAAAAACAAGCCTATGCAAATATACTGAAAATTTTACCACCATTTTACCAGAAAATGAAATCTTTCAGATATAAAATCTGATATTCTTCATACTTCTGCTCAAATACATATATTGAAGGTACTCGTTAGACCCGCCTTAGTAGGGCGGTTCTAACGCGTACCCGCAATTTGTGTTTTTGAGCAAAATCAGAAAAAATAATGTATACCCCAGTAAACCCCAGTTTTACTATATAAAAGTGGGGTTTAAGGGGGTCAAAATTATATAGGTATGTTTTCATGATGAACAGGGTTGTTCATGGTGGCCAAAATATTTCATGATGAAAGCCTACCAATGGCAATAAGAGAAAGACTAAAAAAAAAAAGGACAGGCAGTACACAAGATGCAAATTAAAAAAAAAAGCAAGGCAACCAGCTCCCTTATCCCCAAGGTGATCACAATGCTATTTGAGGAAATTTCCGTGTAATAAGCAGTCCAATTTCTTCTTCATGACTCTCCTCTACATTGCTTTTCAGTTATATTCAGTATCCCACCCCAAAGAAGATCGTTACTGTCTGTATTAAGTGATCTTGAATGGTATGAATTTTAAGTGAAACGTATTTTAATCAAAACTGATTTAACTTCTTTTATATGCTATCGCAAACGTATCTATATATATATATCCGCACATTCTGATCATGACCACTTCATTTGAGCTTCCCGCAGAACGTCATTTCAATGTTTACATGTGCTGTGATCAATACACGCTAAGAAAAAATATCCGGGGCTTGTTTCTTACTTGCTGACATTTCAACCTACTGCTTTGATTCGCGAATCAATCTTGGTAATTTAGTTTTGTTTTTTAACACGTGTCTGTTTTATATGCTTTTTCCGATAAGAAAACACTCTATAATCCAACATGGTAATAGTTTGTTTTTCTCCCAAAACGGTTTTCCCGCCATGCTGTCATCTGACGTTGCCCACACGAGCACGCGCTACCGTTATTCATTTATTTTTTTTTCTATTATTTTTATTTATTTGTTTTTTCATGCGAGAGCTATAGAAAAAATAACTTAAATTAGAAACGCGAACAGTTCAGTGTATCATCGTCTAGTGTGCATCTGAGCATCCCATAAGATGAGACTCTACATAGGGTTTACGTGATACATTCGGTGGTACTTATATAGAAATTATTTTAGTGGCCAGCAGATCTCGCAAACGGATAAGGTAATATTTTGCTTTCAAAAGTTTTCATTTTCTGGTAAAATGGTGGTAAAATTTTCAGTATATATGCATAGGCTTGTTTTCGTAGTGATCATCTAAACTATTAATTGATAATTGTCCATATGTCTATCCGGTAATTGGGAAATATTCATATCCGCCAATGAGCATCCACCATATAACAAGTAAGAACATTACTCCTGCCTTATGTGAAGCCTACCTTATGTTTGATGGATAGTCAAAGATAGGTCTTGTATTGCAATTATATGATATTTACAAACAGAAGGTACTGTTTTATAAAAAAGTCATTAATGCGATAAATTTGGTTTGCTATGGGACGGAGTGACCTTTTAAGTTTACCAGTCTCTTGGCAAATTCTGCAGACGTCAAACTGATGATGTTTTTTTTTTTCTTATTTTTTTCCAGAAAACATGATTTTTACATCTCATGCAAATTGTCTCCACTGGAAAATAATTGCATGATATGTCAAATGTAGACTAGCGACTGGTCGGATATTAAGAGTCTGGTCAGACTTTTCTTATTAAAAGATAGTCAAACTCTTAATGATAGCAAGTCTATTTAATAGCGTCTCCAATACACATACTGGCTAAGTATTACGAGTATCTTAAAAATGAGAAAGGAGAATAGACAAGCTAAAATAATATACTGAACATTTTTTATGCAAATAGATCGCTTTGTTGCTGTATGTTTCATTTTAAGGTCTAGTGGCAAGGCTATGTCAAATTCTGCTTTCTGGGAAAATTAAGAAAACAGTGTCGTCTGTTGAAAATTTACCCAGAGCGCCGAGCGTTAAGCAAAGGTATTAGGTTGCCCTTGAGTTAATGGACAATTAAAGAATTATGGTCAGCTTTCGCCCGCCACTTTCAGGAACTGTTGCTATCTTACCCAATCATGGATACTTATAAACTATAAATAATAATGCAGCTTATCTATTTATTATTTACAATTCTCCGCCTGTCTTCAAAAATAATTTCAAAAGAAAAATAAGTACATTTGATACATTGTATTATTAAAACATTTAAAATGTACAATATGTGATGAAATCATGGGTGTCGGATAATATTTTGACCCGTATATTATTTGGACCCGCGGGTCAAAAAATTGCTACAAAACACCTGCCCATATTATACTGACCTGCCCGACTATCTTTCTAAAAGAATAAACTAACACATGCAGAGCTGATTCATATATAAACATAGCATAAAAATAATGTTCTGATAGTAATCTGTCAATTTTGATTTTTGAGGGGGCAGGGCGGATCAAACTATTATGCCATAATATATTGACCCGACCTTGGATTTGACCAGGCAATCATAATATAACGATATAAATATTGTAAAAGTGACTGACATGTTATGTAAATTTGAAAAAGTGCATTTATTCAAACTGACGCCCCTCTGACTTTTTCGAAGGGCTTGGGTGGGGTGGGGTGTGGGGATAATGTCAAAATATTATAACATTTTGTATTGGCCCCCACCCCGGCTATCAGGCAATCATAATTACTATAAATAATGTAACAGTGTTCAACTTTTCATGAAAATCCTGAAAGAATACTGCGCTCAGACTTCGCTGATGCGCAGGCTGATTTTAGTCTTCGTTTGGCGCTCATGTCGGAAGGTACGTTTTCTCACGTTGCGCCCCATATATTCATGCGTAGTTATTTCTTAAAGTGAGGATTAAGTATAATAAAACCAACATGCCTTTAAGGGACATATGTTGTTTTTCCGAGTAGTTTTACATATGCAGTGGGTTCCTAATCAGCATATGGGGCTGCAACAGAAGATCTGAGACTAAATGTGGCGTGTTTTTTTTTTTTTTTTTTTTTTTTTTTTGTCCTTATTTGTTGGCTCATGGCTCTTCTCATGGTACCTTGGGAGGCATTACGAGAACACGCCTATTCAAATATATTGAAACTTTTTCAACCAAAAACAGGAAAATTTTCAGATAAAATGTCAGATATTTTTTCATATTCCAGCTCAAAACATAGATTGTGGGTACTCGTTAGAACCGCCTCTGCGAGGCGGTTCTACGGAGTACTACAATATATGTTTCTTTAGCGAAATAAGAAAAATAATGTGCTATATAAAATGGGGTTTAGGGGGGGGCAAACTTATAAGGGTATGGTTTCGTGATGGGACAGTGCATCGTGACTCTTGCATCCCCTGGGTATCTGCACTTATATTTTTGACTGTTTTGCCTGATATCTGTTATTTCTTTTATTTCAGTCCTACCAGCCAGCGAGGTGCCTAGTTCTATTTCTGCCATATTTGACGATACAGACAACTTTTTTGTGACTTCGTGTTTGCTTTTCAGTAGATCAATCACCTTCCGAAAAGAATGTGCTCCCAAGGTGATCAAGTTCTTCCATTTTACAAACTACCTTTTCCAGAAGGGAGGCGAAACAATTTGAAAGAGATCTCTCTCTTGAAAGTGTATCGGTTCCTCTTACAGTAAATAGATTATCATCCAAGGTGTCTTGCTCAGACGTTTAATTATTTGCTCCCTTCTCAAAGTAGGAGCTCTCTCTTAAAACGTATTTGCTTTGGTTAGAAATACGTAAGCGCCGTATTTATCTCAATTATGCATCATCTGGGCAAAGTTGTTCAAAGCATCGTTAGCTTAACGAGCTTGTTAATAACAAACTCTTGTAGGTAAGATATTTTCAAATACATTTTTTTTTTTTTTTTTTTTTTTTTTTTTTTGTTTGCTGCAAAATGTGAGTAGCTTTTGCACTGCAAAAAACTATTCGCATGTTTTCAGCAAAAAATATTAGTGCATCTGCCATATCTTAAGAAAATAATTTTAAAGTCATGTTCACTAACAACTTCGTTAAGTTTTGAACAAGTGGGTCCGGAGAGACAAGATCTGCGGCACCTCGGTTTAGAGATAAAATAAGACAGTGGTGTAAGGGGAATTGATACATTTTCATGGTAGGAATTTATGTCAAGATTGGAAAAAGTTTGTTCGAAAAGGAAAACGTTTGCTCCCAAGACGAAGCCAATTCTTTCATTTCAGAACTGACCCTTATTCAGAAGTGTACAGTTAAGCAAACAAAGGATGTCTTTTATAAATGGCGGAAAAACTTCCACACGTCGTAATATGGAATTGAGCGTTTGATAAATGTTTAACAGCATGGCTGGAGGGTATTACGTGTAAACAATTCATTGCGCCGTAATGGCAACCACGGAAAACAATTGGAAAAAATATGGAATACACGAACAGTGAGGAACCTGATTGTCCTGCGCATAGGTGTCCTCTCGCGAAATTGTCATCGAAAGACTACAAATCTTCTGCATCTTCAGCATTTGCATACTGATTGCACTGTCAAAGTATATTTATAACCAGTCACTACAACAGCGCACGTCCTGTTTACTTTTACCTGCATTTCTAGGATACTACATGGCTTTGATGATAGATGAAATCTTACGATTGCACCACCCCCATCCCCATCCCCGCCCACTTCGTTTGGCATTTAATCTACGCATTCTGCCCACTGACGTCGGAACGTAAATGATGATCTCATTAGCCTGATTATTAATCTGATTTTAGTTCAAGATACAGAGAAACAGCAAAGGCACTTGTCAGACTACGTGCTAACGCTTATACTAATCTGAGAGCCATAGAGACCTAATGCAAACAGAGAAGGCCCTGAGCAGACAACGTGCCGATTCTTTGATTACTTTGAGCCACATAGAAATCCAATGAGAACAATGAAGGCCCTGACCAGATTACGTATGCGGAAGCTGAGCAGACCTATCACTGGACATCACACGTGCCATAGCTTCAGCCTGAATATGTGTCATTTAGCTGATCATCTGACTATGCACTGACAAATGCTGTATTTTCATGTGATGACGTATTTGGAACAAAATCTCTACATGAAAATACAACAAAAACAGGCTGGAAAAAATATGTAGTCCCGAAATTTGGCTCAGGCAATAGAAAAAAAATATGTCTCATATTCGCGACAGTTTAGCGCCGGGTTGCGGCCATAAAATGTCTTTCGTAACTTTAATAAAATTTAGTTTATACTTTCTGGTCCTTTTTTATTACTGAGCTAATTACAGGAGTTTTTTTTTTTTTTTTTTTTTTTTTTTTTGAAAATTTATAGGAGAGATAGTGATGCGTCCAAATTGGTCAAAAAGTAGCTAGTCTGGCCCAGAACGCTTAAAACTACAGCTAATTCCAATTTTATGAGTGTATTTCTTGCTCGCAAGGGACATTTCGTTTAGAATCTGTTCTAAAATGGCGACATTTGTTTTTTTCTCATAAAACCCTCTTATGCCATACTATACTGTCTAATCAAACGCACGGAAGTTCACTGACTATGCGAGATTGACCGATGAAAATATATAGACACAAGTCATTGACCTATCAACATCTGAATACATCAGAACACAACAACGAGAATGGGAAAGAAAATAATAATAATAATAATAATAATAATAATAATAATAAACTTTCGCCACAACTGGCCGATTTGGCAAATGTTTGACGGGCATACATTAGTTTGGTAAAGTCCTCTGATATGTGGTATGCTCTACTCGATACAAACTACGCAAACATTCTCCATTGCGGTCTGCATTTCTAAAGGCTTTTGCGTTTTCACGTCATAGAGGCTAAGGTCTTGTTTATGCGATAATATCTATTAATTTAACATACGAACAGTAGCAGTGTGACCCCTGGGTATTAAACTTTCCCCCTTGTCGAGGCCCTGGGGGCTCAATTCCCACTGGGAACGTTGCTAGCTTGGTGAGCAGTAATTGTCCCCTTTGGGAAGAGCGAAGAGGAAATACCACCCGTTTGCCGTGGGTGGCAACCCGTAAGCCGGAAGAAGGGATCCTGGAGGTTGAGAGTTATTGGGAGTTTGTTCTCTCCTGATGACTCAACACGCCTCTTTGGCCCAGATTTCGGTGTAGAAGGGTGTCCGTGAGACCCGGCACGGTCAATCGGCTGGTCGCGCCAAGCCCTAGGAAAAATCTTTTCTTTCTCTTCCTTGTCTTTTGTATCATACTGATACTCACCGTTTGCCCATAATTCTTATTTCTCAATCTTTCCAATCCTAAGAAAGCGGCGGCTTAACGGGTCAATTGTGCAGCATTTTGCTCGTGCGAGTATATCTTCTGTGTATCTCTAGCACATGTGAGTAGGAAAACCACTCCATTTATGTGTTCCCTTGTTGGGCTCCGTGGTGGGCGGAGAGCACGGAGGACGAATTTTAATACAACTTCATCATGGGTAATGATAAAAGAAAAAGAACTAAACAAACCCCAGACACTGATAATTCAGATTTTGACGAAAATTCTCAAACTCCATCTACCTCAACAAATGATACGTCTCCTCAACACTTTCCACGCTTCATTTTAATTGAAAGCAAAGAAGAGAACAGACAGATAACATCTCTGTCACCGTTTCTTATACAAAAAATCATACAGAGTATAGCTGGTGAACCTGAAAACACCAAAAAACTACACAGATCGAATCAGCTACTCATTGAGGTATCCAAGAAAGCCCATGCCGAGAATCTTCTTCGTGCACAGACTTTTCACGACTTGAAAGTCCGAGTGTACCCTCATACCTCGCTAAATTCCTCAAAAGGGGTAATTCGTTGTCCCGAATTGAGGAATTGCGGCGAGGAGGAGATTCTCGAGGGCACAAGATCTCAAGGAGTAACTGGAGTAAAAAGATTCAAAATAAAACGAAACGGAGAGTTAAAAGACACAAACACCTTTGTTTTTACTTTCAATACGCCAGTTTTACCCAAAACGGTCAAAGTGGCATACTTTAGAGTCAACGTAGAAGTCTACGTACCAAATCCCTTGCGTTGTCATAATTGCCAAAAATATGGACACCATGAGGATAGGTGTTCTAAAGACCCTATCTGTTCGAAATGCGGTCAAACAGGAGAACACCTCGAAAATAGATGTAGCAACGAATTACACTGTGTCAATTGTGGTGAAAAACACAGTGCTGACTCTAAAGAATGCCGAATTTGGCACAAAGAAAAGGAAATCTTGCGTATCAAGTTTACCATAAATATTTCTTTCGTTGAAGCGAGGAAACTTGTTGAGACCCCCACTCCAATACCTGGAATCAGTTATGCCAACATCACCCAGTCTTCTATGAGAAAGGTTTCCGTGGTTGATACTGCCACTCAAACTGATCCGATCACTATTCTCGACTCTGCAGTACAATCAAATACAACAAACACAAACAGCAAAACAGAAGATCTGCAGAAACAAAAAGGTCAAACAAACACCACAAACAAAAATCAAACAAAGACACCTATTGAGGAGAAAAAAGGAGAGGGTGGCCTGAAAAAAGCCACCATTGAGATGATAAGGAAAGATTGGAAGAAACAACAACAGAAAGAAAGACAAGCAAGAAGTCATTCATCTCCACCTACGAAAGAAACAAAATCAAAATCTAGTCAAGGAACACAAAGACCAAGCACATCAAACAGAGAACGAAAAGGTTCAAATAATGTTATTCAACAACATAACAGATTCGGATCTTTGAGTGACAGTAGCGATGATATGGAGTTAGGAGAAGCTCCAGATCGCCCACGAACTAACAGAAATAGATCGAGATCATCAGAACAGTCACACGTCAACAATAATAGATCAAAATCACCAATAACATATCCTTAGTTGCTAGTCTAACTAAAATTTAACAAGTCTAAAATGAATTCAAATCACAAAATAATACAATGGAACTGTCGAGGTCTAAAGTCAAACTATAACGAGATCTTATTACTTTTATCTTTATTGAGTCCATCAGTTTTTTGCTTGCAAGAAACTTTTTTAAAAACTGATGATCAATTACATATCAGAGATTTCATTACATACAATTATATATATTCCGAAGGCCAGAGGCCGTCTGGTGGAAGCTCAATCTTAGTTCACTCTTCATGTCCCCAGCGAGAAATTAAACTTGTAACCAATCTTCAAGCCGTTGCGATTTCTGTCCATTTAGATAAAGAAATTACTATTTGTTCTGTGTATATACCTCCAAATTTTCATTTAGAGACCGAACATTTAGACACTTTACTCAAACAACTCCCTTCACCCTATATACTAGTTGGTGACTTCAATGGTCACAATATCCTTTGGGGATGTAAAGATAACAACCCTAAAGGTAATATTATTGAAGACTTTATAATCAAAAACGATCTTTGTCTTATGAATGACAAATCTCACACCTATCTCCACCCTGCAACTGGAAATTTTTCTTCTTTAGATCTTTCCCTATGTCATCCATCTCTACTGCTGGATTTCGATTGGACGGTCAGTGAAGATCAACATGGAAGTGACCACTTCCCTGTTATTATTGAAAGCGTAAATAATTCCACGAACGATCACAACGCAAAGTGGAAACTAAATAAAGCAAATTGGGAATTGTATCACTCATTATGTGAAGAAAGTCTAAAAATAGATAAGTTTAACAATTCCTTGGATCCTCTAGATGATTTTACTTCTTCTCTTCTCGATATCTCTAACAAAAGTATACCGAAAACCTCGACAAATCCAAAGAAAAGCAAGCCATGGTACAATGATGAATGCAAAGATGCCATAAAACAGCGCAAGCAAGCATTATCAAAGTTCTGCAGATATCCAACAAAGGAGAACCTGAATAAAGTAAAGAATTTCAGAGCAAAGGCTCGTCGAACAATAAAGGCCTCCAAACGCAAATCATGGCAATCTTACGTTTCGAATTTAAATTATAAAACTCCAATTAAAAAGGTTTGGGACATGATACGAAAAATATCTGGTAAATCAAAATCACCCAGTTTCACCCACTTAAATACAAAACGTGGAACAAAGGCCACATCAAAGGAAGAGATAGCAAACACACTTGGCGAAACTTTTTTGGATAATTCTTCATCTCGGAATTATTCAGAGAAGTTTCAAAACATCAAAAAACAAGAAGAAAAGATCAAACTTAATTTCACCTCTTCAAATACTGAAGAATATAACAGCCTGTTTAACATTACAGAACTTAAAGATGCTATCGCAGTATCAAAAGATACAGCTACAGGCCCTGATGACATCCATTACCAGATGCTTAAACACCTTCCCGAAACCGCCCTTGACACACTTTTACATATTTTCAACGGTATATGGACAACAGGAGTTTTTCCAGAAAGCTGGCGTTTGGCCACAATTATACCTATTCCCAAACCAGGGAAAGATCATGCAGAACCAACAAACTACAGACCAATAGCGCTAACAAGTTGCCTTTGCAAAACACTAGAGAGAATGATAAACAAACGACTTGTTTGGTACTTAGAATCTAACAATCTGATAACAAAACTTCAGTCGGGATTCCGAGCTGAACGTAGTACCAATGATAATTTAGTTAGACTAGAAACTTTTATCCGTGATGCTTTTATCAAACGAGAACATGTAGTCGCTGTATTTTTCGATTTGGAAAAAGCCTATGATACCACTTGGCGATATGGAATTTTAAAAGACCTACATAACTTTGGTATGAAAGGAAGACTACCAAACTTTATTAAAAGTTTTCTTGAAGATCGTACAATACAAGTGCGTGTAGGATCGACCCTGTCTGATCTCTATGATCAAGAACAGGGCGTTCCTCAAGGAGCCATACTTTCAACCACGTTATTCAACGTGAAATTAAACGATATTATAAACTGTCTGGATTACAAAACAGATGGTTCTTTGTACGTTGATGATTTCTGTATTTGTTTTCGCTCGAAAAATATGCGCACAATAGAAAGACATCTACAGCAATGTCTAAATAGAATTGAAGACTGGGCAACTACAAATGGCTTTAAATTTTCCAAATCGAAAACTCAGTGCGTTCATTTCTGTCAACAACGGAAAATACACAACGATCCAGCGCTCTACATATATGGATCTCAAATACCAGTTGTTGCTGAATCTAAATTTCTTGGGGTTATATTTGATAAAAAACTCTCCTTCATACCCCATATAAAATACTTGAAAGCGAAATGTTTAAAAGCATTAAACCTTTTAAAAGTTTTATCTCACACAAGTTGGGGAGCGGACAGAACAACTCTTCTTCACCTGTATCGTTCTTTAATTCGATCAAAACTTGATTATGGGTCCATCGTATATGGATCTGCTAGAAAATCTTATCTACAGATGTTAGACACTGTACATAATCAAGGACTTCGTTTAGCATTGGGAGCTTTTCGTACATCTCCAGTATCGAGTCTTAACGTGGAAGCAGATGAGCCATCGTTATGGCTACGCAGAGAAAAATTGTCCCTTCAGTATGCCATCAGACTTGCTGCTAACCCTTCTAACCCTGCTTTTGAAGTCACATTTCCACCACAATTTCAGGAATATTATGAAAGAAAACCTAACGCTATTAAATCCTTCGGCCTTCGTATAGCACCACTTTTAGAATCTACTAATATTAACATTAAAAACATTTAAAAACACTTGTTTTCTGATATTCCATCCTGGTGCATTACTAAACCAAATATTCTTTTCGATTTACACAACAGCAAAAAGTCACTTTCTGATTCACATCTCATGAAACAAAACTTCCAAGAATTACAGTCGCGACTTTCAGATTATCAACACATCTACACTGATGGCTCAAAAGTTGAAGATAAGGTTGGCTGTGCGTATATATCGGGCAGCCACCATGAAAAGATCCGCCTTCCTGATGGCTCATCTATTTTCACTGCTGAATCCAAGGCTATTGATATGGCTTTGGATTACGTTATGAATAACTCTTTAGAGAACAAATTCATTATTTTCTCTGACTCCCTTTCTGTTTTGAAGTCTCTAAATCATACATCTTCAAAAAAATCCCAAAATCCAGAACGTGATAGAAAAACATCACGAGCTATCAAAAACTAAGGAAATTTTGTTCTGTTGGCTCCCCAGCCATGTTGGCATAAAAGGTAACGAGGCTGCCGACGTAAAAGCAAAGGCCTCACTCGATCTAGAAATTTCGAATTTTAAACTTCCATGTACAGATTTTAAATCTTTTATCAACAGGTACATCTTATCCAAATGGCAGCTGTCATGGGACAGAGCGACATTCAATAAACTACATGAAATAAAACCGGTTCTTGGTAAAAATAATATTTATCGGTCATTAAGGCGAGAAGAAGTGGTTCTTACTCGTCTACGTATAGGTCATACTAGACTCACACATTCTTATCTACTCAAACGAGAAGATCAGCCATTTTGTATCAGCTGTAATAAACCTTTTACGGTAAAACACTTTCTGATCGATTGCATTGAATTCTCTCATGTACGACGTCAATTCTTCCAAACAAATGACCTGAGATACTTATTTGAAAATGTACCAAATGATAGCATACTTATGTTTTTAAAACACATCAATCTTTTTAACAAAGTATAACTGCTTTAATTTTTAAATTCGTTCTAGTTTTACATTTAATGCATTTATGACTTATCATTATAATCGTTTCACTACAGAACCATGTTAGTTCACCATTTTGGCGCAAATGACCCTCATGGGTTGATGCGTCGTTAAACCTGAACTCATCATCATCATCAGTAGCAGTGTGAAAATTAACAACACACATATTTGCAAAATTTAATTTAACCTAAATTCCGCTTTGATGATCAACCCTTCAGTTTGCCAATACTGTAGTGTAATTCTTACTCCATTTCTGTTTGGTGCATTTTTGTATGTATGATTAAATTGGTATTGAACAAGTAAAGTAAATGTTAGCTTTCTTCTTTGAATGTGAACGCAACGGCTGTATCTACGGGACCATGGGGAATGTAAGTCATGTCACGCATAGTTTGCGTCGTTTTCCCGGAATGCCAGACCTTAGATTTACTTATTAGCGATACATTTGCTACATATCTGAAGCATGTTAGTACGAACCTTCATTTATAGATAATTTACCTTTTCCTTGCATCTTATCACTTCAGCATAGCAAGACGGAGACAGCTGTGGGAAAGTAATTAACAGCGTCTGCGACAGATTACTATACACTGCCGTCGTACAAAAATGATAAAGCTGTAGTATGCTATTTGAAAATAACAGTTATGTCATTTTGTTGTATTTTTAATATAGTATATATTAAATAGTGCATTATTGGCTCCGTTTGTCTATTTGACCAAGCAACGGCTAGAATTTTATATAAATAGTGTGTGGTTGCTCAACTACATGATACCATTTGCAATGACAGCAGTCGAACTCGGAACCACTCAGTCTCAATTCCTACAACGTTTGGGACTCTCATTCTTAAGTCTCAAACAATATTATTGTAACAAACATCACTGTACATAAGATTATATAGGTGGCACGAACATTGGTAAATGTTACATTATTGTTCTCTGTAAACCCTAGTGTATTGATTTTGTTTGTTTGATGTATTTCTTGCTTTCAAAGAAATCTCTCCTCTCAGAAGATGATACGCCTGTTTATTTCAGACGAAATGTATTTGTTAATTGGAACATTATTTACATGAATAAATTAACATATTAAACTTAAAACGATAAATTTAAGAGTATTGCAACGGTAGCAAATCCGTATAAATACAAAAATATACAGGCGGATAACATTTAATGGACATATGAAATGGTAATTTACACTGAGTCTACGTTTCTCATTTTGATAATACAATAATTCATGCGCGAATGGGTACTACTAAACACTCCATGGCACCAACGGCATCAAATAGTAATGTGTAGACTGATGCCATGACAAATAAACGTGGGGGCACTTCGAAGAAAGAAGCAAAATAGTGAACTACACACTGATGTTCATGTTTATTCACTTTAATTACTACCAAGTAGTACTTTTTATGACCATTACGTAGTAGCTCTATCTTCTAAATAGGACATATCACAGGAAATACACAACTTTCGGTTCCTTGGAGTTCCATCGGGTGTCCTTGGATGTTATTCAGTGTTAAGTAGTACCCTACGCGAATTTATAAACACTGTCTTATTTTTTAATTTACTATTTTACATTTATATTATATTGAAAATAGTATGAAACAGATTAAATAATGAGAGAAAATATTAATAAATAAAATTGCGGATTATAGGGTATTTGCGCATCAACCTCGTGCAGATGTCCCTAGGCATTTCCAGTTTATTTTCGAGCAGCAAGGGAACATGTTGAATCTTCAAATAAAATTCGGCAAAATAGGAGTTATCAAGGTAAGTGTCTCAGCTATATATGAAATGGTTCTATGAAGTTTAAATATGCAGATTATTGTGTGTTCACTGGTTAAGATGAGGTAGGTATACACGTTTAAACAGACAATGCGATTCACCGTTACTTACGCCAATGGTTGTAAACTGCAACCGCGTGACTAGATGTTAACAAAGTATGGTGGATGGTTGCAGTCTACAGTTTTTTTTTTTTTTTTTTTTTTTTTTTTTTTTTTTTGCGAAAATTATCAAGTTTACAAGGTTTTCTTCAGACTTATAGTGTTGAATTTGTGAATTCAGAACTGAGGAATAGAATTCAGCAAATACAAAGCAACATGGGTGTTTATAATAAGGAAAAATACAACGTGTCCTGCAGACGCGTTGGACAGTCTAGTGGTAAAAACAGTAAAACCAGACAGTCATTTTCTTATTACCCCATTCTATCAGTTGTCACAGCACACGGTTCTACAGACATCCTTCAAAACGATTGCATTTGACATTTTTATGGCAAACATAAATAATTATTTTTGTTCATTTAAGATTAAAAAGACAGAAGAAAATCACGTACTCAGTTATTTTTCATGGTCCCTCTTCCCATGCTTTTTTAGACAACATGTAGAAAGACAGACAAGCAGACACACAGTAAGGAAGATAAAGTGGAAGCTATATGCCACATCCACCTTTAACAGGTCACCAGAGAAAACATGATAGACAATCCAGAAAAACCATAACTTCAGAAGGGAGACAAATCCAACTTCTCTTTATATGACATTTTTTTCCTCCATACCTTATTTTGGGCACTACTTTCTAAACAAAAATGTCTGATTTTTTTTTTTCAAATTTTACCAATGGTTGTGCTACAAAAAGGTGCTTTACTTCTTTGTAGTGTGCTTCTTAACATATATCTTGAAGGACATTGTTGTCACATAAAAGGACAAACTTTTCATTTTATTTGATATAGGATACAGGCTCTATATAAAGCTGGACAGTTCAGGTGAGATATTTAAAATTCTTTAAATTATAGCCTTACATAATAAATACCCTGACTGACTATGAAAGTAAGTTCTCAAGCAGATGATTGTTTCAAATAACTATTTACTTTTGAGAAAATTCAGAATTGAAAAAAAAAATACAGTTACCCCACTCACTTGTGACTGTGATGAACCCTTAAGAGAAAAAAAACATAAATATGCATTTAGATTCATGTTCTCGCTATGTTTATGGAAGTAGGCTATAAGCATTGTAAATGTTTAATGTTGAATAAACATTTGTTTTTGTGTTATATTTAAATCTGTATCCGGACTACAATAAAGAAGGTAAACTAAGAGTACGTGATTTTCATAATCAGTAACGTAACAGTCTTAATACATGGATACCTTGTTTCTAGTTCCCTGGTAATTGTTTGATTTCTTGTAGACCATACCCTGTCTGCAAAGTGATAACTAACGTTTAGCCCTGGATCCATGTATTTTATGACGAGCGCCAACAGGAGCAGGGGTCCAGGGCAAAACACACGCGAGAAACTTGCACTTTTGAACGCAGTCCTGTTAACAGTAACAATTACCATACTGCGACTTTTTCGACATTATAGTTCATTTGTACCGAAAGCTATTGCTCCTGAACTGACATTTTATGTAAACTGTCTGCTTTCGCATGAAATGGCATGACTTTTTTTCGTTGAAACGCCACAATAAAAGCATACTTAATTTGTATAAGTACATTGATTTATAATAAAAATAATTATATTACTTTTTTAACAACAGGTAGCCCCATTATTATTCAATATGAAGTTGGCTATATCAGTTTTCTCAGTCCTTTTAGTCGGCTTCGCCTCGGGCATCGTGGTTGAAATCCTCACTGCACTGCGCAAGAATGCAGGTTTTGAGATGTTGGATTACGCTACACAGCGTAAAATTCTTGATCTGGTAGCAAAGGCTGTGAAAAAAGAACGTGCCACGTACCTTGATATCATTGGATTTTACAACGTGCTGGATACCATTGACAGTAAGATCAGTCTCCGTAAACACACTGCGTCCTAATAATGTCGTTCCGACGTCGCTGCATCATCACGACGTCGATACGACGTTTTTACAACACTATGTGTTTGCTGAGACGTTTAGTGAATAGGCTGAGCCGAAACATGCAAAAGGATTCCTTGCACTTATGCGAAAAGGGAATCCATTAATTCTTTTTTACTCATGTAGAAAACATCGGTGTACAGGACTGTTACAGAATGCACTTGTGAAATTATATTTGTAAAGACAAGAGCACAACTTGCTCTAGGCGTTCATTGGTGCATATTTATCCAAAAGTGTATATATGTGTTTGTGAGGGGAGGGGGGGGGAAGGAGAGGGGGGAGGGGGTATAAATAATACACTTTCAGTGGATATAAATCAGTCAAAAAACGTTTCGCCACCCTTCTAAAAGGGGTCAGCTTTAATAGGAACACTATATAGTCCGTGGTAAAATCCTTTCCTTTTAGAGTAGTCCTTTTCAGAAGAGACTTTGTTTGTAGGAAATCAAACATGAAATTACAAAAGTAGTCTCCCTTGTACCAAATGGCGGAAAACCCACCAAGTTTATTCATTCCCGTTAATGTTTCCATGTCACTGCCAAATTAAGCTTATCATATTTCATTTTATGATGATAATTGAAAGAATGATCACACCTGAAACTTTTCCCTCTGTTTATATCTTGACAAAATAAAGTAATAGGCGTGTAAAAAGGTGCTGGCATCAGTGTGGGGAATCCACGCGACCAAATGACTAGGTACACGGAGTTTGTTACTGTGTTTAGCTCCGCATAAGGTAGGATTTTTTTTAGAATATCTGTATTCATACCAAATGGATTTTTTTTTTCATATAAAGCGCATAGTACGCGGAAAATCAAGCTCTTTCTGGTGGAGTAAGCGCTATTCTGCGATCTGTTCTAATTCTCGAGAACATTAGAAGAATGTTATTGCTGTCAACCTGGGCTACCAGGACAATATACATGAATTTTGACGAAAACCAGTCTCCGAAAGTTCTCAGGGTCAGACCAGATTGTAGGATAGCGCTTACAGCACCAGAAAGAGCTGGATTTTTTGCGTACTCTGCGCTTTATTTGAACAAATTCCATCAGGTATAAATCGAGATATTCTAAAAAATCTACCTGATGCGGAGCTAAAAATAGTAGCAAACTCCCTGCACTTAGTCACGTGGATTCCCAAAACTGGGCATGGGATACCATCCTCAGCAACGTCTAGTAGTGAGATGTAGCTTCTAGTAGTGAGATGTAGCTTCTACATCCATTTCGATCCGACCGTAAGTTTAGCCGACATACGGAGACATTTGAGATAATGATAGCTTATTAACGTTTTATTACCGTGTACAATGCTTCCCTTGGACATTTGGCATTAGCGGTCTGTTTTCTGAATTTCCAATATTCCTTCTGCCCAATACAATGATCAGAGTCTTCGGTGTCCGAATGCAGAATCTTTGCATTTTTGACTATAAAAACGCACCTAGTAAAATTGCAGATCAGACTGTTTAAATGCTGGGCGCACATGTCGGATGGTACGTTTTCTGACGGCGCGACTCATTTGATAGAGATAGATACCACATCGCACCTTAAGTTTGAAAAACATAGAGTGGCATCATTCTGTCTAAAAAAAGTATGGTGGTCTCCATTTGCAAATCAGCGGACAAAATTCGCCTTAGAACTGAATAGAATAAAATGTTTCTACTATTACAGAACTACCACAAGAGGAGGCCATTTCGCTGATAGAATTAATGACAAAGGTATGTCACCATCTTATCTCTTTATCATAAAATATCCCCAACAAATGATAAGGGTCCAGGGAGTGCCACAATCACAAACCGCAGCCCTTCCCGGACACCAAGAGGCAGAGGAAACAGACAAAACCAAACAAGCGCAAATCGAAAAAACACGGTCCCGATGCAACTCTTAATATAGGAATACATAACAATTCGGTTCGCATAAAGGCGCACAACTCAGTCAGTGCATCAAAGCGAAAACATAAAAATCAAATTAATCACTATAATAAACAAAGACGAGTACTTATGGCTACTTCTACCGTATGCCAGAGTAAATGAAAATCAATTGTTGAACCACAGCGGGCCAAGCCAAAGACAAATCGTCAAGCCCCAACCCACTGGTTAAAGTTTTACGAAGAGGCCAAAATTGAGTCTGAGGCCCGAACCGCCGTCGTGCAATTAAAGAGTGAAGCATAGCAATCGACAATGGTTGGGTTGAGAACTAGGCATGCGGTCTGCCGCATAATATCCAGGCTATAGCATATTCTTTTATAACGGTTAATAAGTTTTTCTGAATTGCTCCGAAAAGTTAGATTTTCCTACATTTTTTCTAAATCTGTACACTAAGTCATCGTAAAGTTCTGGTTTCGATATACCTTGTTGCAGAAGTGTTTTCAAACTGACGCTATATTTTTCTACCAAGGCACTGTGTCTGCGATAAAATTTCGAAAATGCCTCACGAAATTTAAAATAACGATAGCCCTGCCTAAGAAATTTGACTGTAAGGGCTTTATTACGGTAGTTAAAGTCACTAAGATTTTAAGAAGCTCTGGCGAATCTAATGAGATATCTATACCCCATATGAGGTATGCCGGGGGACATCGCCATCCAGAAAAGGGAAATTGACTATATCAAAATTAAAATCGTCCCGTTTATCATAAATTTTGGTGGAAACTGTACTATTAGATATACACAGATTCAAATCCAAAAAGGAGCCTCGACATCGGAAAGTTTTTCTCTATTTAATTGGAGTTCTGTAGGGTATATGCGGTCCACCATTTGGTCAAAGTAAATATTGTCAATATTTTATTAAATCATCAAGGTATCTTAAAGTTGAATTGAAAGCCTCAATAATGGCAGCCTGATTTTCACGTGAGAGAGACTTCATGAAATCTCTCTCATAACAAAAACGAAACAAATCTGCAACAAGAGGAGCACAATTAGTTCCCATCGGAATACGAATAGTTTGCCTATAAATTTAGTTCCAAATCTAATAAAAATATTATCCAAAAGATAAGGAGGGGCATCACAGACTTTTTGACACGACCATAAATTGTGAATCTTGTATACATCAGAAGTGAAAAAAGCACATTCTTCGTTGCAAGCCAAATATTGGGTATTCTCCCGAATAAACGTTCGGTTAATTAAATCAATAAGTTTATCTTTTACCAGATGATGAGGTAACGTAGTATACAGTGTAGAAAAATCATATGTAGACTATTTAGAAGCCTGAAATATTTAGATTTAAATTTATTGAGAACATCATTGGAATTTTTAATTGACCAAAAATAGTTAAATCCGTCCCTTTCGTAAACAGTATCATAGTATCTAAACCAATGTTTTTTAACAGCAGTAAGGCATGAAGTTAGCAGTTTGGACAAAACAGTAGTCGTACATGAACTAGAATTAGCAATGAAACGTGCTTTATAAGGTCGTTTATAAAGTTTCGGTAACCAATATAACGTTTGAAGTCTGTCTTGCTTTTCTTTAATACTCACTGCAAATTTAGCAGTAATATCGATAGAATGGATATTAACAATAGATCTCTCGTCAGTAGAAATCCGTTCATATGTTGTGGTACTATTAAGTTCTTGTATTAGAGTATTGATACAATAAAGTCGTCACACAACAACATTATTAGCAGCTTTATCAGCTTGAGCTAAAACATACTTCCTATGAAATTCTTGGATAACTTGTTTCAAATCTGAAAAAAGATATTATAGGCTTAGGAGGGAGAAGATGAAGGTTATTAGAGTAAAATAACACACGTTCATCAATGATCTTAAAAATCTTTAATTTCCAATTATTTAAAGCATTGGACTCAACATGCTCTCGTTTACGCCAACGCGTACAATAACCATTTAAAGCACTGACAATTGTTTCCCGACATTTATTGAAATCAATGTGGGCTGGGAATCTATACTTAGGTCCTTTTGAAATAACTAAACAGTTAACTAAACAGTGAATCAGTTATAATCTTCAAGTTACAATATGACCCGCTGGTTGATAACAAAATTCAGAATCTTTCCAATCTCAAGAATCAGGGGAACTAATTTCAATATCAAGATCAGAAACTAATTTATTGAAATTAAGTATAGTATTACGGATAGGTTTGTTATATTTATAACAAATAATAGGAGATTCCGTGTTTTTGAAATATGAAGGTATTGCTGATATAACATTATTATCTCGAAATATGCTAGGTAAATCTATGAATTCCATACCTTTATTAATGAATGACATTTTGATGAAGTGTCTTATGTGGTTAATTTCAGAATCAATGTAAGGAAGAAGAGTATGTTGAGTATAACATCTAATATGGAGAGCTGCTTCATACAAATCATGTTTTCTATCATAAAATTTATTTGCCTCATCATCTAGCTTACGTAATGAAGAAATAGACAATGAAGCTAGTTTAGAAAGCATGTGATGACGTACAGAATTTAAAAGAATATTTAAATCAAAAAAAGAGATGAGACAGTTTTATGTTTTCGTTTAAAATTACCATTTTTGCGCTTACCATGGGATCGTTTATTACGTTTGTTTTAATATCTACAAGGACAAAAACATCGGCATTTTAGAAATATTTCCTTCATGGTAAATATTATCATTAAACGAAGTGGAAAAGGGGTTTGTAAACGCGTTTAATCCATTTAAGTTCAAATTCATGTCTTAAAATATTTTTAATCTTTCGGTAGAATTCGACTTGTGTTAAAATTTTTTCAACAGGTTGAACCAATGATCATGAATGACCAACTCTCCAGAAATAATAGATTACTTTAATTTCGTATTACTCTTCGTCTAGTTGCAGGAACTACAGTTTGAGGAACCCCAGGTTTCCACACAATCTCCATCAGTAAGTGGTTTCAGGTCATTTTTACTATACTTTAAAATGTGTTAGAGCACAAGGAAATCACATACAAATGTTTAGACATATCAGTTGCATGTTTAGTGGAGCTGAGACACTACCCTGATGCACTTGATGTTTATACAACGTGGCATCAATAAACGTGGATGCAAAGTCTTGACATTGCACTGACATTGATACGACGTTGTCTAAACGTTGCTTGCTCGCAGCTGGGTACGACTGTCATGTAATGCTGACACGTACAATTCGCTGTTCGCACATGCTATTTAGAGAGGTACACATGTTGACCCGTACACTTCGCTGTTCGCACTTGCTATTTAGAGAGATACGGGAGCATCAAACGCATATAAAATTGAATTATCACCATAAACACATACTATTCTCCCTTAGTCTAAAGCAAAAGTAGGGTCATCTTTTGTGCTTAGTCTAACAGTTCACGTAAACGCGTGTTCCTGCATATAGTTGCGTTTCAAGCAGTTAACTATAGTACGGAGGGATGTTTTACGACTCTCACACTATCGCTTGATAAGAGTAAATCTTTATCCCATTCTTTACTATGTAGTTAGTCTTTACAAAACTATAAATGTTTCCCTTGGGACTCCTCATATGACAGCAATTGAATTGGCATGGCAGGATGCGCCTCCTAACACCGGATTAAGAGGAGCTCAGTTTACCAATATATCAGAAAAACATAAATGAAGATACCAAGGAAATGACACGATGACAAAGCACAGTCTTCCCAAACACAAAAGAAGAAGAGGTGAGGAACAAACAACGATAGACAGACGTCTGTTAAAAGAATAGATTACCACACAAACTCCATCAGTAAGTAGTTTCAGGTCATTTTACTATACCTTAAAATGTGTTAGACCACAAGGAAATCACATACAAATGTTTAGACAAATCAGTTGCATGTTTAGTGGAGCTGAGACACTACCCTGTGATACATGCTGTTTATACATCGTCGCATCAACGTCGATGCAACGTCATGACATTGCACTGACGTTAATACGCCGTTGTCTAAACGTTGCTTGCTCGCTGCTGGGTACGACTGTCATGTAATGCTGACACGTACAATTCGCTGTTCGCAAATGCTATTTAGAGAGATACACATTTTGACACGTAGTTGCGTTTCAAGCACTTAACATTTTTAAGACCGCCACTGAAAAGGGTAAAGCTTAACATAGTGTGAGCAATTGATAGAGTACACGAGGCTGACAGCAGTCCACCTACAGATTCGTGACAGCAGTTCACCTACAGATCAAATTCTTGGTTATGCTTCTCATAATTTACATACAAAATAAAGCTTTGCAGTTCAAATTGTCTTTTTGAAGTCGTGTGTCGTTAACGCACTGATGTTTAATGTATACGTCTTAGCTATGGCGCTATCTAGAATATCTTTTTGAGAAGCCATAAGGTTATCTGCCCATTTCGAAGCATCCAAGCATCCATGCGGAACTCTGTTATCACATATATGATGCCAAACGTCCGAAAGATCCAGAAAATTTTACAAAATCATAACTATAATACGGAGAAACGTTTTACGACTCTCATACAATCGCTTTATAAGTGTAAATCTTTATCGCATTCTTTACTATGTAGTTGTTCTTTACAAGGCTATAAATGGTTCCCTTGGAAACTAAGAAGATACAAAATAACAATAGTTTGAGTCTCGGTTTAAATGGGACTCTTCATATGACAGCTATTGAGTATGCATGGCTGGATGCGCCTCCTAGCTACGGATTAAGCGGAGCTCAATTTACCAATATACCAGAAAAATATAAAAGACAATACCAAGGAAATGACACGATGACAAAACACAGCCTTCCCGAGCATAAAAGAAGAAGATGTGAGGAACAAACAATGATAGACAGACGTCTGTTAAAAGAATAGATTACTTTAACTTCGTATTACTCTTCGTTTAGTTGCAGGATCTACAGACTGAGGAACATCAGGTTACCACACAAACTCCATCAATAAGTGGTTTCGGGTAATTTTTGCTATACTTTAAAATGTGTTAGAGCACAAGGAAATCACAACCAAATGTTTAGACAAATCAGTTGCATGTTTAGTGGAGCTGAGACACTACCCTGTGGTACATGCTATTTATACATCGTCGCATCAACGTCGATGCAACGTCATGACATTGCACTGACGTTAATACGCCGTTGTCTAAACGTTGCTTGCTCGCTGCTGGGTACGACTGTCATGTCATGCTGACACGTACACTTCGCTGTTCGCACATGCTATTTAGAGAGATACACATGTTGACAGGTACACTTCGCTGTTCGCACATGCTATTTAGAGAGATACGGGAGCATCTAACGCATATAAAATTGAATAATCACTTTGAGCACTTTTTATTTTCCCTTAGTCCAAAGCAAAAGTAGGGTCATCTTTTGTGCTTAGTCTTACAGTTCACGTAAACGCGTGTTCCTGCATATAGTTGCGTTTCAAGCAGTTAACATTTTAAGACCGCCACTGAAAAGAGTAAAGCTTAACATAGTGTTAGCAATTGATCGAGGCTGACAGCAGTCAACCTACAGATCAGATTCTTAGTCATGCTTCTTATAATTTACATAGAAAAAAAAAGGCCATGCAGTTTATTCAAAATATCTTTTTAAAGTCGCGCGTCGTTAACACACTTATGTTTAATGTATACATCTTAGCTGTAGCACTGTCTAGAATATCTTTTTGATAAGCCAAAAGTATCTATATTCTCGCATTTCAGGACTTAAGCAGATGATAAGGGTACTCATTAGAAGCGCCTTGCATAGGCGCTTCCAACGAGTTCCGACAACATAACCAACGCTTACAACCACGCAACCAGCAATTTAGCAATAAGCCTTTTCTCCGATGCACTCTCTCTGTCCGTCGTCCGTCTGTCCGTCCGTCTGTCCTATCGTTCACATCTTTGAACGACTTCTCCTCTAAAGCCCCTAGGCCATTTTCTTCAAACTTTATGTGGAGCCTTGTGTTCAAGGGGGGCTGAATATTTGTCACAATGGTCACGTAAATCAAGATGGTTACCATGCCGCGATATAGCTCCCATAGACTTATAATGGGAAAAACTTAAAAAATCTTCTTCTCTGAAACCATATATATATTTTGTATCTGGCAATGTTTAGTGGCCCCTACAAAAATCCTGCCAATCAAGCCCCTGGGGTCCAAACTGGTCACGCCCCTGGGGGTCGTGAACTCCCATAGACTTATAATGGGTAAAATTTTAAAAAAACTTCTTTTCTAAAACCATGAGGTCCAGAGCTTATATGTTTAGTATGTTTAGTGTGTTCAAGGGGGACTGAATATTTGTCACAATGGTCACGTAAATCAAGATGGTTACCATGCCGCGATATAGCTCCCATAGACTTATAATGGGAAAAACTTAAAAAATCTTTTTCTCTGAAACCATATATATATTTTGTATCTGGCAATGTTTAGTGGTCCCCTACATAAATCCTGCCAATCAAGCCCCTGGGACCCAAACTGGCCACGCCCCGGGGGCCATTGGCTCCCATTGACTTATAATGGGAAAAACATACAAAAAAATCTTCTTCTCTGAAACCATGAGGCCCCGAGCTGATGATATATTTTGTAGGCAGCAATGTTTAGTGGTCCCCTTCATACATCCCGACAATCAAGCCCCTGATTCCAGAGTGGCCACGCCCTGGGCGGTATTAGCTCCCATAGACTAATAATGGGAAAAACTTTAAAAATCTTCTTCTCTGAAACAATGAGGCCCACAGCTTACATATTTAGTTTAAAGCAATCTTTAGTGGTCCCCTACATAAATCCTGCCAATCAAGCCCCTGGGCTTCAAACTGGCCACGGCCCGGGGTCATTAGCTCCCATAGACTTATAATGGGAAAAACTTAAAAAATCTTCTTCTCTGGAACCATGAGGCCCACAGCTTATATATTTAGTATATAGCAATGTTTGGTAGTACCCTACATAAATCCTGCCAATCAAGCCCCTGGGATTAAACTGGCCACGTCCCGGGGTCTTTAGCTCCCACAGACTTATGATGGAAAAAATAAAAACAATCTTCTTCTCTGAAACAATGAGGCCCAAAGCTTACATATTTAGTATGTAGCAATGTTTAGTGGTCCCTTACAGAAATCCTGCCAATCAAGCCCCTGGGGCCCAAACTGGCCACGCCCCGGGAGTCATTGGCTCCCATAGACTTATAATGGGAAAAACTTAAAAAAAAACTTCTTCTCTGAAACCATAAAGCCCAGAGCTTATATATTTAGTGTGTTGCAATGTTCAGTGGTTCCCTACATAAATCCTGCCAATCAAGCCCCTGGGGACCGAACTGGCCACGCACCGGGCATCATTAGCTCCCATAGACTTATAATTGAATAAACTTGAAAAAACTCTACCTCTCTGAAACCATAAGGACCATAGCTTACATATATAGTATGTAGCAATATTTAGTGGTCCCCTACATAAATCCTGCCAATGAAGCCCTGAGGCCCAAACTTGCCACGCTCCGGGGGTCATTAGCTCCCATACTTATACTGGGAAAAAATTTTAAAAAATCTTTTTCTCTTAAACCATGAGGCCACGAGCTTATATATTTAGTTTGTAGCAATGTGTAGTGGTCCCCTGCATAAATTCTGCCAATCAAGCCCCTGGGGTCAAATTGGCCACACCCCAGTGATTATATGCTTATATAGAGCTTTATAGCTAAAGAACCTTCAAAAATCTTCTTCTCTTAAACCATGAGGCCGAGAGCTAATAGATTAAGTATGGTGATTTTAAGTGGTCTCCTAAATTAATCCTGCCAACCATTCCCCTGGAGTCCTAATTGGCTACATCCCGGGGGCCATTACCTCCCATTGACTCATAATGGGAAAAACATAAAAAATCTTCTTCTCTGAAACCATGAGGCCCAGATCTGATATATTTAGTATGTAGCGTTTAATGGTCCCCTACAAACATCCTGTCAGTCAAGCCACTGAGTCCCAAACTGGCCACGCGCCGGAGGTCATTAGCTCCCACAGACTTTTAATGAGAAAAGCTTAAAAAAGCTTCGTCTCTGAAACCATGAGGCCAACAGCTTACATATTTTGTATATAGCAATGTTTATAGGTCCCTACATAAATCCTGACAATTAAGTCTCTGGGGTCTAAACTGGCCACGTCCCAGGGGGTTGTGAACACCCATAGACTTAAAATGGGAAAAAGTTTTAGACTTAAAATGGGAAAAAACTTTTAAAAAATCTACTTCCCTGAAACCATGAGACCCGGAGCTTATACATTTACTATGTAGCAATGTTTAGTGGTCCTCTCCATAAATCCTGCCAATCAAGCCCTGGGTTCCAAACTGGCCACGCCCCGGCAGTCATTAACTCCCATAGACTTATAAAGGAAAGAAACTTAAAACATTCTCTTCTCTGAAACCATAAGGCTCACAACCTACATATTTACTATGTAGCAATGTTTAGTGGTCCCCTACATAAATGCTGCCAATCAAGACCCTGGGGCCCAAACTGGTCACACCCCGGGGATTATTAGCTCCCATAGACTTATAATGGATAAAACTAAAAAATCTTATTCTCTGGAAGCATGAGGCCCAGAGTTAACATATTTAGTATGTTGCAATGTTTAGTGGTCCCCTACATAAATCCTGCCAATCCAGCCCTAGGCCCAAAGTGGCCACGCCCCGGGGGTCATTAACTCAAATAGACTTATAATGGGAATATCTTAAAAAAATCTTCTTCTCTGAAACCATGAAGCCCAGAGCTCATATATTTAGTGTACGGCAATGTTTCGTTGTCCCCTACATAAATCCTGCCGATCCAGTCCCTGGAGTCCAGAAGTGCCACTCCCCGATGGCTATAAGCTCCCGTAGACTTATAATGAAAAAAAAAAAACAAAAAAAAAAAAAAAAAAAAACTTAAAATCACTTCTTCTCTGAAACCATGCGGGCCCACAGCTTATATATTTAATATTTAGCAATGTTTAGCGGTCCCCTACATGAATCCTGCCAGTCAAACTTCTGAAGTTCAAACAGGCCACGCCACGGGGGTCATTATTTCCATAGACTTAAAATGGGCAAAATTTCAAAAAATCTTCTTCTCTGTAACCATGAGGCACACAGATTATATATTTATTATATGGCAATGTTTAGTGGTCCCCTACATAAATTCTGCCAATCAAGCCCCTGGTGCCCAAACTTGCCACTTCCCGGGGGTCATTGGCTCCCATAGACTTTTAATGGGAAAACATAAAATAAATCTTCTTCTCTGAAACCATGAGACCCAGAGCTTATATAATTGTATGTTGCAATTTTTAGTGGTTCCTTACATAAAACCTGCCAATCAAGCCCCTGTGGTCCAAACTGGCCATGCCCCGGGGGACATTAGTTCCCATAGATTTATAATAGAAAAAAAAAAACGTAAAGAAATCTTCTTCTCTGAAACCATGAGGCCAACAGCTTATATATTTAGTACGTAACAATGTTTAGTGGTCTCATATATAAACCCTGCCAATCAAGCCCCTGTGGCCCAAACTGGCCACGCCACGGGAGTCATTAACTCCCATAGACTTATAATGGGAAAAACTAAAAAAAATCCTCATCTCTTAAACCATGAGGCCCACAGCTTATATATTTAGTATGTAGCAATATGTAGTAGTACCCTTCATAAATCCTACCAATTAAGCCCATAGGGGCAGTTAACTCAGGTGAGCATTGTGGCCCATGGGCCTCTTGTTATGCTGTTTGCGACAAAAATCAAAGACGTTCCGAAAGCTCCGTAGCACCGTGTTGAACGTGCTTCTGAACTGGTATTGGAGTTGATTGACAACCGTACGGTAACTGTTCTTAAATTTCGAACACTCTAAAATTTCGAACAACTCATATTTTTGCCCACAATAATGTATGGAAATGCCCTAAAATCTCGACAAGTAGCAGTTTTGCAAAAAGCGTATTTCCAAAATTTCGAGCGCAGCTTTATTCAGGTAATTTTTTATTGGCACATTCCGATAGCTTTTCATCCCCCGTTACGGAACCGGAAACTAAAGTATTAGTCAGTTGAAAGCTACCACAAAACGTCATAACGAAGTTTATGTACATGAATGGCATGGGAACCGTATTTAATATTATAAAAACTCAGCAGATACTGGCTGAAAATTCTCGAAAAAAAAAAAAGCAAAAAAAAAAAAAAAAAAAAAAAAGGAAAAAAAACCCCCCCAAAAAACAGACTTTTATCATGTTAGCCATTTCCATCCGACTGTGGATGCTCGCGTGATTAGGGTTAGATTATGCGCAGGCGATCTAGAACTGGTGTTACCTTGTGGCAGACATTATAAATATTCCTGTTGAAAAGTGAAGGCTAGGATAAATCTATGGATCCGCGCTGTACGATCGTGTATATCACTGTTTCGTATGTCGTACTGCTATGCCAGAATTTCAAAGTTGATCTGATCATTTCTGCAAAGCGTGACACACAGTTGATAGTCTGAAAACACATTCAATAATACGAAAGCACGTACGATAATATGAAAGCACTACACACGAAATTGTACATCGGCATGTGCAACCGTGCATTCTGATCTGATTCCTGCTCGTCCGTACACTGTTTCCTTCGATAAAACCTGCCGCTAATATATAAATTTAGCGTGCCAAAGATTTCCGTAATTACGCCAAAAACGTTTTCGTCGTGGGGATTAACTCCTCCAGCAAATTATTTCCTGTCTGTCCACGTGATTGTCATGATATGATCAGTGCATCATATTTGTACAGGTAATGATCCCTCAGAGTGTTGATATGCCCCAACAAGTCAAAATGACACTTGCCGTTTTGTTAAAAATTTGATCAGTCTGTGTATGAGCTAGAGACACTGCGATTCATATATTATAGTGTTTAATACCAATGACCTAATCAGCGAACTGAGTGGACGCCATTCTGCACCAGACTGTGTCTAGCACTCTGACCTGAATTACACATTTGCCGCACAAAGGATCAGTTTCGCCTGAATAGGGATCTAATGAAAGGATTAGTATTGATAACAGATATTTCTTGCAATAGGTTTCGTTTCGGTATAGAAGATAATCTGTTCCGCTACCCAATCTAAACAACAGTACATCTTTTTAAAGAAAGAAATATGGCAACAAATGATAATAGCAGTTCACAGGTTTGGCATGTATAGTTCAACTTGGTGCAAAGCTTTTTTTTTTTTTTTTTTTTTTTTTTTTGATTTGGGTTTTACGGCCCTTTCAAGAATATTTCACTTATATCGAGCCGATCGTTCATCGAAGGTGGGCGAAAACCGGAGTACCCGGAGAAAAACCACCTGACCATCCGTAAGCAGAACTTGGCTTTCCCACATATGACCCGAGCTAGGCTCGAACCACAGCGGTGAGAAACCTAATGGATTAAGAGTCAACTCTCTTATCCACTAGGCTACGGGGGCCCGCTGGTGCAAAGCTAAAATCTTTGAACTTGATTAGGCGCATTTATCGCAAGCTGTTGTCCACACTGTTCGTTTATGAATGAATCCTTTCCAATAGAAACATTGTTACGACATTTTAGACTACAGTGGCGATAGCGTTTTTCTTGTCCACGGAAACGCATGCGAAACGCTTATTAACGATTTGGAAACGCAGCGTTTGGACCACGCTTAAACGATCGTTTGCGGTTTTAGCCAATCAGATCATCGTTTCTGAAACGTTTCAAGCGTTTCGAATATTAGCCAATCAAATTAGCGTTCGGAAAACGCTGTCATGGAAACCCTGTCTGGTTGCAAACGTTTTATCGTTTGCATCTTCAGTCAATCAAAACCCCGCGGACTCAAGTTATTGAAGATCTTTTTTTTTTTTTTTTTTTTTTTTTTTTTTTTCAGTTTCACTTAATTATAATAACTACTCAAGTCACGGTTTTGCAGATGTAACATTTCACTATATTACCGTATACGGGAGTTCCCCTTTCAAGATTGCGTTTTCGTAATATTTTGCCTCAGTGAGACAATTCTAATAAATATCCATAACAAAATTATTTTAGTGGGGAAATGAAGACTCATATTAATTATCATCAAATACTCTATGCTACATGAATCTGGAGTAATTAATGTGTATAATATCATGATATTTTCAAATTTCATTTACATTTTTTTTATTTATTTATTATACTATTTCCTTTTGTTCTAAATTTAATCTTTTGATCTTTCAAATGTAACATAATATTAGATAGCCTATGTATTGCTTAAGGAGGATGAGATACAGGAAATGCTCATTCCATGTACTGTTTATTGGAAATTTAATGACATGCAGGTGCACCCCCAAGTCTTTTTCGGCTTATTTCTGATTGGCTGAGAAAAAAATCATGAAGTATTAACGGATTTATTGCTTGTTTATTTGTAATTTAGACAACACCAGACATAATGGAAGTTATATTATTCTTCATTTATATTTGGATAGAAATTTCATAAGTGTATCTTTGTTAATTTCTTTAATTTGGGATGAAATTTCAAAGTACCTTTTTTGTGAAAAAAAAATCAATTTATTAATTTCCAGAAAAATTTTAATTCATAATTTATATAATATCCAAAGATATTCTTTTTCTTTCTTTCTTTCTTTCTTTCTTTCTTTCTTATCCATAATCAAACACGTATTGAGATTTTGATGCATAAATCAAGTTGACAGTGGCTAGGGAATATATTTATCACTCTGTGTGGATTGCACGGGTTTCAGCTATAAATATGATTGATTTTAAGCTTTCATTGTCATTCATGTAAATAATAATAAAAATAATAATAACAATAAAGTATGATAAGCAGGTATCCATTTTTTTTTACTTCAACATATCTGAATAATTTCGTTTGTAACATTACCTTCAGTAGCATTTGTTTTATTTACCCATTTTAAAACTTTTTATATCTACATATATGTTGTCTTTTACACATATGTGTCCTAAATGGTTTCTTCAATATCTCATTTATTAGCATTTTTCAAACGAAAATTTGTGATAGTTTAAAATGTCGTCTGCTGAAAATATTACCCAGAGTGCTAAGCGTTGAAAAAAAATTGACTGAAAAGGATTATTTTGCATTGCATTTTGACATTCCAAATGTGTTAAAAAATATATTTACTTCTTAATATTTTCAGTGTTTTCTTTTTTTACTTTTTTTTTTTAATAATCCTGTGAAATCCTATTATAGTATCTGATATGACATGTCATTCACCTGATAAGACGTGCCAATCTTTTGATAATACCTGTCATTCATCTCATTTCTGACTATCCTAAATCTACTGGCCGGTGAAATCCATAGCTGAAACGCTTTGCAGTCCACAGAAAAAAAAATCAAAGCAAAGCTCAAATATTCCTATGGTGATTTTTTTGTTCAATTTTAAATGTTCACTGTAAAAAATGAAAAATAACCTTGACGCCATGTGAGTCACTGGAATAAACAAAGATTGAAAGAAGTTAACAACATATTAAAAGATTTGGGACATAGACAACGCATTTGTTTTGTGTGTGTGTGTGTGTGTGTGTGTGTGTGTGTGTGTGTGTCGATGTGATAATGCACAAGCGTGTTAGTATAAACTGATTTAACACATTTTAAGTAGATCATCCACACCCCGAGATATTTTATGCTGGATGTTGGGAAGTTTGGCCATCATATAATAAATATAGGGCATCCGCGCATTCTGATCTGGTTCGTTTCTGCTCATCTGTACAATGTCTTATTCGATACGATTTGCCAATAGTTTGGCACATCATCCTCTAACATTTAACTTATTGTAGACTGAATGAACTCACCCACACTATATATTGGAAGATTCAAATTTCGATTTTAGGTATGCTAGGCTATATTATTTAATTATTCAGAGAAACACATGGTTGAACTAATTGCCAACAGTGGAGACCCTGATTAGACGCCGCGTTCTGCGGCGTCTGATCTGGGTCTCCACTGTTTGCCAACTACCGTTTAAAGGGTTTCCGGACTATAATGGGTTAAACACAGCATGCTTTAAATGCGAAATTCTAAATTAGTCTAATATTTTAGTATAGCTTGCAGTAGCTTGCGGTATGCAAACTCCATGCATTTTGATCTGATTCGTTGCAGTTCGTCTGTGCATTGTTTTTTTATTATTATTATTTATTCGATATGATCTGCTGTTACTCCAGCGCATCGTCTTCTAACATTTAAGTATAGCTTGCAGTGTGCAAAATTCTAGATTCGAATGTGCATCCGCGCATTCTGATCTGGGTAATTGCTACTCGTCCACACATTTGTTGCATTTGGTGGATCTGTTAATCCAGCACGTCGTCTTCTAATATTTAAATATTGCTAAATATAGCGTGCTAAAGGGTTAACAGCTTTGCATTATCATACCAAAAATGTATTCATAGTGGAAATATACACTTTCACGAAAGCCCTCCAGCAAGTTATTCGCCGACTGACCACATAATTGTTCCGATGTGCACAGTGCATCGTATTTGAAAAACAATGGTCCAAACAAGTAAAAATGAACCTTTTTACATTTTGTAAATCTGATCAGTCTGTGTATAAATTGGATACTGTGCAATTCATGTATCACAGTATTTTATACTATTAATACCTAATCAGTGAACTGAGTGGACACCATTATGCACTAGACTGCGTCACTCACTCTGATCTGAGTAATACATATGCTCAGAGGGAGATTTTCACTTGGTAAAGATCTAATGAAAGGATTAATATTGACATGGACCCAATATACACTATTAGGTCCGAGATATTGATGATACTTAATTCTAGCAATATATTTCAATAATGCAGGTCATCTGTTCCAGCACTATTTGTCTAAACGTCAGTGCACATTTCATTAAAAAAAAAAAAAAAAGAATATTACTCAAAACAATAATAGAAATTCACAGGTTTGACGTAGTTCAGTTTGGTGCAGAACGAAAATCTTTGATCTTGATCACGCTGCGAAGGTGATCTGGTTGAATATATATTTGAGCCCCTTCGAAAAGAAATGAGAAACGACCTTATGGTATTTGAGACCACCTTAGACCAAAATAAACCGGCATTTCCGCGCATTCTGATCTTCTGAATCTACACATATCGCCAACAAAATGCAGTATGTCAACGATTCGTTCTCCAGTTGAACCTTTATCACTCTCTGGGCAAACTCAGCAGATGATAAATTCATGAACTGTTTTCTTATTTTCTCCCATAAAACAAGTTTTGACATTTCACGCAAATTACTGATCTCGACTGAAGACAATTTGCATAGGAAGTCATATCCTGTGGAGATAATATGTATAAAATGCCGACACCTTTTTCAAGGTAACAGAAGAAAAATACTTCAAAATGTCATCTGCTGAAAATTTTATACAGTGTACTTATAAGCCTTAAAACATTTATCTGTCAAAACAAGTTGATTGTGGTGTGAAAATAATATTGGGCTTCATAAAATACAATAATTCTTTTGAAAATAGAAAATTATCTCAATTAAACAATAAAATATGTTTTAGCAAAAAAGTAAAAAAAAAAGTACAGAAAAAAAAAGTACAGAAAATGACCAAAAAAAAAAAAAAAAAAAAAAAAACAGCAAAAAAAACGTAGATAGATATTATCTATTTGTAAAAAAAACGTGGTTTTAATATGATTCAATAAATCAGAGAAAAAAACAAACAAACAAAAAAACAACAATTTCAAAATGTCATCTGCTTAAAATTTTATACCGAGCACTACGCGCTCAAACATTTAATTGTCAAAAGAAAATGATTATCATGATTGTAGTGTGAAATATTAGGCTTCACAAAATATAATAATCAAACATGTTAATTCTTTTGAATATACGAAATTATCTCAATTATAATGTTTATAAAAAAAAAAAAAAAAAAAAAAAAAAAAAAGAGAGAGAGAGAAAGAAAATACAATAAAATTAATACAATTTTTATACGTAAACTCATATTACTTTAGTTGTAAAGACATGATTTAATACGGTCCAACAGGTATTTATTATTCGATTGGTCTATACATACAAACGGTGCCAAACGGTCAAATGATTGGCCGAAACGGAAAACAGCGTTTCCGATAAGGCCAGATGATTGGCCGAAACGGTGAAAAGCGTTTCGATAAACGTTCGTAGCTCTTCAGTGCGCATGTGCAAATTTAGCGTTTGCATGAAACGCTTTGCTCTGTAATTTGATTGGCCGAAACGATATGAAACGCTAGAAACGTTGTCGAAACGCAAACGTTATACAACGATTTCAAAACGCACCCTAAACGCGTAAACGGACAAGAAAAACGCTATCGTCCCTGTAGCATAGACACGATCAACATACGTATCCGTGCAGTCTATGTATCGGGGCGGTCTGATCTGAGTCGACGTATATCGTTAACAGAATGCATAATGTCAGTAAGCAGTGTGCATACTGCACTTCTAAATGGCGAAAATTCTAATTAATTTTCGCTTTTCACATTTAAACTCTGTACACTTGACCTTTGAGAAAAAGGACTTCAGTGTTTCTGTTGAGGCTCAAACAAGAACAAACGTGCGGAACCTTCTTTTTTTAAGTATTTTTGGTCAGCTTGTGTATTTCAGTGCGGTAAAGTGGAAAGGCTTGTTACGTAAAATGACAGTGGACTAAGACCGCTTATTTTAAGAAAGTGGCACATTCCAAGAGTGTCGAACAAACACTACCAGAAATTATCGTACTACAGGAACTGTCACTCAGGTTATCGATATTCCATTTTAGATAGGCTTCGATTAATTCCCTTTGCCGGAGGCCCATAAGCGTCGTCTTACCTGTGTAGCTAGTGTGTGATCAACCCAGTGTCACACACCTACAGTACTACTACAATTCAGAGTAAATCATGTATGGATGCTCTTTAGAATCTTGGACTCAATATACACTGGTCCGAGTTAGAATGAATGAATGAATATCAGCAGATTATTCAGTATGATTTTCAAAAGAATATCAATAGTTTAACCTAAGAATTAATTAATAATGATAATAACAAAATATTTATTAATTGATTAAAATCAATTAATATTATTATTATTATTATTTCAAATTAAATAAAAAGTGTTGTATTTAGTTATAGATAATTCAATATGATTTTTAAACGAATTTCAATAGTTTAACTAAGAAAACAAAAGTAATTAATAAATTAAAAAAAGTGTTATATTTAATGAATGGCAATTCAGTAAGATTTTAAAATGAAGAACAATAGTTAATCTAAGAAAACAAATGAGTTAATTAATTAAGGTTGTATTTAATTACTGATGATAGTTCGGTACAATTTTGAAAGAAAAACGATCATTTCACCTGGAGAAAACAAATGGGAAAATTTAATTAAATATAATAATTTGAAAAAATGAATGAATGAATAAAAAAAATTACTTTATGATAACCATTAACTAAAGAAAGAAAGAAAGAAAGAAAGAAGCCTATGGATAATGAATACAGGGGAAAGGCCTATGTCATCCACTTCTTAACCTCAAAGGGCAGTCTTCATACCTCCGTTATTAGGTTAGGTTATCCTTAGACATTTGTTAGTACAGTAATTAAAGATACCTACTCTTTAAGGTGATCTAGGTAACCTATTTCACATCAATACTATCACCACAGATTAAAGAAACCTCAATCAGAATGCAATCAAGTGTGTTTAATCAATGCTGACCAGACACCATGATATGCGGCGTCTGATCTGGGTCTAAAGTTCTTATTAATTTGTCAATGTTCATTTTTTTAACATAAATGAGTAATATCAAATATTGCAGTGTTTTAAGCACCCTTCAGGTATGAGCCCTTTGTAGACCAAGACCCCATTGCGCTTTCTGAGCAAGGACTATGCTCTTTGCTTAATGTGTGTTACAGATCTGATTGTTAAGATCAGTATGTGCAGATGCTTATGCTTAACAATCCTCCTGGTCATTCTGTGCCTGAGCACAGTTTGGTCTGGCCCTAAAGTACAAACAACGCTAGTCATTATTTCCTTTTCTAGTAGTATAAGGATACACATGATTAGAAAAAAAAAAAAAAAACAAAAAAAAAAAAAAAAAAACGTAAATTTAGAAGTTTTAATTATTTTTTGTAATTTGATAATTTAGTAGGTTGAAACCAGTCTGCAAAGCTCACGCAGACCATCAGCTGGACAGAGGTGTACAAATAGGACATGTCTTTCAAGACAAGTACATAAAATAGCTTTGGGCTATTTGTTCACAGCATAAGGATAATCCTATTTCATAAACTTAGGACCCATTGGTGGCGCGAATTAGCATAGTACTTATCAGTTAAGCCCTTAGCACATTGGGTAAAAGTTTTGCAGACAACATAAATATGGGATAATTTTCTCCAGTTCTCTATTAAAACATATGTTGTAGGTATTAATTTGATGCACCTCGGTGAAGCAAAAACATATGTTGTAAGTACTCATTTGAAGAACCTTGGTGAGGCTCATCTAATGAGTACCCACAAGATATGTTTATATGGAGAAAAAAAAATCACCAAATACTTATCCTGAACAATTCCTCTGTATGTTTTATTTTCAAAACAGGATTTGACATTTCATGGAAATTGTCTCCAATGAAGAATATTTGCATGAAGTGTCAAATCCTATTTTCTGGATAAACTAAGACAATAATCACTTTATCGCATGCTGAATTTGCCCAGAAAGTGACAAACGTTAAGGTATCAAATATCACCCCCACCCCTAAAAAGGAAATGGTTTGATATTTCATGCAAAGCATCTCCATTGCAAACAATTTGCAGGAAATGTCAAATCCTATTTTCTGGGAAAAATTCAACAAATATCACCAGTTTATTGCTGCTGACTTAGCCCAGAGAGTGGAAAAGGTTAAAGGTTAAAATTTTTACCCCTCCCCCACCCCGTAAAAAAGAAAAGAAAAAAAAAGGTTTGACAGTCCATACAAACTGTCTCTGTTGGAGACAATTCGCATGACATGTCAAAGCCTACTTTCTGGGAAAAATAAGAATATGATCATCACTTTTCCCTTGATGCATGAACGTTGTTTAACAATCAGTTAAACTTAAGAAAAAATAGACAAACTGTCAAAAAACTTACATAAAAATTAATGTAGCATATGCTATTTCTAGTTTTATCTTATCATCTCAAGAATAGCAGGACCCCGTGACCTGTCTCAGATAAAGGGCAGTTGTATCAGATTATGAAAAAAGGGAAATTATGTATTATGCAAACACTAAAGATCCAGATCAGTCTGCGCATCTGCACGTTCTGATCAGGATTTTAACTGTTAATCAATATATTCCACAGTAATCAATGTTTCTTTAGTTAAAGATGGCGCTTTGTTTGCCCATTTTCTTAGATCATAGTCATAATGGTCCTTTTCAAATGTTGATGTTCATTTGATGTTTTGATCACTTTGTATTGCATGAGTTATAGATCTAGCCATTATTAACTTGTCCAGTGGCCTGAGGCTTCTAGTTCCCACTGGATAATGATAATAAGAGTAAACAAATGGAACCAGAAAATAAACAACTTGCTGTTATTTAACTTGTATTTATATATGTTTGAACAATTTTTTTAATGCTAAATATAAATGAAAGTAAAATGTTTTGTTGATTGTTTCAAAAACTTTGAGGTGTCTTCAAGTAAAATAAGAAAGAATTATGATTGAATCTTTTTTTTAAAAAAATGGGCCTTATGAATTATGCGATCAATGTAGACCCCGATTAGTCTGTGTGTCCACTGAAATATATTGATCAGAGTGTTGAATACAGCTTGCACAATCTATCAGAGAAAAAAGTATGCACATGCTGATCTGGAACTACAATGGTTGTTTTAAAAATATTACTTTTGGGCGATTGAATCAAGGCTATTTTTCATTTTTGTTGTAAAATACAAAGGCTTAATAAGGGAAAAAAAACCCTTGTAGCATTCATTTCAATCTGGGCCATTTTAAAATTTATCTTATTTCAACAAATTTGGTATCAAATTGAAGCAGATACATTTTTCAATCTATTGCGAGGTTATAATAATATCTTGTTTTATTGAAAATAAATGATTTTATTAGTTAAATGATGGGCTCCTATACAATTCTATACAATTCCACACTATTACCTTGCTGAGAACTAGCGACAGGCTGTGACGTCACAGAAAGGACCGATTGGTGCTGATTACATGTAGTACCTGTAGTACAAGAATTCCTGCATATGCGTATCTGGCGATTAATTAGTGTACGGGATAATTTATTGTTTGTTATATGGAACATTTATTCGGCATAGAATTAATCGGATGGAATTGAAAACAGACACCGGTGTGATATTTATTTAGTAATTCATACAATTTCACATTCAGTTTACCAATTCAGTTTACCAATCACTAATAGCAAATAAGAAAACCCTTCCGTCGTGCCGTTTCGGGAGTCCGAAAGTGTCCAATAACCAGGTCAATTTTGTTGTCAATGAATCTATCCTAAAATTTCGAACAGTATTTTTTTTTTTTTTTTTTTTTAGAAAATCACAATTCGTAAACTTGCGACCAGAAGGAACTGAAATTATTTAATTTTGTTCGAAACTTCAGGACATTTACCGTATAGATTTTTGACAATCGCTTAGCTCCGCCCTCTTCTGTGTGGAGATTAGGTTTACCGGTATTGGTGATGCTAAATATGGATTACGATTACTTTTTACTCTGACAAATTTGTCATTTGTGACGCAAATTCTTGTGTAGCGTGTCAGTGTGATTTGTCGCAATGGCGCTATCTATAATTACTTTTTTTGATGAGCCAAAACTATCTATATTTTCTCATTTCTGGACTAAAGCAGATGTTGAGGGTACTCATTAGAAGCGCCTTACGTAGGCGCTTCGAGTGACTTCCCCCAACACAACCAACACTTATATTAATAACATAAAAAGATCTATTGAACGTTTCTCTTATCTAAAGCTACGTAAGGCATGCCATTATTATTATATGATATGGCAAATGAGGATTAAAGGATATTCAAGCACAATAAGGTAGAGATGCAGTAAAACTGTTGTTATAAGTAACACAAATGAAAAGATATTTCAATGGCAAACAGTTCTTTGATTTTTGGTAAGATACAGACTTTTATTTTTGTTTCCAAAGTATTTATTCTAGATACTGACACGAGGCGTTTTTTTCAGGCTGTTAGTAAAAGGAACATCGTAGCCTTGATAAACAAAGTTAAGCAAAGTCCAACAGTCAACACCCCCTCCCAAGGGCATAATTTATTTTATTGGCGAACTACGTACAGATGCAGAAAATCAAAATCTCTCCGCTTTCATCGATAAAGTAGGATATTCCGCAGTACTGGAACTTATGGATGGTATTTTAAGCAAAGCAAACAGAAATATTGTGTCATTTAAGAGGAATGTATATATTTTTTGAAGAGATAACTCTGTCAAAAATGTTTGTTTTTTTCACACTTCTGCAAAGGAATATTCTCCAAAAACATAAGAATTTGCTCCCCTTTCACAGAAGGGAATTGGTGTCTTACGACATGAAAGTCGTGAAAAATTAAAAAGGGTAGTTGAAAAAAGAAACAAAAACAAAAAGAAACCAAAAAAAAAAAAAAAAAAAAAAATAACTAATTGGTGGGTTTCGTACCAGATGAAAATCAAGTGTTCTAACTTATGGGCATGGACTCCTTGGCTCAGTTGGGTAAATTGAGTAGATCCCACAAACCAAACATAATCTTCCAAGATAGATAATCGAATGTAGAAGTGATCAGCCGTAATACAGGGAAATGTGTACCTCCCTTCTATATGGGGGCTACGTATTTCACTAACTCTCATTGTGTTTGTATTGTTTTAAACGCTAACGAAGCCAATTCCAGTCTGTAGAAATCACAACGTCTTTCTCTTTACCTTAAAGCAGATTGGACATACGAAAAAACCAAGCAGACCAGTTTTATAAGTAAAGAGTATTAGTCAGGGAAGGGCGCACACACGAAGCACAGCGTCACCACAAAAACATACCTATATAATTTTTACCCACTTAAACCCCACTTTTATATTGTAAAACTGGGGTTTACAGGTGTATACATTATTTTTCTAATTTTGCTAAAAACATAAATTGTGGGTACTCGTTAGAACCGCCTCGCCGAGGCGGTTCTAACGGGTACCCAAAATCTATATTTTGAGCACAAATATGAAAATATAGGTTTTCTTTATCTGATAATTTTGCTTTTTCGGTTGTAATATTTTCAATATATTTGAATAAGCATGTTTTCGTAATGGAGATGTCACTACCCGGGAAAGGGCACACACATGAAGCATAGCCGTCTCGAGAGGAAAGATATGTGAGCTGCATTTCCACACTATACCAACTCTAATCGTTGTTCCTCTCACTACAATAGTACATATGTACCAAACAGGAATATCAAGTCATTGTTCTTCTTATCTGGCCTTTTTTGTTCGGACTCAGACTATAATCCTTATCATCTTTTGAACCAGTTACAGAAAGCAGTGTGTTATGAAGGATATCAGCAACCCTATATGTCTAACTATAGCACTATCGGGTCTGCATAAATGACCGCCTGATGACGCTGAGACTTCCCTTATCTGGTAAGAGGCGTGCAACTGTTATAATTGCCTATGCACCCACAATGACAAACCCAGATGAGATCAAAGACAAGTTCTATGATGATCTGGATTCTGCGATTTCTACTACACCCCAGACAGACATCCTCCTGAGAGACTTCAATACTAGAGTGGGAACAGACCACCAAACCTGAAAAGGAGTGATTTGGACTGAAGGAATAGGAAAGTGCAACAGCAATGGTCTCCTCCTTTTGAAGAAGTGTGCAGAGCATGAACTACTGATCACTAACACAGTCTTCCATCTGCCAACTCGCAACAAGATGGAGCATCCTCGCTCCAAACACTGGCATCTCATTGATTATGTCATATTACGAAGGAAAGACAGACAGGATGTCACAGTGAAAAAGACTATGTGTGATGCAGACTGCTAGACAGATCTCAGGCTTGTTGTCAGCAAACTCAACCTGCGCATTCAGCCTGCACGGCGACCACAAGGCGACCACAAGGCAAGAAAGTGCCAAAGAGACAGGATGTCTCTAAGCTGAAACAAGACAGCAAGAGGCAAGCCTTCATCAATGATATCTGCAGCCGATTAGATGCAATGGAACTCACTTCAGATGATCCAGAAGAGAACTGGACAGTCTTCAGAGACACCGTTCACTCTTCAGCAATGGATTCTCTAGGACCAGTATCTCGTAAACACCAAGACTGGTTTGATGAGAATGACGAAGAAATCCAGGGACTCCTTGAAGAGAAACACGAAAAACCCAAGACATACCTTAGTGATACCAGCCCAGTATCCAATAACGCGGCATATTCAGATATATGCAAGACAGTCCAGACTAGGCTCAGAGATATGCAACACTCCTTGCTGAGCAGTAAGGCTGATGAAATCCAGTCGTTTGCAGATAGAAAGGATATGAAGAAGTTCTTTGATGTGCTAAAGACAATAGACCCTTTTTCACAATCGGAATTTCCGATAATTGCCAAGCGGAAAATTTCCGGAAATGTATCGAGATCGAGGCTGGCGGTGTATTGATAATGCAGAAAGGAAAGAAACTCGCTACAATCTGTGATGAATTCAGCGTTCCCGGACGCATAAATCCGGGACCAGATTCCTAAAAAATGCCAAAGACGAGTCCGCTCGCTGCTGGGTACGACTGTCATATCATGCTGACACGTACACTTCGCTGTTCGCACATGCTATTTAGAGAGATACACATGTTGACAGGTACACTTCGCTGTTCGCACATGCTATTTAGAGAGATACGGGAGCATCTAACGCATATAAAATTGAATAATCACTTTGAACACTTTTTATTTTCCCTTAGTCCAAAGCAAAAGTAGGGTCATCTTTAGTGCTTAGTCTTACAGTTCACGTAAGCGCGTGTTCCTGCATATAGTTGCGTTTCAAGCAGTTAACATTTTAAGACCGCCACTGAAAAGAGTAAAGCTTAACATAGTGTTAGCAATTGATCGAGGCTGACAGCAGTCAACCTACAGATCAGATTCTTAGTCATGCTTCTTATAATTTACATAGAAAAAAAAAAGGCCATGCAGTTCATTCAAAATATCTTTTTAAAGTCCCGTGTCGTTAACACACTAATGTTTAATGTATACATCTTAGCTGTAGCACTGTCTAGAATATCTTTTTGATAAGCCAAAAGTATCTATATTCTCGCATTTCAGGACTTAAGCAGATGGTAAGGGTACTCATTAGAAGCGCCTTGCATAGGCGCTTCCAATGAGTTCCGACAACATAACCAACGCTTACAACCACGCAACCAGCAATTTAGCAATAAGCCTTTTCTCCGATGCACTCTCTCCGTCCGTCGTCCGTCTGTCCGTCCGTCTGTCCTATCGTTCACATCTTTGAACGACTTCTCCTCTAAAGCCCCTAGGCCATTTTCTTCAAACTTTATGTGGAGCCTTGTGTTCAAGGGGGACTGAATATTTGTCACAATGGTCACGTAAATCAAGATGATTACCATGCCGCGATATAGCTCCCATAGACTTATAATTGGAAAAACTTAAAAAATCTTCTTCTCTGAAACCATATATATATATTGTATCTGGCAATGTTTAGTGGCCCCTACAAAAATCCTGCCAATCAAGCCCCTGGGGTCCAAACTGGTCACGCCCCTGGGGGTCGTGAACTCCCATAGACTTATAATGGGAAAAAGCTTATGATATATTTTGGTAGGTAGCAATGTTTAGTGGTCCCCTTCATACATCCCGACAATCAAGCCCCTGATTCCAGAGTGGCCACGCCCTGTGCGGTATTAGCTCCCATAGACTAATAATGGGAAAAACTTTAAAAATCTTCTTCTCTGAAACAATGAGGCCCACAGCTTACATATTTAGTATAAAGCAATCTTTAGTGGTCCCCTACATAAATCCTGCCAATCAAGCCCCTGGGCTTCAAACTGGCCACGGCCCGGGGTCATTAGCTCCCATAGACTTATAATGGGAAAAACTTAAAAAATCTTCTTCTCTGGAACCATGAGGCCCACAGCTTATATATTTAGTATATAGCAATGTTTGGTAGTACCCTACATAAATCCTGCCAATCAAGCCCCTGGGATTAAAATGGCCACGTCCCGGGGTCTTTAGCTCCCACAGACTTATGATGGAAAAAATAAAAACAATCTTCTTCTCTGAAACAATGAGGCCCAAAGCTTACATATTTAGTATGTAGCAATGTTTAGTGGTCCCTTACAGAAATCCTGCCAATCAAGCCCCTGGGGCCCAAACTGGCCACGCCCCGGGGGCATTGGCTCCCATAGACTTATAATGGGAAAAACTTAAAAAAAAACTTTCTTCTCTGAAACCATAAAGCACAGAGCTTATATATTTAGTGTGTTGCAATGTTCAGTGGTTCCCTACATAAATCCTGCCAATCAAGCCCCTGGGGACCGAACTGGCCACGCACCGGTCATCATTAGCTCCCATAGACTTATAATTGAATAAACTTGAAAAAACTCTACTTCTCTGAAACCATAAGGCCCACAGCTTACATATATAGTATGTAGCAATATTTAGTGGTCCCCTACATAAATCCTGCCAATGAAGCCCTGAGGCCCAAACTTGCCACGCTCCGGGGGTCATTAGCTCCCATACTTATAATGGGAAAAAACTTAAAAAAATCTTTTTCTCTTAAACCATGAGGCCACGAGCTTATATATTTAGTTTGTAGCAATGTGTAGTGGTCCCCTGCATAAATTCTGTTAATCAAGCCCCTGGGGTCCAAATTGGCCACACCCCAGTGATTATATGCTGATATAGGGCTTTATAGCTAAATAACCTTCAAAAATCTTCTTCTCTGAAACCATGAGGCCGAGAGCTAATAGATTAAGTATGGTGATTTTAAGTGGTCTCCTAAATTAATCCTGCCAACCATTCCCCTGGAGTCCTAATTGGCTACATCCCGGGGGCCATTACCTCCCATTGACTCATAATGGGAAAAACTTAAAAAATCTTCTTCTCTGAAACCATGAGGCCCAGATCTGATATATTTAGTATGTAGCGTTTAATGGTCCCCTACAAACATCCTGTCAGTCAAGCCACTGAGTCCCAAACTGGCCACGCGCCGGAGGTCATTAGCTCCCACAGACTTTTAATGAGAAAAGCTTAAAAAAGCTTCGTCTCTGAAACCATGAGGCCAACAGCTTACATATTTTGTATATAGCAATGTTTATAGGTCCCTACATAAATCCTGACAATTAAGTTTCTGGGGTCTAAACTGGCCACGTCCCAGGGGGTTGTGAACTCCCATAGACTTAAAATGGGAAAAAACTTTTAAAAAATCTACTTCCCTGAAACCATGAGACCCGGAGCTTATACATTTACTATGTAGCAATGTTTAGTGGTCCTCTACATAAATCCTGCCAATCAAGCCCTGGGTTCCAAACTGGCCACGCCCCGGCAGTCATTAACTCCCATAGACTTATAAAGGAAAGAAACTTAAAACATTCTCTTCTCTGAAACCATAAGGCTCACAACCTACATATTTACTATGTAGCAATGTTTAGTGGTCCCCTACATAAATGCTGCCAATCAAGACCCTGGGGCCCAAACTGGTCACACCCCGGGGATTATTAGCTCCCATAGACTTATAATGGATAAAACTAAAAAATCTTATTCTCTGGAAGCATGAGGCCCAGAGTTAACATATTTAGTATGTTGCAATGTTTAGTGGTCCCCTACATAAATCCTGCCAATCCAGCCCTAGGCCCAAAGTGGCCACGCCCCGGGGGTCATTAACTCCAATAGACTTATAATGGGAATATCTTAAAAAAATCTTCTTCTCTGAAACCATGAAGCCCAGAGCTCATATATTTAGTGTACAGCAATGTTTCGTTGTCCCCTACATAAATCCTGCCGATCCAGCCCCTGGAGTCCAGAAGTGCCACGCCCCGATGGCTATAAGCTCCCGTAGACTTATAATGAAAAAAAAAACAAAACAAAAAAAAAAAAAACACTTAAAATCACTTCTTCTCTGAAACCATGCGGGCCCACAGCATATATATTTAATATGTAGCAATGTTTAGCGGTCCCCTACATGAATCCTTCCAGTCAAACTTCTGAAGTTCAAACAGGCCACGCCACGGGGGTCATTATTTCCATAGACTTATATTGGGCAAAATTTCAAAAAATCTTCTTCTCTGTAACCATGAGGCCCACAGATTATATATTTATTATATGGCAATGTTTAGTGGTCCCCTACATAAATTCTGCCAATCAAGCCCCTGGTGCCCAAACTTGCCACTTCCCGGGGGTCATTGGCTCCCATAGACTTTTAATGGGAAAACATAAAAAAAATCTTCTTCTCTGAAACCATGAGACCCAGAGCTTATATAATAGTATGTTGCAATGTTTAGTGGTTCCTTACATAAAACCTGCCAATCAAGCCCCTGTGGTCCAAACTGGCCATACCCCGGGGGACATTAGTTCCCATAGATTTATAATATAAAAAAAACGTAAAGAAATCTTCTTCTCTGAAACCATGAGGCCAACAGCTTATATATTTAGTATGTAACAATGTGTAGTGGTCTCATATATAAACCCTGCCAATCAAGCCCCTGTGGCCCAAACTGGCCACACCTCGGGAGTCATTAACTCTCATAGACTTATAATGGGAAAAACTAAAAAAAATCCTCATCTCTTAAACCATGAGGCCCACAGCTTATATATTTAGTATGTAGCAATATGTAGTAGTACCCTTCATAAATCCTACCAATTAAGCCCCTAGGGGCAGTTAACTCAGGTGAGCATTGTGGCCCATGGGCCTCTTGTTATGTTGTTTGCGACAAAAATCAAAGACGTTCCGAAAGCTCCGTAGCACCGTGTTGAACGTGCTTCTGAACTGGTATTGGAGTTGATTGACAACCGTACGGTAACTGTTCTTAAATTACGAACACTCTAAAATTTCGAACAACTCATATTTTTGCCTACAATAATGTATGGAAATGCCCTAAAATCTCGACAAGTAGCAGTTTTGCAAAAAGCGTATTTCCAAAATTTCGAGCGCAGCTTTATTCAGGTAATTTTTTATTGGCACATTCCGGTAGCTTTTCATCCCCCGTTACGGAACCGGAAACTAAAGTATTAGTCAGTTGAAAGCTACCACAAAACGTCATAACGAAGTTTATGTACATGAATGGCATGGGAACCGTATTTAATATTATAAAAACTCAGCAGATACTGGCTGAAAATTCTCGAAAAAAAAAAAAAAAAAAAAACATAAAAAAAAAACAAACAGACTTTTATCATGTTAGCCATTTCCATGCGACTGTGGATGCTCGCGTGATTAGGGTTAGATTATGCGCAGGCGATCTAGAACTGGTGTTACCTTGTGGCAGACATTATAAATATTCCTGTTGAAAAGTGAAGGCTAGGATAAATCTATGGATCCGCGCTGTACGATCGTGTATATCACTGTTTCGTATGTCGTATTGCTATGCCAGAATTTCAAAGTTGATCTGATCATTTCTGCAAAGCGTGACACACAGTTGATAATCTGAAAACACATTCAATAATATGAAAGCACGTACGATAATATGAAAGCACTACACGCGAAATTGTACATCGGCATGTGCAACCGTGCATTCTGATCTGATTCCTGCTCGTCCGTACACTGTTTCCTTCGATAAAACCTGCCGCTAATATATAAATTTAGCGTGCCAAAGATTTCCGTAATTACGCCAAAAACGTTTTCGTCGTGGGGATTAACTCCTCCAGCAAATTATTTCCTGTCTGTCCACGTGATTGTCATGATATGATCAGTGCATCATATTTGTACAGGTAATGATCCCTCAGAGAATGGTCCCAAGAGTGTTGATATGCCCCAACAATTCAAAATGACACTTGCCGTTTTGTTAAAAATTTGATCAGTCTGTGTATGAGCTAGAGACACTGCGATTCATATATTATAGTGTTTAATACCAATGACCTAATCAGCGAACTGAGTGGACGCCATTCTGCACCAGACTGTGTCTAGCACTCTGACCTGAATTACACATTTGCCGCACAAAGGATCATTTTCGCCTGAATAGGGATCTAATGAAAGGATTAGTATTGATGACAGATATTTCTTGCAATAGGTTTCGTTTCGGTATAGAAGATAATCTGTTCCGCCACCCAATCTAAACAACAGTACATCTTTTTAAAGAAAGAAATATGGCAACAAATGATAATAGCAGTTCACAGGTTTGGCATGTATAGTTCAATTTGGGCGAAGCTAAAATCTTTGATCTTGATTAGGCTGCATTTATCGCAAGCTGTTGTCCACACTGTTCGTTTATGAATGAATCCTTTCCAATAAAAACATTGTTACGACATTTTAGACTAGCATAGACACGATCAACATACGTATCCGTGCAGTCTATGTATCGGGGCGGTCTGATCTGAGTCGACGTATATCGTTAACAGAATGCATAATGTCAGTAAGCAGTGTGCATACTGCACTTCTAAATGGCGAAAATTCTAATTAATTTTCGCTTTTCACATTTAAACTCTGTACACTTGACCTTTGAGAAAAAGGACTTCAGTGTTTCTGTTGAGACTCAAACAAGAACAAACGTGCGGAACCTTCTTTTTTTAAGTATTTTTGGTCAGCTTGTGTATTTCAGTGCGGTAAAGTGGAAAGGCTTGTTACATAAAATGACAGTGGACTAAGACCGCTTATTTTAAGAAAGTGGCTTATTCCAAGAGTGTCAAACAAACACTACCAGAAATTATCGTACTACAGGAACTGTCACTCAGGTTATCGATATTCCATTTTAGATAGGCTTCGATTAATTCCCTTTGCCGGAGGCCCATAAGCGTCGTCTTACCTGTGTAGCTAGTGGGTAATCAACCCAGTGTCACACACCTACAGTACTACTACAATTCAGAGTAAATCATGTATGGATGCTCTTTAGAATCTTGGACTCAAAATACACTGGACTAGGTCCGAGTTAGAATGAATGAATGAATATCAGCAGATTATTCAGTATGATTTTCAAAAGAATATCAATAGTTTAACCTAAGAATTAATTAATAATGATAATAACAAAATATTTATTAATTGATTAAAATCAATTAATATTATTATTATTATTATTTCAAATTAAATAAAAAGTGTTGTATTTAGTTATAGATAATTCAATATGATTTTTAAACTAATTTCAATAGTTTAACTAAGAAAACAAAAGTAATTAATAAATTTAAAAAAGTGTTATATTTAATGAATGGTAATTCAGTAAGATTTTAAAATGAAGAACAATAGTTAATCTAAGAAAACAAATGAGTTAATCAATTAAGGTTGTATTTAATTATTTGATGATAGTTCGGTACAATTTTGAAAAGAAAAACGATCATTTCACCTGGAGAAAACAAATGGGAAAATTTAATTAAATATAATAATTTGAAAAAATGAATGAATGAATAAAAAAAATTACTTTATGATAACCATTAACTAAAAAAAGAAAGAAAGAAAGAAAGAAGCCTATGGATAATGAATACAGGGGAAAGGCCTATGTCGTCCACTTCTTAACCTCAAAGGGCAGTCTTCATACCTCCGTTATTAGGTTAGGTTATCCTTAGACATTTGTTAGTACAGTAATTAAAGATACCTACTCTTTAAGGTGATCTAGGTAACCTATTTCACATCAATACTATCACCACAGATTAAAGAAACCTCAATCAGAATGCAATCAAGTGTGTTTAATCAATGCTGACCAGACACCATGATATGCAGCGTCTGATCTGGGTCTAAAGTTCTTATTAATTTGTCAATGTCCCTTTTTTTTAACATAAATGAGTAATATCAAATATTGCAGTGTTTTAAGCAACCTTCAGGTATGAGCCCTTTGTAGACCAAGACCCCATTGCGCTTTCTGAGCAAGGACTATGCTCTTTGCTTAATGTGTGTTACAGATCTGATTGTTAAGATCAGTATGTGCAGATGCTTATGCTTAACAATCCTCCTGGTCATTCTGTGCCTGAGCACAGTTTGGTCTGGCCCTAAAGTACAAACAACGCTAGTCATAAATTTAGAAGTTTTAATTATTTTTTGTAATTTGATAATTTAGTAGGTTGAAACCAGTCTGCAAAGCTCACGCAGACCATCAGCTGGACAGAGGTGTACAAATAGGACATTTCTTTCAAGACAAGTACATAAAATAGCTTTGGGCTATTTGTTCACAGCATAAGGATAATCCTATTTCATAAACTTAGGACCCATTGGTGGCTCGAATTAGCATAGTACTTATCAGTTAAGCCCTTAGCACATTGGGTAAAAGTTTTGCAGACAACATAAATATGGGATAATTTTCTCCAGTTCTCTATTAAAACATATGTTGTAGGTATTAATTTGATACACCTCGGTGAAGCAAAAACATATGTTGTAAGTACTCATTTGAAGAACCTTGGTGAGGCTCATCTAATGAGTACCCACAAGATATGTTTATATAGAGAAAAAAAAATCACCAAATACTTATCCTGAACAATTACTCTGACTGTTTTATTTTCAAAACAGGATTTGACATTTCATGGAAATTGTCTCCAATGAAGAATATTTGCATGAAGTGTCAAATCCTACTTTCTGGATAAACTTAGACAATAATCACTTTATCGCATGCTGAATTTGCCCAGAAAGTGACAAACGTTAAGGGATCAAATATCACCCCCACCCCTAAAAAGGAAATGGTTTGATATTTCATGCAAAGCATCTCCATTGCAAACAATTTGCAGGAAATGTCAAATCCTATTTTCTGGGAAAAATTCAACAAATATCACCAGTTTATTGCTGCTGACTTAGCCCAGAGAGTGGAAAAGGTTAAAGGTTAAAATTTTTACCCCTCCCCCATCCCCACAAAAAAGAAAAGAAAAAAAAAAGGTTTGACAGTCCATACAAACTGTCTCTGTTGGAGACAATTCGCATGACATGTCAAAGCCTACTTTCTGGGAAAAATAAGAATATGATCATCACTTTTCCCTTGATGCATGAACGTTGTTTAACAATCAGTTAAACTTAAGAAAAAATAGACAAACTGTCAAAAAACTTACATAAAAATTAATGTAGCATATGCTATTTCTAGTTTTATCTTATCATCTCAAGAATAGCAGGACCCCGTGACCTGTCTCAGATAAAGGGCAGTTGTATCAGATTATGAAAAAAGGGAAATTATGTATTATGCAAACACTAAAGATCCAGATCAGTCTGCGCATCTGCACGCTCTGATCAGGATTTTAACTGTTAATCAATATATTCCACAGTAATCAATGTTTCTTTAGTTAAAGATGGCGCTTTGTTTGCCCATTTTCTTAGATTATAGTCATAATGGTCCTTTTCAAATGTTGATGTTCATTTGATGTTTTGACCACTTTGTTTGTATTGCATGAGTTATAGATCTAGCCATTATTAACTTGTCCAGTGGCCTGAGGCTTCTAGTTTCCACTGGATAATGATAATAAGAGTAAACAAATGGAACCAGAAAATAAACAACTTGCTGTTATTTAACTTGTATTTATATATGTTTGAACAATTTTTTTAATGCTAAATATAAATGAAAGTAAAATGTTTTGTTGATTGTTTCAAAAACTTTGAGGTGTCTTCAAGTAAAATAAGAAACAATTATGATTGAATCTTTTTTTAAAAAAATGGGCCTTATGAATTATGCGATCAATGTAGACCCCGATTAGTCTGTGTGTCCACTGAAATATATTGATCGGAGTGTTGAATACAGCTTGCACAATCTATCAGAGAAAAATGTATGCACATGCTGATCTGGAACTACAATGGTTGTTTTAAAAAATATTACTTTTGGGCGATTGAATCAAGGCTATTTTTCATTTTTGTTGTAAAATACAAAGGCTTTATAAGGAAAAAAACCCTTGTAGCATTCATTTCAATCTGGGCCATTTTAAAATTTATCTTATTTCAACAAATTTGGTATCAAATTGAAGCAGATACATTTTTCAATCTATTGCGAGGTTATAATAATATCTTGTTTTATTGAAAATAAATGATTTTATTAGTTAAATGATGGGCTCCTATACAATTCTATACAATTCCACACTATTACCTTGCTGAGAACTAGCGACAGGCTGTGACGTCACAGAAAGGACCGATTGGTGCTGATTACATGTAGTACCTGTAGTACAAGAATTCCTGCATATGCGTATCTGGCGATTAATTAGTGTACGGGATAATTTATTGTTTGTTATATCGAACATTTATTCGGCATAGAATTAATCGGATGGAATTGAAAACAGACACCGGTGTGATATTTATTTAGTAATTCATACAATTTCACATTCGGTTTACCAAATCAGTTTACAAATCACACATAGCAAATAAGAAAACCCTTCCGTCGTGCCGTTTCGGGAGTCCGAAAGTGTCCAATAACCAGGTCAATTTTGTTGTCAATGAATCTATCCTAAAATTTCGAACAGTATTTTTTTTTTTTTTTTTTTTTTTTTTTTTAGAAAATCACAATTTGTAAACTTGCGACCAGAAGGAACTGAAATTATTTAATTTTGTTCGAAACTTCAGGACATTTACCGTATAGATTTTTGACAATCGCTTAGCTCCGCCCTCTTCTGTGTGGAGATTAGGTTTACCGGTATTGGTGATGCTAAATATGGATTACGATTACTTTTTACTCTGACAAATTTGTCATTTGTGACGCAAATTCTTGTGTAGCGTGTCAGTGTGATTTGTCGCAATGGCGCTATCTATAATTACTTTTTTTGATGAGCCAAAACTATCTATATTTTCTCATTTCTGGACTAAAGCAGATGTTGAGGGTACTCATTAGAAGCGCCTTACGTAGGCGCTTCGAGTGACTTCCCCCAACACAACCAACACTTATATTAATAACATAAAAAGATCTATTGAACGTTTCTCTTATCTAAAGCTACGTAAGGCATGCCATTATTATTATATGATATGGCAAATGAGGATTAAAGGATATTTAAGCACAATAAGGTAGAGATGCTGTAAAACTGTTGTTATAAGTAACACAAATGAAAAGATATTTCAATGGCAAACAGTTCTTTGATTTTTGGTAAGATACAGACTTTTATTTTTGTTTCCAAAATATTTATTCTAGATACTGACACGAGGCGTTTTTTTCAGGCTGTTAGTAAAAGGGACATCGTAGCCTTGATAAACAAAGTTAAGCAAAGTCCAACAGTCAACACCCCCTCCCAAGGGCATAATCTATTTTATTGGCGAACTACGTACAGATGCAGAAAATCAAAATCTAACCGCTTTCATCGATAAAGTAGGATATTCCGCAGTACTGGAACTTATGGATGGTATTTTAAGCAAAGCAAACAGAAATATTGTGTCATTTAAGAGGAATGTATATATTTTTTGAAGAGATAACTCTGTTAAAAATGTTTGTTTTTTTCACACTTCTGCAAAGGAATATTCTCCAAAAACATAAGAATTTGCTCCCCTTTCACAGAAGGGAATTGGTGTCTTACGACATGAAAGTCGTGAAAAATTAAAAAGGGTAGTTGAAAAAAGAAACAATAAAAACAAAAAAAAAAAAAAAAAAAAAAAAAAAAAAAAAAAAAAAAAAAAAAACTTATTGGTGGGTTTCGTACCAGATGAAAATCCAGTGTTCTAACTTATGGGCATGGACTCCTTGGCTCAGTTGGGTAAATTGAGTAGATCCCACAAACCAAAGATAATCTTCCAAGATAGATAATCGAATGTAGAAGTGATCAGCCGTAATACAGGGAAATGTGTACCTCCCTTCTATATGGGGGCTACGTATTTCACTAACTCTCATTGTGTTTGTATTGTTTTAAACGCTAACGAAGCCAATTCCAGTCTGTAGAAATCACAACGTCTTTCTCTTTACCTTAAAGCAGATTGGACATACGAAAAAAACAAGCAGACCAGTTTTATAAGCAAAGAGTATTAGTCAGGGAAGGGCGCACACACGAAGCACAGCCTCACCACAAAAACATACCTATATAATTTTTACCCACTTAAACCCCACTTTTATATTGTAAAACTGGGGTTTACAGGTGTATACATTATTTTTCTAATTTTGCTAAAAACATAAATTGTGGGTACTCGTTAGAACCGCCTCGCCGAGGCGGTTCTAACGGGTACCCAAAATCTATATTTTGAGCACAAATATGAAAATATAGGTTTTCTTTATCTGATAATTTTGCTTTTTCGGTTGTAATATTTTCAATATATTTGAATAAGCGTGTTTTCGTAATGGAGATGTCACTACCCGGGAAAGGGCACACACATGAAGCATAGCCGTCTCGAGAGAAAAGAAATGTGAGCTGCATTTCCACACTATACCAACTCTAATCGTTGTTCCTCTCACTACAATAGTACATATGTACCAAACAGGAATATCACGTCATTGTTCTTCTTATCTGGCCTTTTTTGTTCGGACTCAGACTATAATCCTTATCTTCTTTTGAACCAGTTACAGAAAGCAGTGTGTTATGAAGGATATCAGCAACCCTATATGTCTAACTATAGCACTATCGGATCTGCATAAATGACCGCCTGATGACGCTGAGACTTCCCTTATCTGGTAAGAGGCGTGCAACTGTTGTAATTGCCTATGCACCCACAATGACAAACCCAGATGAGATCAAAGACAAGTTCTATGATGATCTGGATTCTGCGATTTCTACTACACCCCAGACAGACATCTTCCTGAAAGACTTCAATGCTAGAGTGGGAACAGACTACCAAACCTGAGAAGGAGTGATTGGGACTGAAGGAATAGGAAAGTGCAACAGCAATGGTCTCCTCCTTTTGAAGAAGTGTGCAGAGCATGAACTACTGATCACTAACACAGTCTTCCATCTGCCAACTCGCAACAAGATGGAGCATCCTCGCTCCAAACACTGGCATCTCATTGATTATGTCATATTACGAAGGAAAGACAGACAGGATGTCACAGTGAAAAAGACTATGTGTGGTGCAGACTGCTAGACAGATCTCAGGCTTGTTGTCAGCAAACTCAACCTGCGCATTCAGCCTGCACGGCGACCACAAGGCGACCACAAGGCAAGAAAGTGCCAAAGAGACTGGATGTCTCTAAGCTGAAACAAGACAGCAAGAGGCAAGCCTTCATCAATGATATCTGCAGCCGATTAGATGCAATGGAACTCACTTCAGATGATCCAGAAGAGAACTGGACAGTCTTCAGAGACACCGTTCACTCTTCAGCAATGGATTCTCTAGGACCAGTATCTCGTAAACACCAAGACTGGTTTGATGAGAATGACGAAGAAATCCAGGGACTCCTTGAAGAGAAACACGAAAAACCCAAGACATACCTTAGTGATACCAGCCCAGTATCCAATAACGCAGCATATTCAGATATATGCAAGACAGTCCAGACTAGGCTCAGAGATATGCAACACTCCTTGCTGAGCAGTAAGGCTGATGAAATCCAGTCGTTTGCAGATAGAAAGGATATGAAGAAGTTCTTTGATGTGCTAAAGACAATAGACCCTTTTTCACAATCGGAATTTCCGATAATTGCCGAGCGGAAAATTTCCGGAAATGTATCGAGATCGAGGCTGGCGGTGTATTGATAATGCGGAAAGGAAAGAAACTTGCTACAATCTGTGATGAATTCAGCGTTCCCGGACGCATAAATCCGGGACCAGATTCCTAAAAAATGCCAAAGACGAGTCCGCCGGACGCATGTCTTTCCCCGTGGGACAACCACTAATTATAATTGGATTATTTGACTGGTGTACGCAACGCGTTATTCTTACCGTTGGTAGCATCTTAAAAGAATAATCCGCCGCGTGTTTTTCACAGCTGCGACAGAACCATTATCTACGTGCTAAGCAAGCGGTAGTTAAACAGGTGTTGGCACTTAACGCTTCAGCGATCGTTAACTGGTCGAACTGGTCGAACAATTAAAGCATGCGACTGACACCGTTATGCACCCCTTCCCTCATGGTGTATTACCTCTACGGACCGATTGATTCATCGAGATGCACACGCGGGTTTCATGTCTTTTATCCTCTAAGGCTGGCAGATTTTTTGTTGCTGTTTTTTTTTTTTTTTTTTTTCTTTTTTTTTTTCCGATTCAAAGTTTTCTGTTGTCGAATTTTTGTCACTGACTTCAGAGACGCACGCTCACCTTTTTCTGTTGAAAGACGACAAACACCCAAGCAAAATATTACCTTATCCGTTTGCGAGATCTGCTGGCCACTGAAATAGTTTCTATATAAGTACCACCGAATGTATCACGTAAATCCTGTGTAGAGTCTCATCTTATGGGATGCTCAGATGCACACAAGACGATGATACACTGAACTGTTCGCGTTTCTAATTTAAGTTATTGTTTCTATAGCTCTCGCATGAAAAAAAAAAATTAATAAAAATAATAAACAAGAAATATCTTTAAAAAAGATAAACGGCGTAAGAGGTACTGGAATATGAATATTGAAACTACTTTGTGGTTCAATATGAAAAGAAGAAGGCTTCTAAAATATTAACTTAAATACGAATTCAAACTATCAAGTAAGTTTTAATACTGTAAGACATTATATATATTGCAAGGGTTGGCAGGAAAGGGAGTGTACTCAGATGTGTACATATCTGTGCTAAATTATGAAAAGCAATTTAGCATATAAATGTAAAGCATGTATTTTTGTGTGTTAATTTGTATACTATACCAGTATTTGAAAACTCCTTGCCAACCATGCACCTTTTTGATAAAGAGTAAGCAAAGTGTAACACTGGCCATGAAGATTGGCAAAAACTGGAAAAAACATATTTAATTTGTAATAGAGGGTCATGATGGCCCTGGATTGCTCACCTGAGAAGCAGATTTTTTTAACCTGGTGGAAAGATATTTTCAAAGTTTTCTGCATGTATATGTATATCAGACCCTGCCCTTTGTTGGTTATTTATTTATTTATTTTATTTTATTTTTTTTTTTTTTTTTTTTGGTGATACAAATTAATTTGAAAAATTTTGATGGATGGTCAATCCAGTAATGTTTCTGAGTATTGTTGAAATCTAGTTAGTTGTTCATTACAAAATGTTCGAAGTGTTCTAGACAGACGTTTGAGGAACCAAAAAAAATAATTTGAACAAATTTGATAGACATTCACCTATGGAACGTTTATACAAAAAATTTGAAATTGGACCATAGTTTGTGCAGAAGAAGAACTGTCAAGTTTACTCTACATAATTCCTAACCAAGCCAACTAGAAGTCATATTTTGAGACGGAACAGAATTCTTTTAACAAGATTTAAAGACCTTCTATTGAAGAAACATCTCTATGAAAACAAACAACAACAAAAAAAACAAAAAACAATCCAACCAGCTCGTACTGAGTAGATTTTGAAAGATTTGGTTGCTATAGCAATACGAGGAATAACTCTTTTCATAAACTTTGAACGATCATTCGGCCCTCCTACATATTGATGTTTCAGACAGTTTGATTACAGTGGGGAATCCACGTGACCTAATGACTAAGTGCACATAGTTTGTTACTATTTTTGGCTCCGCTTCAGGTAGGATGTTTTAGCATATCTCGATTTATATCTGATGGATTTTTTTTTTCAAATAAAGCACAGTATGCGGAAAATCGAGCTCTTTCTGGTGGTCAATGCTATTCTGAAATCTGGTCGGATTCGCGAGAACATTCGGAGAATGTGTTTCGTCAAAATTCATGTACATTGTCCTGGTGACCCAGACTGACAGCGAAAACATTCTTCGAATGTTCTCGAGAATTAGACCAGATCGCAGAATAGCGCTTACACCACCAGAAAGAACATGATTTTCCGCGTACTCTGCGTTTATTTGAACATTCGATATGAATAGAGATATTCTAAAAATCCTACCTGAAGCGGAGCTAAAAATAGTAATATTTCTTCGTGTCGTTTACGCTCCGACGCAATAGGCCGCTTACATTGCGAAAGCAAATAAAAAGAGTGTTCAACAAACCTATTTCCTAGTTAAGAATGAACAATATTTATGTTGCCAACATTTCTGTCAAGCTTAAGGCATAGTTCCTTTTTATTTATTATATAAAATTAAACCATGCGATTTTACATCCTTTTTTTGCACATAATATAAGGCACATGATAATTCTGTATATTATCGACACAGTGAGGAGAAGTAGACTTGAACGCCCGTTGTTCGCTTAGCGTTTGGGCCACTTGCATCAAAAATTTAGTTACACTGTACAAAATTAAAACCTCGTCTATAATCATTTATTTCATTGCAACTATTTTATCGATATTATTTAAATAATGGGTATTTTTTCGATTGTTAAGATCTGCATTGCCATACTGTGCAACTTTAAATAGATAATTGTCATAATTAAGTGATTGTTTAGTCACGAATATACTTGTTAAACATCGGTAAATTCTATATTTACCCCTACTTGTTTGCAGAAGTTTACACATTTTTTACCAATCGCAAATTACTATTTATTCATTCGAGACTAATACCAATAAGTATGTCAAAAGCCAGCTTATATAGCTACGCCGAAAAAAAAATAAATAAAAATAAACAACGGTAGCGCGTGCTCGTATGGGCAACGTCAGATGACAGCGTGGCGGGAAAACCTTTTTGGGAGAAAAACGAACTATTACCATGTTGGATTATAAAGTGTTTTCTTATCGGAAAAAGCATATAAAACAGACACATGTTAAAAAAACAAAACTAAATTACCAAGATTGATTCGCGAATCAAAGCAGTAGGTCGAAATGTCAGCAAGTAAGAAACAAGTCCCGGATATTTTTTCTTAGCGTGCATTGATCACAGCACATGTAAACATTGAAATGACGTTCTGCGGGAAGCTCAGATGAAGTGGTCATGATCAGAATGTGCGGATATATTTCATTTACGTTTGCGATTGCATATAAAAAAAGTTAAATCAGTTTTGATTAAAATACGTTTCACTTAAAATTCATACCATTCAAGATCACTTAATACAGACAGTAACGATCTTCTTTGGGATGGGATACTGAATTTAACTGAAAAGCAATGTGGAGGAGAGTCATGAAGAAGAAATTGGACTGCTTATTACACGGAAATTTCATCAAATAGCATTGTGATCACCTTGGGGATAAGGGAGCTGGTTGCTTTGCTTTTCTTTAATTTGCAGCTTGTGTACTGCCTGTCCTTTTCTTTTTAGTCTTTCTCTTATTGTCATTGGTAGGCTTTCATCATGAAAACGTTTGGCCACTTTAGACCCCATTTTTATATAGCAAAACTGGGGTTTACAGGGGTATACATTATTTTTCTGATTTCTGCTCAAAAACACAAATTATGGGTATGTGTTAGAACCGCCCTACCAAGGCGGTTCTAACGAGTACCTTCAATATATGTTCTTGAGCAGAAATATGAAGAATATCAGATTTTGTATCTGAAAGTTTTCATTTTCTGGTAAAATGGTGGTAAAATTTTCAGTATATTTGCATAGGCTTGTTTTCATAATGATCATCTAAACTATTAATAGATAATTGTCCATGTGTCCATCCGGTAATTGGGAAATATTCATATCCGCCAATGAGCATCCACCATATAACAAGTAAGAACATTACTCCTGCCTTATGTGAAGCCTGCCTTATGTTTGATGGATAGTCAAAGATAGGTTTTTTATTGCAATTATATGATATTTACAAACAGAAGATACTGTTTTATATAAAAGTCATTAATGCGATAAATTTGGTTTGCTATGGGACGGAGTGGCCTTTAAAGTTTACCAGTCTCTGGGCAAATTCAGCAGACGTCAAACTGATGATGTTTTTTTCTTTTTTTTTTTCCAGAAAACATGATTTTTACATTTCATGCAAATTCTCTCCACTGGAAAATAATTGCATGATATGTTAAATGTAGACTAGCGACTAGTCGGATATTAAAAGTCTGGTCAGACTTTTCTCATTAAAAGATAGTCAAACTCTTAATGATAGCAAGTCTATTTAATAGCGTCTCCAATACACATACTGGCTAAGTATTACGAGTATCTTTACAATGAGAAAGGAGAATAGACTAGCTAAAATAATATACTGAACATTTTTATGCAAATAGATCGCTTTGTTGCCGTATATTTCATTTTAAGGTCTAATGGCAAGGCTATGTCAAATTCTGCTTTCTGGGAAAATTAAGAAAACAGTGTCGTCTGTTGAAAATTTACCCAGAGCGCCGAGCGTTAAGCAAAGGTATTAGGTTGCCCTTGAGTTAATGGACAATTAAAGAATTATGCTCAGCTTTCGCCCGCCACTTTCAGGAACTGTTGCTATCTTACCCAATCATGGATACTTATAAACTATAAATGATAATGCAGCTTGTCTATTTATTATTTACAATTCTCCGCCTGTCTTCAAAAATAATTTCAAAAGAAAAAGAAGTACATTTGATACATTGTATTATTGAAAAATTTAAAATGTACAATATTTGATGAAATCATGGGTGTCAGATAATATTTTGACCCGTATATTATTTGGACCCGCGGGTCAGAAAATTGCTACAAAAGAATTGCCCTATAATATATACACACCTGCCCGACTATCTTTCTAAACGAATAAACTAACACATGCAGAGCTGATTTTTTATATAAACATAGCATAAAAATAATGTTCTGATAGTAATCTGTCAATTTTGATTTTTGAGGGGGGAGGGCGGATCAAAATATTATGCCATAATATATTGACCCGACCTTGGATTTGACCAGGCAATCATAATATAATGAAATAAATAATGTAAAACTGTTTGACATGTTATGTAAATCTGAAAAAGTGCGTTTATTCAAAATGACGCTCCTTTGACTTTTTGAAGGGCTGGGGTTGGGTGGGGTGGGGTGGGGGGGATAATGTCAAAATATTATAACATTTTGTATTGGCCCCCCACCCCGGCTTTCAGGCAATCATAATTGCTATAAATAATGTAACAGTGTTCCACTTTTCATGAAAATCCTAAAAGAATACTCCGCTCAGACTTCGCTGATGCGCAGGCTGATTTTAGTCTTCGTTGGGCGCTCATGTCAGAAGGTACGTTTTCTCACGTTGCGCCCCATATATTCATGCAAAGTCTTAAAGTGAGGATTAAATAATTATAATAAAACCAACATGTATTTAACGGACATATCTTGTTTTTCCGAGTAGTTATACATATGCAGTGGGGTTCCTTATCAGCATATGGGGCTGCAACAGACGATCTGAGACTAAATATGGCGTGTTTTTTTTTTTTTTTTTTTTTTTTTTTTTTTTGTCCTTATTTGTTGGCTCATGGCTCCTTCTCATGGTACCTCGGGAGGCATTACAAAAACAGGCCTATTCAAATATATTGAAACGTTTTCAACCAAAAACAGGAAAATTTTCAGATAAAAGGTCAGATATTTTTTCATATTCCAGCTCAAAACATAGATTGTGGGTACTCGGTAGAACCGCCTCTGCGAGGCGGTTCTAAGGAGTACTACAATGTATTTTTTTAGCGAAATAAGAAAAACAATGTACTATGTAAAATAGGGTTTAGGTGGGGGGGGGGGGGCAAACTTATAAAGGTATGTTTTCGTGATGGGACAGTGCATCGTGACTCTGTCATGCCTGATATCTGTTATTTCTTTTATTTCAGCCAACGAGGCGCCTAGTTCTATTTCTGCCATATTTGACGATACAGACAACTTTTTTGTGACTTCATGTTTGCTTTTCGGTAGACCATTCACCTTCCGAAAAGAATGTGCTCCAAGGTGATCAAGTTCTTCCATTTTACAAACTACCTTTTCCAGAAGGGAGGCGAAACAATTTGACAGAGTTCTCTCTCTTGAAAGTGTATCGGTACCTCTTACAGTAAATAGATAAACATTCAAGGTGTCTTGCTCAGACTTTTAATTATTTGCTCCCTTCTCAAAATAGGAGCTCTCTCTTAAAACGTATTTGTTTTGGTTAGAAATTCGTAAGCGTATTTATCTCAATTATGCATCATCTCGGCAAAGTTGTTCAGAGCATTGTTAGCTTAACGAGCTTGTTGATAACAAACTCTTGTAGATAAGATATTTTCAAATACATTTTTTTTCTTGCTGCAAAATGTGAGTAGCTTTTGCACTGCAAAAAATTATTCGCATGTTTTCAGCAAAAAAATTAGTGCATCTGCCATATCTTAAGAAAATAATTTTAAAGTCATGTTCGCTAACAACTTCGTTAAGTTTTGAACAACTGGGTCCGGAGAGACAAGATCTGAAGCACCTCGTTTTAGAGATAAAATAAAAATGTATCAATTCTCCTTACACTAATTACGTGAAATTGTCATCGAAAGACTACAAATCTGCATCTTCAGCATTTTATACTGATTGCACTGTCAAAGTATATTTATTACCAATCCCTACAACAGCGCCGCACGTCCTGTTTACTTTTACCTGCATTTCTAGGATACTACATGACTTTGATAATAGATGAAATCTTACGATTGCACCACCCCCACCCCCTTCCCCGCCCACCTCGTTTGGCATTTAATCTATTCCCACTGAAGTCGGAGCGCAAATGATGATCCCATTAACCTGATTATTAATCTGATTTTAGTTCAAGATACAGAGAAACAGCAAAGGCACTTGTCAGACTATGTGCTAACGCTTCTACTAATCTGAGAGCCATACAGACCTAATGCAAACAGACAAGATCCTGATCAGACTACGTGCCGATTCTTTGATTACTTTGATCACAAAAGAAATCCAATGAGAACAATAAAGGTCCCTGACAAGATTACGTATGCGGAAGCTGAGCAGACCTATCACTGGACATCACACGTGCCATAGCTTCAGCCTGAATATGTGTCATTTAGCTGATCATCTGGCTATGCACTGACAAATACTGTATTTTCACATGATGACGTATGTTGTATCAAAATCTATCTACATTAAAATATAACAAAAACAGACTGGAAAAAAATATGTAGTCCCGAAATTTGGCTCATGCAATAGAAAAAAAAAATATGTCATATTCGCGACAGTTTAGTGCCGAGTGGCGGCCATAAAATGTCTTTCTTAACTTTAATAAAATTTAGTTTATACTTTCTGGTCCTTTTTTATCACTGAGCCAATTACGGGAGTTTTTTGAAAATTTATAGGAGTGTTAGTGATGCGTCCAAATCGGTCAAAAAGTAGCTAGTCTGGCCCAGAACGCTTAAAACTACAGCTAATTCCAATTTTGTGTGTGTATTACTTGCTCGCAAGGGACATTCCGTTTAGAATCTGTTCTTAAATGGCGACATTTGTTTTTTTCTCATAAAACACTCTTATGCCATACCATACTGTCTAATCAAACGCACGGAAGTTCACTGACTATGCGAGATGAAAAATTGACCGATGAAAATATATGTACACAAGTCATTGACCTATCAACATTTGAATACATCAGAACACAGCGACGAGAATGGGAAAGAAAATAATAATAATAATAATAACAATAATAATTTTTCGCCACAACTGGCCGATTCGGCCAATGTTTGACGGGCATACATTAGTTTGGTAAAAGCCTCTGATATGTGATATGCTCTACTCGATACAAACTACGCAAACATAGTAACCATTGCGGTCTGCATTTCTAAAAGCTTTTGCGTTTTCACGTCATAGAGGCTAAGGTCTTGTTTATGCAACAATATCTATTAATTTAACATACGAACAGTAGCAGCGTGAAAATTAACAACACACATATTTACAAAATTTAATTTAACCTAAATTCCGCTTTGATGATCAACCCTTCAATTTGCCAATACTGTACTGTAGTTCTTACTCCATTATCTGTTTGGTGTATTTTTGTATGTATGATTACATTGGTATTGAACAAGGTAAATGTTACCTTTCTTCTTTGAATGTGAACGCAACGGCTGTATCTACGGGACCATTGGGAATGTAAGTCATGCCACGCATAGTTTGCGTCGTTTTCCCGGAATGCCAGACCTTAGAGTTACTTGTTACCGATACATTTGCTACATATCTGAAGCATGTTAGTACGAACTTTCATTTATAGATAATTTACCTTTTCCTTGCATCTTATCACTTCAGCATAGCAAGACGGAGACAGCTGTGGGAAAGTAATTAACAGCGTCTGCCACAGGTTACTATACACTGCCGTCGTACAATAATGATAAAGCTGTAGTATGCTATTTGAAAATAACAGTTATGTCATTTTGTTGTATTTTGAATATAGTATATATTAAATAGTGCATTATTGGCTCCGTTTGTCTATTTGACCGAGCAACGGATAGAATTATATATATAGTGTGTGGTTGCTCAGCTACATGATACCATTTTCAATGACAGCAGTCGAACTCGGAACCTCTCAGTCTCAATTTCTATAACTTTTGGGACTCTCATTCTTAAGTCTGAAACAATATTATTGTACCAAACATCACTGTACATAAGATTATATAGGTGGCAAGAACATTGGTAAATGTTACATTATTGTTCTCTGTAAACCCTGGTCTATTGATTTTGTTTGTTTGATGTATTTCTTGCTTCCAAAGAAATCTCTCCTCTCAGAAGCTGATACGCCTGTTTATTTCATACGAAATGTATTTGTTAATTGGAACATTATTTACATGAATAAATTAACATATTAAACTTAAAACGATAAATTTAAGAGAATTGCAACGGTAGCAAATCCGTATAAATATAGAAATGTACTGGCGTATAATATTTAATAGACATATGAAATGGTTATTTACACTGAGTCTACGTTTCTCATTTTGTATTTTAATTTAGTTCAGCAGATTGAAACAATTTAAAACAAATTTTAAAAACGAGGGATCGTTTCAAGACAAGATAAACATTAAGCTAATGAAAACAGCTGACTAGTTTTTATTGAATTTCTTAATACACAGTTATACCACGTGCTACCTAGTCCAGGGTTGAACACCAATACTTTTTCCAATTATTCAAAATGAGACCAGAGACACTACCTTAGCTACTTGTGTTGTAGCCAAAACTAACCAGAACATAATTTTGTTGCATTCTCCAATACTCCTCATGCACTCGTTAAAACCCAGTCTGCTATTTTGATTTGTTCTGTATTACTGAAGGATTCCAATTTTGTGATTACAGCAGCTACCAATACATGTTTGTGTGGAGGCCGTAAACGTCGCCATGTACTTCAGTATTTATTTTATTTATTTACAATATTTAAAGAGGGTGAACACATTTAACCTCACAGGCTATTCTACCATGTGGCCCTCTGTAAAACACAAAACATATATACATGACCACAAATGTGCAATAAAACACATATAAAATAAGATTATTTTCACAGTTAATAGCATGATAGTATGGTATGGAATTTGATTTCAGCATTCGAGTCAAAAAAACAGGCTGCATGTGACTGAAAACCAATGTCCAGGCAGCATGCCCCGTCTCCCGGACTCGAAGCTGAAATATTGCTATCCTCTATATCTTAACATCCAAGTCAGGTGCATTAAAACACTGTTCGAAAACCATAAAACAGTAGAGCGCATAAAAACCTGGATATGTCATTTAAAAGTATGCTATATATATATATATATGTAACTAATAAAAAAAAAATAAAAAATAAAAAAAATATGAGCACGATAAAAGAAATCATTTGTGTCCCTAATTATTCATTTAAAGAACTTCTTTAAGACCGTTCTTAAAACTATCTAAGAATCTTGCATTTCGTACCGATGACGGAAGCGAGTTCCATAGTCTTGGAGCTGATATCGAGAACGATTTATCATATAAAGATGTCCGTGACCTGGGAACCGCCAATGTGCCGTTAACTGAAGATCTCAGCGGCTATGGGTTTCTGATATTGGCTTTAGCAAGTTTGTTATGTACTGGGGTGTTTGATTATGTATGGCTTTGTATGTCATCACCGCTTTATTGTAGGCTAGCCGCTTGGTTATAGGTTGCCATCCTAGATCTTGAAACATGGCTGCTGACGAAGTGCTGAAGTCAGTATGCAAGATGAAGCGGGCGGCGCGTTTTTGCAATTTTAGTATTCTGTCTAGATTGGCCGCTGATGTGCCAGACCACGTAATCGATCCGTAGTCGATAAGAGGCAGGATGTAACTCTGGTAAAATTTCTTAAGGACTTCAGTTGGCAGATAAGTAGCTAGCTGACGTAAAAGAGATATTTTAGAAGAAAGTGCGGAACACAAGTTATCAATATGGGCCGTTCACGTAAGCTTATCATCTATAGTCAGACCCAGAAGTTTTTGTTGAGAAATATTTTTTATGTCATTGCCATCCATTTTCAAGTTTTGAGGAAAGTTTTGTAATTTATGTCTGGTGCCCATTGTCATGCAGGTTGTTTTGCAAAAGTGAACATGCATTTTATTTTGCCTGCCCCATTATTACCATCGGTCTGCAGGAAGTATTCAACACTAAACGATGTATCGTTACGTGTGTGGATTGTCGCATCGTCTGCATACAGATCTGAAAAACAAATGTTCATGAACAGTGGGAGGTCATTAATAAAAAGTATGAATAATGTAGGACCAAGGATAGATCCTTGAGGCACGCCATATCTGACCTTTGTGAATTCGGAAAGACCAGTGTCACTGTTAACGGCCTGCTTACGATGGGTTAAGTAAGACTTAAACCATTCAAGAGAGGAGTCATTAAATTTGTATAATGCCAACTTATGTAATAAGATTGAGTGATCAACTACGTCGAATGCTTTCCGGAAATCAATAAATAAAGAGCCAATCATATCTCCTTTATCTATGCAGGACATCCATTGATCAACTAGTTTAATAAGAGCGGTCTGACAGCTATGTTTCGGTCGGAATCCTGATTGGTTTTCATGAATGAGTTTATACTTGTTCAGATAGTTCATGAGGTGTTTGTTAACATGTTTTTCAAATATCTTAGATATTGTTGGCAGGATAGATATGGGGCGGTAATTAGATGGATCAGATTTTGTTCCACCTTTAAAGATAGGTGATATTTGGGCACATTTTAGTTGACTTGGAAATACTTTGGAGCTGATACTTTTATTGATAAGAGCAGCAATTTTAGGAGCCAAATAGTTGCCAGCAAGTTTGATAAATCTTGGGTCAATGCCATCCAACCCCGTAGCTTTAGTACTATCAAGGGTACGTATGTGTGACAAGACCTGTTCGGCAGTAATAAAAGGAATGTTAAAATGGACGTTTTAAGGAACCTTATTGTTTATGAACTCTTGAAGTTTGGTAGTATCCAGATCAGCAGTTTTGGTATTTGCATCATTAAGAACTTGGACTATAGAAGTAAAATACTCATTTAGCTTCGATGCAATGGTTTGGGAATCAGTGGTTTTTCCTCATCACTGATTAGCTCATCAGGTAACGCATGACTAGATAATTGTGATCCATTATTAATATATTTAAATATATTATAATATATTATGGTTCTGATATTATTAAGTTTTCTGGGCCTTTTGGACTAATATCGCTCAAAGCTGATAGATGAAGTAAGAGATATTGCAGTTGCATTATTCCTCATGAACAGAAACCGAATCTCAGATGGCTTTAATTTATTATAAGATTCACTTTGACTTAATAATGTCGTGTTTTGAGTTTCAGAAAAAGGTTTTCCTTTCAATTATGACGAGTGTGTGCGTTTTTTTTTAAACAATAACTCGTGAACATTGTATGTTGGAGGTGTATGACTGAAGTATTTGTTCTGGACCTGTGCGTATAGTCGAACGCACTATCGAATACACAACAAGATCATAAGAGATTAGTTACGATATCTTTACGGTAAAGTTATGAGTTGAGTGACTTACCTTCCTGGTTACTAACCGTGTTGTCTATAATTCTTACCTAAGTCCAGGGTTTTGAAACACAAAGCACAGATAGGTTAAAGAACATATACTACAGACATATGCTATCGTGTTTCTATACAAGCTGCTTCCCTTTCTTCTAAAGGAATTGTTATTGTCCTTTTTACATAGTGGTCGGAGGATAATTTGACAGTACGTCACGGCAGCTACAACTCTACCTGGGTAAAGCAGGTTTTGCATGAATTATCGGGAAAACGTTACAAATAATTTTTTGTAGTGTACAATCTTATTGTTGTAAGTGTCTTTTAGTTGAGAATGTCGCAATAGTGCAGTTGGAAGAGCGGAGCGCTGCGGACGAACGGTTAGATAAGTGTTTAGTGCGCGAGTCCTAGCACTACCTCAGCTTTTTTTAATTACTTTTACTTCGCTTATGGTCCTTGTATGTTGCATATATTATTTTAAAGATATATAATTGGATATTATACTGGCATTGTTGACATTTTTATTCACAGGAGAAGCTTTAATTCTTAAAACAAATATTAAATAAATACAAAAAAAAAAAATAAATAATAATAATAAAATAAAAAAAAATAAAACCCATAATGTCTAGATTTGTAGTCTAGGAGAACTACCACTAGGCTATTGCGGATTTAAGGTTACCGCTGCTTACAATATTTATTGAAAGTAGCTATTTGGGTGGCGTTTACCTATTTATTAAAATGGACTTGGTCTAACATTATAAACAGTCAGTGACGTAATTGTCAACTTATCCTCCGAGGATTGTACCAGTTTTTATTTGGGTAAATTGACGTTTGGTCCGATATATATAGTATTAGCTTTGCTCTGCTCCGTGTCTGAAAATAGAAATTGCATGCGAAAAAAGGTAAGAGAAATGTCCAGGGAGTGCCACAATCACAAGCCATAGCCCTTCCCAGACACCAAGTGGAAGAGGAAACAGACAAAACCAAACAAGCGCAAATCGAACAAACATAAAAAAGCACTAAGATTAGCTCTCTTCCCCCAAAGCGAGGTAATCACAATGTCAAATGACTGAAAAAACACAAGAACAAAATAACACAAGGTAAGACTTAAAACCAGTGTTCTAAAAAGACGTTTGGAATGTTGCAGATTTTATCTTTCATTTAACTGTTTTTCCTGATCTGTTGTTTAATATTTTAATTTATTCTGTATTTCTAATAACGCTCCCCCCCCCCCATTTTTTTAATATTATGTAATCAAAGCAGACGTGTTGAAGTGCTTGTGTGGAGGCCGTACAGTGCTGCCCATTCCAAGAATGTATGAGGATCGCTGAAGAAGCATAAGTACATGTATATGCAGCCGAAACTAGCTATATGTAGTCTGGCCCAGATATCTTCAAAACTTCAGGGCCCAGTTGTTCAAATCGTCGTTAGCTTAACGAGCTCGTTAAGGGTCATTTCGTTAACTGTTTTAGCGGATTGCAAAAGCTACTCACATTTTTTTCAGCAAAAAATCTCAGCATATTTGCGTATCACTCGATGTAAATTTTGACGAATCGTTAACTAACGACATCGTTAGCTTTAAACAACTGGGCCCAGAAATCGAATTTTCGTGTGTTTGCGCAGCCGAAACTAGCTATATGTAGTCTGGCCTACATACATTCGAAACTTCACTATCGGATTTTTGTGTGTTTGCTCTTTGCTCTGAATGACAATTTCTTTTATCTTTGAACATCCATTAAAAGTCAAATGGTCTAGAGGCTGCTTTAAGTTTTAAGTTTGGTATAAAAAGAGGAACTTTTCAAAGGGAAACGTTTCACAATTTATGTGGCAACCGGAAGTGTAAAACATAAGTAAAGGATATATATAACTATAAATGATGTAAATAGTCCATTGTCAGTAAACACACCTTTGTACATGTGCACGAAGCGAACATTCTCATAGAGCCTTCGCATTCACACTTTCTGATCAGAATCTTTACTGGGCGCATTGTGGATATCCAAGGACGCAGTTTCTTCATGTGGACATCAAATACACTGATTAGACTGCGCAGATGGCAGATAATACAGTTTCTCACGTTGCTGCTCATATGTAGTCGTTGAGAAAACAACCAAGATGAATTATCCACCAGTTTACTAAAGCCGGAACTTAAAACATTAAAAAGTAATTGTTGTCACGCATAAGGGGACTGGATACACTTGGTAGATTATTTTCCAATTCTTAAACAAAGGAGATAACTTTTGTTACTTTTGTTTTGTTTCCCTGCACCCAAAAGTAGTCTAACAGAAAAAAACAAGGGCAAAAGAAAAGCAAATTATTGCCTTTTAGAGTGGATCATTGTTCATTGAGCTTGAACAATTGTTTCAGAGTTGTCTGCCAAGAAAGTATATAAATGTGCTTTAATCTCGGTTCTAAGAGACTATTTTCTGAGATAATGTGCAATATGTACATGTATCGAAGTATAATAATGTCCATGCATATATGATTGTTTTTCAGAATGACACTTTATTACTGCTCTGTTTTAATGTTTTGGCTGTTTTCCATCTACAGCCATAAGGAACGAGACAAAAATTAATTTAGTTTACAGTTGCGGATTGGAGGCAATGATCACGCAACATGAAAATTACATGCACGTGAGATATCGGTACCAGCTGTATAAAAAAGAAACACAGCAAGGCTAAGTTTGTAGAGGGCAAATCTTACGTGCTGGAGGTCGCATGCATGTTCGATCCTGAAAAGTCATACCGAAGACTTTAAACATTGTGCTAGCTGCCATTCGTTTGGCATCGGCATTAAAACGCAAGCTAGAGTTAGCAATATTAACAAGTCACTTCGTTGTCACTATCACGTGACTGGCAAGAATATCAAACAATGTGTTCTTAGCGCGACATTTCAGTGGGACAGCACGACAAGAGAAAGAGAGAGAAAGAGAGAGAGAGAGAGAGAGCCTCAAAGGCCTGAATTCAGCTGGGCCATTTTGTAGTTAACTTTTTAGCATATAGCAGACAATGATATTAACCTGTGGCTGGACTTAGCAGGACTCCATTCCAAAGATGTACATTAACTACCACTTCTTGAGCATGTGGATCTGATGCATAATCTATATTATTATCATTCAGATAACATCATATGATTATTTAGCCTAGGTACAGTGCAGGTCCAGCTCAAACATGGTCATAAAAGTAAAAACTATTTTTCCCATTTTCCTTCCTTTTGATGAATATTAATGTGAACATGTGTTTGTTTGTAGACTATTTCCAGCTGTGATATGTCTGTATTGGAATCGCATACTTTGTCAAAAGAATCAATGTTAGATATCACAATTTCAATTTCGTCAATCAGTTTATATCACATCAATATGATCAATATTTGAAATGATATGAAAAAAAAATCAAATTTATGATGTAACAAAGGCATAAAAAATAGCCGTGTTTGCACAAACATGCTGAAAAAAATTGGTCGGTAAATAGAAGAAACCTTTCTCTTTTTTCTGTTTTCATTTTTCCTATTTTCTCTTCAGAAAAAAAAAACAAACAAACAAAACACAAAACAGGACCGGGCCTGCTATTTTATGGGTATACAGGTATTTCGTTGAGGGTCGGTGCTTCACTTTTTTTTTTAATTTGCATTTTTACTGATAAAAACAGCAGTGTAGATTGTTTGAAACAGGATTGGTCGGGTTAGTGGAAACACAGCTACTATTTTTAGGCCAAATATTTGTATTACCTAAAATGAGTTTAGTGATCTTACAAATAGGTATAGTTCAAAGAACAAAGGTCTTGAACTGGCATATTGAGTGCAAAGGCACCCATCATTCTGTGCATCCATTGAATCTGTGCAGGTTTGAGTCTTACCTGGTCACGCTGGGTTACATGTCTCATTTTTAATTTTGTGTTATCGCAAGTTCAATCTTATACTTCAAACTCAAATTTGTGTATTTATTCCCACGTTTTTTGTTGTTGTTCTTTTTTAAAATGATTGGGGATTTTGTGAACGTCTCCGTGGCTGTCTGTCCGTCTGTCCGTCACGCTATATCCAGCTAAACCACTGGGCAGATGTAACCAAACGTGCTACATGACTTCCCCTCATAGTAAGGGTTCACGAGAGCAACATTATGTTTTAATGCATCTGTGTGTCCGGTGTCTGCCTATCTGTCGGTCATGCTATTTTCTCCATAACCAAATGGACAGATTTCAACCAAACTTGCTACATAGCCTCCCCTCATTGTAAGGAGTGCTAGAGCAACATTATGTTTCCTTGCGTCCGTCCGTCCGTCTGTCCACTATCTCCGTCTAAACTACTAGGTGGTAATTACCCAGACTTGCTACATTACCTCTCCACATGCTTAGAGTGTGTGAGATCAACATTACTTTACCGTTTGTCCGGCGTCCGTCGGTCCGTCTATCTCGAACTATTAACGCTATCATTTCCCCACTGGGCGGAATTTCACCAAACTTGCTACAGGACTTCTTTACATGGTAAGAGTGTGCGAGAGTGAGTCTGTCTGTCTGTCCGTCCGTCAGTCATGCTATTAGCAATGAGCGTTGGGATTTGCATCGTTTCATTCTATTTGAGCCTGCGCATGACAAAACAAAAATTAGACCTGTCCGTCCAGCTAAGACTCAAATCAGCCATGGCGTCCGCCCAGTGTGATCAGTTTTTGCTGTACGCGTATTGGGTAGCTGAGATCTCAAGGTATTTTCAAGCGGACCGTCTGGATGATGCCCAGGCTGATCTTCGCTGGGCACACCAGTCAAATTGTTGGAGTTGTCAATGTTTGTTTGTGACAGGCTCGTATGTTATTTCAGCCACAGCATGACAGAACTTACAAAATGACCTGTGCACTCTGAGACAATTTGAGACAATTTGCATAAAATGTCAAAACCCGTTTTCTGGGAAAAATAAGAAAAACTAATTCAGTATGTCGTCTGCTGAAAATTTTCCCTATAGTGCTTGGCATTGAATTCCTGAACGTATGAAGAAAATTTTCATTTGTTATTACGAACAAGTCACCGCTTGACAAAAACCAATAATGACGTGTGCCCAGTGAAAACTCAGATCAGCCTACGTATCTGATCAGTCTTGGTTCTCTGTATTGGTCAGTCGCTACCTATGACGCCCTATACTACTGCGGATGCTCAGCATCATGCTGCATGATATTTCTGGGGTTACATGTCAAACTGTTGGTTTTGTCATGCGCATGCTCAATAAGATTAAAACACAACAAATCACAAATTTGACTTTGAGACGTCACAGACTGAACAACGAAACACGAAACAAGATGCGTTCAGGTAACAACAATTTGACTTGTGCGCCCAGCGAAAACTCAGATCAACCAAGACATACGCACATCCTGATCAGAGTCTCCGCTGTCCATTTGAAGTAACTTTGTCCTTAGCTACCCAATGAGCAAATCTTGAAGAAGGATACACTTTAAACAGTTATTCAAACTGTATCTGGACGGATATTTTTCAGTTTGAGATTCAAAACTTGTGTTTTGCCCGTGTAAAGACCTCATTAAGAAAGGGTGTGTTCACAGGTGGTAAGTCTGCAATATCTGAATGCTACCCAGTTCCTTACCAAACTCGGGTAGTTTCTTACGAATTTAGATTATCAAACCTTACAAATCAAGAAAGGAAGTGGCGAGCCAAAATTTCCCCTAAACTCCGTTTTGTCTGTGGTAAATCATCTATAAAGCGAACCGGAAGTGCATCCCCCCAAAAAACTTAATTTTCCTCACATGTTTTTAATGTAACCCACCGGATATTAAATTTTATCCCACAAAGTTAACTAAGAATCTTTCCCCATAAAGTATAATGTTTGATTTTCTATTTTTGCTGTAATTGTATAGCTACAAAATTAATATTGCACCATACTGGAAAAACATTGTACTTATCAAGGTAAAAATAAATATATGGAGAATCACATTTCTGAAATGTTTAAATCATTTTGAATGGACTTCTGATTTTTTGCGCAATAGACAATTTGCCTGTTGCGCACTGAGATGTGACACGTGTTTCAGATGAAAGAATATCAGAAGTCCCCTCAATCCTATCCCTGCTCATTTCGTAAAATGAATAATGGTAGTTACTAGAAAAATATGATAGACATACAGTATGGATAAATGAGTCAGAGGATTTAGATCTCGTTCAATAGTTTTTTAAACCATGTTGAAAGATAAGAGTGAATATGAAATGCTCTGCACAATATTAGCTTCCAACCCCAGCAGGGACTGGTTTTAACCACTTGGCCACTTCGAAAGATGTTTAGGTTCAAATCTCACCTCCAGCGGGATTTGAACCCAAACTAGGGTTAACCACTTGAACGTGCATGTGCATCGACAGACGCATAGTAAACGGTCAATTATTTATTCAGCTTGTTTAGTATCACCCTTTCCTACTTAAAATACATTATTTGAAATGAGCTGATCTATGTGTGTATAATAGCAATCATTTTGATGAACAATAAATGTCGTATTTCAAATGTCGTATTTCAAAACAAATAATTATTTTTGTGTGTTTCTCGGCATTTGTCTCTTGACAAATCTAACACGTCTTTAAATGAGAGAAAAAAAAGCCTTTTCAAAAACATCCACAAAATATGAATAAATAAACAAAATAAAGATGAAAAAATATTAATAAATACAAAAACAAATTAAAAAAAAAACTTGCTGATTACAAAATAAAAGAAAAAACAAATTGTCCAAGAAAACATATTTTACTTTGATTTAATATTCTTAGATATCTGTTTAATGATCATCCGCACATTTCATCCTTTGTTCAATACTGTCTTGGTAACATAGTAACTGCTGGAAGTTTTATATCTGGAGCTAATTATATAGCTGTCATATGTTTATTTGTGACTTTGTCTGAATGGCTGATAATTTATGCATAGCAACCACATTTGTTAATTAAGATGACTCCACTTGAGCCAAATTAATGGACTTTCTCTGATTATGCTGCTTTATTACCTATTAGCTATCTTGCCCTTAATTCAGGCCTTTAAGGTGTATAGATACATTTCAGGAGTAGCAACTCTGTCAAGACTGATTTCGCTCCCTTCTGAAGAAGAGTCTACTCTAAAAGGAAAGAACTTGCTGTCGCTGACATTTTTTTCCCCTTTTATTGTAGTTTACACTATAAACGGGGATCAATGTGAAGGAAAGCAAACAGGAAATGATCGCCTTGTCACATGTAGCTTCTATCAGGAAATAATTAAAGATGATAAATACAATAAGTTACGTCCACTAGCTGTATAGGTGGATTGGCAGAACAATATAGACTGATAGAATAATACACCAGCATGATAAACGCAGAAGCCATCGGAGACATTCCTTCTTGATACTTAATGGGAATAGATACTTTCAAGGGAGATAAATTGTTTTTGCCCTCTTCTGAAAAGGGGTCTCTTCTCAACAGAAATGATTTGCTTCCCTTGGTGTCGACCGATTTTCGGATTCGGAACGTGCTTGCTGTGCAGGAAAGCAAATTGGAAATCAAAACAATTGCCCCTACCATCACGAAAAGATGCCGTTATAATTTAGACCCCATTAACCACCACCTTTATGTAGTAAAACTGGGGTTTACAGGGGTATGCATTATTGTTCTTATTTCTACCCATCCTAGGCGGTTCTAACGAATTCCAAAAATTTATGTTTTGAGAAACATATGAAAAAATATCAGATTTTTTTAATCTGAAAATTTTATTTTTTTTTTGTGGTAAAATTTTCAGTATATTTGAAAAGGCTTGTTTTCGTAATGTTTCCCGTGGTTTACGTTGGCGGAAAATCTACCGTGTATCCAGTAACCATGATCGAGGAGTAAAAAAAGTAAAATGTCTAACTATTAGTTACCTATGAAAAAGTATCGGCCTGCCTTAGTGCAGCCTCATTAGCAGTAAAATCCTATGATCAAGTATCGCTGAGGTGCATGACCCGCCCCTTGTCAATATTAATGTGTATACGCGCGTACAAATTTTATCAAATTATATCATATGGTCGAAAACCAATGGCGATTTCCATATTTTCACTGTTTAGCTTCAGCATTGCCTCGGTGAAAAAATAGCATTTGGCAATTCCTCTTGCTGAAGCTTGTCAATATTCATGCATATGATAATTTTATTAAAAATCCCATATAGTAATATGGCAATTTCCGTATTTACACGTGTTTGGCTTCGGCTTTCGTTGGTCATTTGACAGTGACATTTGGAAAGCCTGTCGAAATCAATATGTGTACAGAACGTTATCAAACTAGTCCAAATGGTTCATGAGTTAAGGCCATGATTTGCTAACTGTCTACAGACAAGTTCACAAACTGTCCATGGGCGGTTCACAAAACGTCCACAGGCGGATGGAAAAGTCGAATATATGGCACTCTACGAAAGTCGACCTTACAGTCTGTTGATTTTACTGCAGATCGTGCAATATATCATACTGAATGTCTTTATCATGCTGCGCAGGAAGATTAGTCCGACTTGAATTTGCTCGTCATAGACCATTTTACTTGACGCGCTTGACTGTCTCAATCATTTTACTTCCTAGAAAACCTCAGGCTATAAATATTTGATTTCCTCTCACTTGTGACTGTTTTATCGTTTTGTAACTGGATACATTCATTTTATGATGGTATTACCGTACTACAGTCTTTTGGAATTTCTAGAACAAAAGGTTAATCGCACCTGTATGCATCTGTGTATAATACTGCCTCAATAGAGTGTGGATACTTTTAAGAGACATAGAGACACTTTCAAGGGTGTCAACTCATTGTCCTGTTCTGGTTTCCTTTTGAAAAGGGATCTACTTTAGGAGGAAAGAATTTGCTCCCAGCAGGAGCAAATTCTCTCCTTTTAAAGTAGACCCCTGTAAAGAAGAGACATGATTGCAAGAAGGGAAACAAGAAGGCACAAAACTAAACTTTGTAAACACTAGCCATCGGACGAGATAGCAAATCCCCCGACCAAACCGCCGTTTTTAAATTCGGTGTATATTTTATCAGGTATCTTGGAAATATTGCAACAGAGCAAAGTAAAGAGATGCAAAGATAGTATTGAATGTGACCAAAACAATAAGTAAAAAGAATAACAGGTGTTCTGCAAATCGTTTGATGTTTGCGTGTTGTATTATTTTGTTTTCATTTTCGTAAAAAAATCCTCTATTACTGCTTTTTGATGTGATTATTTTGTGCAAGATACACAATATTTGCAAATACTTTGAATTTGTGAGTCTACATAATCAGGAATAATAGCAAAAACAAATGCATGTAAAGGTAAAGGTACTTATTTATAGAGGTAAACATCAACAGAGCAAAAGATGTCCTTCTCGCATGCTATACGCTTACTTGACCTGACATTTGTCCTTAACAAAACATATCAAGCTATCTCAAACAGTATCGGAGTTAAGACCTGCAGAAGAATTCAGCATCAGAGGAGATAAGAACATAATGAGAGTATTCTTGAACACGACATGCCTACCGGTCCTTATCTATGCCTCTACTAAATATTAACAAAATATTTCAAAACACAAAATAAAGGTAAGAGAAACGTCCAGAGAGTGCCAAAATCACAAGCTGCAGCCCTTCCCAGACACCAAGGGGAAGAGGAAACCGACAAATCCAAACAAGCGCAAATCGAACAAACGTACGAAAATCACTAAGATTAGCTCTCTCTTCCCCAAGCGAGGTAATCGCAATGCTAAAAGGACTCAAAACCACAAGAACAAAATGATACAAGTTAAGACATAAATCAAATCGCCTCGTAGAATAAACCACAAAGCAACAAAGAGTAACACCGGGACCACCGCACTTTTACACCTAGCCAACTTCACCCTGGGTCCCGATGCTACTCTTATTACAGAAATACATAAAAATTCGGTTCGCATAAAGGCTCCCAACTCAGTCAATGCATCAAAGCGAAAACATAAAAATCAAATTAATCACTATAATAAACAAAGACGAGTACTCATGGCTAATTCTACTGTATGCAAGAGTCAATGAAAACCGATAGCTGAACTACGGCGGGCCAAGCCAAAGACATATCGTCAAGCACCAACTCATTGGTTAAAGTTTTACGAAGAGGCCGTCATTGAGTCTGAGGCCCGAACCGCCGTCGTGCAATTAAAGAGTGAAGCATAGCCATCAACAATGATTGGGTTGACAACTAGGCATGCAGTCTGACGCATAATATCCAGGATATATCAAACCTCATATTAAAGACTTCGGCTTAGAAATTCATTCAGGGGAGGTAATTAGAAAACAACCACAGCAGAGGTTGTCTTGTTTACACGCGACACACCTACTGGTCCTTATCTAGGACTCTACAAAATATTATCAAAATATTTCAAACAATTAAGAAGTCACCATATTTCAGTTAAAAATTTATTCAGTGGAGTGTACAAGGAAAAGAACAAAGCAAGAGTTGCCCTTTTTGCATGTGGCACTGGACCTACTGGACCTAATATATGTTCTACAAAAATATTATCAAATTATCTCAGACAGTATGGGAGTTATAGCCTGCACATGATTTCAGTTCCAGGGGAGATATGTACATAATAAAAAAGTTAGAGTTGTCTCTCTTGCGTGCGACACGTATACTGGCCCTTATCTATGCCTGTACCAAAGCTTATAAAATATTTCAAATCATTAAGCAGTTATAGATCACACAAGAATTAGGCTTAGCATTTATTCACGAGCGTTAACTAAAAGGTTACATGTCTACTGGTCCTTATCTATGCCTTTACCAAATATTATCAACATATCTCAAACCATTTAGAAATGATGGAATGCACAAGAATTTGACCTAGAAATTCATTCAGGGTAGATAAGAAAAACACGAGCAAGAGTTGTATTTCTTGCATGCAGCACTCCTACTTGACCTGAAATATATGTCCCTACCGATTATTATTATTAAATTTTCTCAAACAATATGAGAGTTTTAGCCTGCAAAAGATTTCGGTTTCAGGGGAGATAACTACAGAATTACGATGAGAATGTCTCTAACATGTTATACCCCTTCTGGTCCTTATATATGCCTTTACTAAATATTACCAAAATAGTTCAAACATAACAAAGTTATCGAGTGCACAAAAATGGCTTAGAAATTCGTTCAGGAGAGAAGAGTTGAAAAAGAACAGAACAAGAGTTGTCTTTCTTGCACGCAACATTCCTACTTGACTTGATATTTGTCCCCATCAAATATTATCAAATTATCTCAAATGGTAGGGAGCTATGGCGTGCACAAGATTTCTGCTTCAGGGGAAACAACTACATAACGAAGGACGCGAGAGTCGTTCCATTCGCACGATCTACACCTACTGGTCCTCTTTCTTATCCCTACCAGATATTATTAAATTATCTCAAACAGTATGGGAGTTATGATCTGCACAAAACTGCAGCTTCAGGGAAAATAACAACATCACGAAGAAAGTGAGGGTTGTTTCTCTTTGCATCCGACACGCCGAATGGTTCTCCATTCCGTCCAAACTCTTCCGTATCAAACCATGTCTAAGAGTATCAAAGATATGGAGCGCCCAATGATGCACCGACTGATTTCTGCTTCAGAGGAGATAACTACATTACAAATAAAGTGAGAGCTGTCTGTCTTGCAGGTGACATGCCGACTGGTCCTCCTCTTCATTCCTACCGAATATTATCAAATTATCTCAAACAAAATGGAATTATGGCCTGCACAAGATTTCGGCTTCAGGGGCAATAACTACTTAATAAAGAAAGTGAGAGTTGTCACTCTTGTACGCGACACTCCTACTGGTCCTCCTTGTCATTCCTAACAGGTATCAGCAAAATATTTCTAAGTGTATAAAAGTTATGAAGCGCATCTACACTTTTTGCCATTCTGTACTTTTTTTCTTTTTTTTTCATCACGAAAACATACCTATATAATTTTGACCCACTTAAGTCCCACTTTTATAAAGTAAAACTGGGGTTTACAGGGGTATACATTATTTTTCTTATTTCTGCTCAAAAACATAGATTGTGGGTACTCATTAGAACCGCCTCGGCGAGGCGGCTCTAACGAGTACCCACAATCTATGTTTTGAGCAGAAATATGAAAAATATCAGAATTTTTATATGAATTCTTTCAGTTTTTTATGGTGAAATTTTCAATGTATTTGAATACACGTGTTTTCGTAATGCGGCGCCAAAGCTTCACCATTGATTAAAATGTTATAAGAAACGCAACAAAATATCTGTGAAATAACTATTCTAGATCTTTCAAAATTTAGTTTGTATGTTAATAATATGCTGTAACTTTGGATCAGCTCAAATCTAAATATTTACAAATGAACAGATTAGACAAATATGGTTCCTGTACGCTTTATATATATACAATCTTGAAATTAAGTTCATTAAAATAAAGTTTGAATTTACTAATAAAAGTTAAAAAAACAAAATTGTCTAGACCTTTCTTTGATTGAAAGTAAGATTATCAATACGTCTGTTAATTATAAATACTAATATCGTCACTGTACACAATTGTAACATTCAGGACATGTTACTGTATGTTTTCTGCTAAATATCGGCGCTTTATCAGAAAAACAATTAATGGAGTTCTGCTCATGTATACGCTAGAGGGCGTAAGTAGTGTTGCAAACTTCATTACTGCTTATGAAGTGTCCCAATAAAACCGAGACTCTCATTTTCTTATCTGTAGTGTGTTCTTTGTTTCCAAAGGCAATCTTTTTGACGTTTATTTTACGAAGTAAATCATGGCCTACTCGTCAGCTTCTGTGCAATAGCAGGCAGTTTTCCGTTACTTTCGCCAAAGGGGACAATGTGTGTGACATCTTGTGTGCTTTCCTGCACAAAAAATTACTTTGAAAAAAGGAAAATCACAGGGCTCATAAAATGACTATTAAGCCACGCTTATTAATAAAACATGTCTCAAGAAAAGGGATTTCGGGCCATATGCACACGGCGTAGGGTCAAATCAGTTCCGCGGTCCGCTAATAGAATAATTGGAGACTATAAATCTGAATATATCTGTTCGTAGTAAACACTTTTTTCACGACGTAATGGCTGCTCTGGATCTATGCTGTTAGCATATACCTAAAAGACCCCTTTTCAAAAGGAGCGACTGATATGTATCATTAACCCTTCCATGCCGAGTGAATTTTCCTACCAAACACTTTGGAAAGGACCATCTTCAAGTAAGGGGTGCCTGGTATATTTTGTTTATTATTTTATATAAAAATTTTGTATTGGTTTTTCTTTTGCAAATAATGTAGACCCTGATTAGTTTATGTTAGTTTATGGAACACTGATAAAGAACACAGTTTCAGATGTTAGATTGCTCACCGAAATACTTATTATTTTCAGATTATCCGGATGACAGTAGAAGCAAGCGCGCACTATTGAACTTCGGTGAGAATCATATAATGAATATTATTGCATAAAAAGCAGTGTCGCTGGTTATTAACAGCCGTGCATTAACCGGCGAAAAGCCGTGTATTAACAAGGCTATTCACGCGCTGTTAATGCACGGCTACGCAACTTTCAATATGATCGTACCGGGGCCACAGATTTGCTGCCGTTACGAGATGTGTACTGCCCGGCCCTAGAACGAGCATAGTCAGTGGAAATTACATTCGCGAAACATCGGTGAAAAGGCGAAACAAAAGAGTGCAAGAAATAACGCGAAATGTAGCAAATGTTTTCAGTTTTTATGCAATAATAGCGATCGAACATGGTTTTTCAATGCATTAACATTCGCCAGGTCCCTTGGGAGGTGTTGAAAACCGCGGCCTTCGGCCTCGGTTTTCAACACCTCCCACGGGACCTGGCAAGTGTTAATGCATGAAAAAACCATGTTTGATCCCTATAATGTAAGAAAGTGTCCTTACACTACATGCATGCTGCGCAGGCGCAAATCAGAAAATTTATCGCCGCAGACTGATAACACCAGTTCCTCTTCCACGACATACGTTTTGGCTTCCTGCTTCAACTGTATAAAGCTGAATTTGTCCCCAGACTAAATGGCGATTCTCTCCTCATTCTGTTTCAATAGGCTGGCGTCTGCGTATCAATGTCTGTGGTCGGACCCATCGTGATCCTGTCTATGGTTTTCATGTGTTCGTACTTTAAATCGTCTTTTATGCTTTTGCTTTTCTTCAAATTATGGTTACACAGTCTACTAGAAAACCAGACATTGCAGCAGTGCACAGTTCAGTTTCTTAGATATCCATTTCTAGTGCACGACAGTATTTTCAAATTGATGATAGACGAAGCAATGAAATGGCCATTCCTACCCGCGCTTTCAATCAAATTCAAAGTATGCATTCAGATCACTGAAGGCTCAGAGCAACCTACGGATGATGTTTATCTGATTATTAACAAGATATATATTTACATGTAAACAGCGAAGTCAGTAATCAAACTATGTAGTTACTCTCCGACTATTCCTAGAGCCATAGAAACCTAATGCAAACAGCAAAAGCCGGTGAAAATCTATGCACAAACACAATTCTACAAAATAACACAACGTGAACGTAAAAGAAACTAATGCACTCTCCGAACCTGGCCGATTGAGCAAAATTTTGATGGGCTGTTGAATGACTTAAACGACCAAGGTAAGAAAGCTGCTTGATTATTGGCCCCATTGTGGTATCTTTGAAAATGAAGGACTGCTCAAGCTTACGTTAGAGGGTGTAAGCAGTGTTGCAAACTTCATTACTGCTTAAAAAGAGTCTCAATAAAACCGTGACTCCCATTTTTATCTGTAATGTATTCTTCGTTTCCAAAGGCAACCTTTAGATTTTTATTGGAAGATTATGATCATATACTGTATTTACCCTAAGTTTTGGGTTATAAAAACTGCAGTCCATATTAAACTGCAATGTTTGCTACTCCGCTAGTGTTTTTAGACACACCAACAGGTAGATAAATGGACCTGTTAAATGTTATTAGAAGGTTGGAAACGACTTAATGTGTATCTTTTCTTTAAGTACATACGCTAGGACATTTGTGCGTTTTTCAACAGTATGGCCTTGTATCTTTTAGTAAAGTAAAATTAAATAATTCGACTTCTTTCTCTTTGACCTGTAAGCATCATTTTTGCCTGACATTGCTCATTTCGGACAAAACAGCGAATATGATATTTATATTGGACAACATATGGGGAGTGAATAAACCTGTATATTTCCGCCATTTAAAAGAGAGAAAAAACTTTTGTTATTTCCTGTTTGCGTTCTTGTACACTAAACCCCTTTTGTAAAGATGTCTACTGTAACAGGTAAAAAATCAATGCCTTTCCTCTTTTGGAGTAGATCCCATTTCAGAAGGGAGCAAAATCATTTTGACAGAATTTTCTCCCTCCCTAAAATGCACCAATGCCCCTTAACTCCTTATTTTACTTCTGAAGCGTTAGCTGGGTCTTCCATAAAGTCAAGCGTCGCGGCCACCCATCAGATACCGACCAAAATGTATGTTGCTTAACTTCATAAGTCACGCATCTGGTGCTAATCACAACATAATTTTGCATAACTTCGTGAAAAAGCCAATCACTCTACACACGACTAACTTTTGAACAACTCAATTTGTTGGCTACCTGTGCCCTGTTGTTCAAAGCATCATTAGCTTAACGATTTCGTTAGTGGTCAAAATGTTAATTGTTCTAGTGGAGTAGCTTTTGCAAATGCAAAGCATTCACATTTTTCAGCAGAAATATTAGCGATATATATATGCCATATTTAATGATCAATGTTTTAACGATACGTTAACTAACGACGTCGTTAGTTTGAACAACTGGGCCCAGATAATTGTATCTAAATCTGATGAATGAGTGGCAGTCAATGTGGACTAAGATCAGGTGTCAGACCTGGTACTACACTGTTTGCTCACTCACGCCTGTCTCTCCTAGAATTTAGGTAATGCTTATATTTTGCAGGTGTCAGGGCTGTTATAGGTGGTATGCATGCTACATCACATCTTCTGAAAGGCTTCTTCCCTATTTTCTCACCTGTGCCACGTACACGTAACTTTGTGAAAAGAGGAAATTATAAACAAGCTGAGGATGAATTTTACTCTGTTGATCCCCCCGATCTTCTCGATTTTTAGCGACCGGGTGCGGTATGTAGAATATATATGATACGAATATATGTATTTTTACATTCACATTCTGTATGTTCTCTAACCAAATCAACAATCTCACCCTAGTCTTATTTATTTATTTAGTTAGTTAGTTATTATAACATATTCTGGTTTATTTACAACTCTGTATAAGTTCATCTTCGCAGTTGTGGGATTAAACCCAGCCAAGAGAAGAAATCTAAACTAGCTTGCTATCCCTTAGGGCAGAGGGAATTCCATACTAGGCAGTCCATCTAGGCGAAGAACACTCCGAATATAAATCCCCGTCTCCGCTTAGTAATCAGATGTGATGTTGACATCACAGTGCGGAAGACCATCAGTCGCATTAGCTACTGAGGAAGCTAATGTTGAAGACAATCTTCAACAGACTACAGCTTTAGGCAGAAGAATTAATCGCTGAAGAACAAGAGAGAAGAAGTATTACTGTGCAAATATTCAATCTCAAACTTCAGACCTAGAGACACCTCTGCATTAACATTTTGTCTCCACAAAAATCAAGAAATAAACTTTAAAAGGAATTGAAAACACGCTAATAAAACTGGAATAAGTTGTGGTGTCAAGTTTTCTAAGCAATACTAGCTAGGTTTGGCCAATTAGGCCTCATCAGCGTCACTCACACATTTTTCAAAATGCTCGGAATGGGCTAAATGATTAAAATGCACCAGAAAATATAAACTACACTACACTGAAGTACAGGAAGACCTTTATAGTTATCACACTTCACTAAAATTAGCTTTAGTGAAGAGAGATTCTAAACGGAAGAACCATTTAAAGCAATGAACACGTTTATAAACCTAAACAAACAGCAGGTGGTAAGTTTTCTGGGCAAGATAGCATTTTTAGGTAAAAAAGGCCTTATAATTGCCCCTCACACAATTCTCAAAAATCCCGGACTATGCTCAATAATCAAAAAGTACCAGAAAACACAGTCACTCTCTTTATACCGACACTCGATACAACGACAAAATTCGTTAAGGTGACAATTAGAATGTCACGAAACCTTCACTCGAGGTGACAGTTAATGAAAAAATTATGCAAGAATATTGCATCAAAACTTCAAGCTCTGTGAGCAATTCTAACAAACATCTAAAACATATGCTCTATGAGAAAATAGGAATAAAACAAGGTCTTTCTTACGTATCATTCTGTCCATTAAGCATACTTTACAACGGCAAATTCATTTTGATGGCAAAATCTTTTGGAACAAATTCTGTCGTTGTAACGAGGATTCACTATATAAATTACACTCCACACTGTTTCAGTTCGTCTTTTTTGTGCGTCGACGGTTAAACTACACTTGTGCGTTGGCGGTTTCATAAGTTGCGTTTGTTTTGTCATTATTGTTTTCTTCATCTCCTCCTCTTTGAAGTCTGCGTATCGTGATTATGACATGTCCTCGGTATGTTTGAACAAGCTACCTCGTTTCTTGTTTGCTTATCCTAATAAAAGGTATCATGTCTTTGTTAGGTGAGAGAGAAACTCAGAAGTGTCGGAGACCGCAAATTATTTCTTGAACACAAGCCTGGATCAGGAAGAACGACTTTGAAAATAACCCAGGGATTCGGAACAACGAGATAACGTATCAAAATAATAACGTACATAGAGCCTTTGACGAGCGACGTGCTACAATGACTTCCTAGATATAGTGCTAAAACTATCAGAATATTTAACGGTCGTAAATATAAAAATCCTGTGCATACATAAATATAATCAGAGACATTTCACCGTTAGCACGCTGGGTCAATATGTCCGCGGATGACATTTGGGAGACAATCTGAATGAAATGTCAAAGCCTATTTTCTGGGAAAATAGAAAAACAACCGTCAATACACTGTCTGCCGAATTTGCTCAGGGAGCGGTAAAGGTAAAGAAATGATTGAATGCGTTGCATCTCTGTCGGTTTTCAGATAGTAAAAAGCAACGACTCCGACTTGGCAAAGCTAATGGACGAACTTACATGTTAGCCGCACCATGGCAAATTGAGTCTTTGGAGCTATGTGGATTACAGGATAATAGCTGTCCATTTACATAATTATAGTTGTCCGCTAATAAAAGTATCACTCTTAACTTAAAAAAAACTATAGCGGTGCACTTACAGAATTATATCTGTCCGCTTACAGAATGTAGCTGTCCGCTTACATAATTGCTTCTGTTGGATTACAGAATTATTGCTGTACACTAACAGAATAATAACTGGCCGCATACATAAATATTGCTGTCAGCTTACAGAATTCTGCTGTCCACTTACAGAATTATTTCTATCTGCTTACAGAATAAGTGCTGTCCACTAACAGAACTATAGTTGTTTGCTTACAGAGAAATTGCTCTCTGCTTACAGAATTATAGCTGACCGCTTACAGAATTATTTGTTATGCGCTAACAATATTATTGCTGTCCACTTACAGAATTATAGCTGTCGGCTTACAGAATTATTGCTGTCCACTTAAAAATTATAGCTGTCCGCTTACAGAATTAGTTCTGTCTCCTTACCATATTATCTCTGTCTAATTACAGAATTATAGCAGTCTGCTTACAAAATCATTGCTTTCCAAATACAGAATCATAGCTGTCCTCTTACAAAATTTAAGCTGTCCGCTTACAGAATTATTACTGTCCGTTTACAGATATATAGCTCTCCGCTTACAGATTTATTTCTGTCCGCTTAAACCATTCTTGCTGTCCACGTAGAATTATAGCTGTCCGTTTACAGAATTATAGCTGTCCGCTTACACCTTTTTCACCCATATTATCTACCAGGGCCCAGTTGTTCCAAACTAACGATGTTGTTTATTTATGTATCGGTAAAACTTTAATCATTAAATATGGCTTATACCCTACTAGTTTTGCTGAAAAAAAATGTGAGTAGCTTTTGCATTTGCAAAACCTACTCACATTTTATCAGCAAAAATACCTGTGAATTAGATACTCTTCTTACTAGAACAGTTAACATTTTGACCACTAACGAGCTCGTTTAGCTAACGATGCTTCGAACAACTGGGACTGGATTTATAAAAAAAAGTCTAGATGGCAAAATCAAATGGAAGTAAATAGCTATGTATATGGACTGCTGTTCATTCTGTCAGCAAACTTTGACTTACATCTCTTATTACATATTAGCGTAGTCAAACAAGCAAAATATAGACTTTCTATGTGCGGACATTTAGGATTTTACGGCAATAGCAATGTAAAAAGAGAGGTACTTAAGGGGACTTGATACACAAGGTAGAGTTTCTGTTATTTTCGCTACGGGAAACGCATTTTCTTCGCTTTCCTGTACACCAATTCATTTCTGTAAAGGATATACTTCCAAAGGAGCATTTGTTTCCTTTTGCGTAAGACATTGAACGCAATTTGACAAAGTTGTCTCCTTAGCAAATGTATCAGTTCCGCTAAAGGTTCCTCAACACTATGAACTTAGAAAATGTGCCCAACCGATTTAACTTCATTTAACCAGAGCCATACTGGCAGATAATTATAAACTCAAATTTGGATGTCAAATACCAGTGATATTGGTCTATCCATTTAGAGCAGGAACAAAATAACAGAACATCGCATTAAAAAGCATTTGTATAAAAAAGCATGCCAATGCAAGTGTTCAAATTACTTTTAGTTGAGAATGATTTGAAACATACCCTAATGTACCGAAGATAATAATAGCTTCGTTACGTAATGAATCAACGTGTGTGTCACCGGGTATAGGTATATAACACACCTGTACTGCCTTGCGTTACAAGTCGGCTTTATAGCGACGCGGTGGAGTGCAGGAATACCAGCTCAGCAGACCGACGTATGCTTCAGCATTGCAGTTATTTCTTGCTGTCGAGTTCTTATTCGTTTAATTTTGTGTTCTCAGGGATGTTGCAGTGATGGGTTAGAAACACTTCACGCGGACTAAACTTATGTCTTGCGTATACCACGGCAGAACTAAGGGCGAGGGTTGTGCCCACGTAAAATCGAATTATGCAACCCCCTCCCCCAAGTAAGTTTTTTTACTGTTCGTTCCAAGGCGTTGCTTCTGTTTGATTTACTATTTCTGTCCTTGTATGTTTTTTCAGGTATGTCCTGGTGTAATTTTTTATTTTGGATAGCCGTTTGGCCAATTAGTTGAGAAAGAAACTGTCCTTTTGGCTTTCTGCTTGTAGTTTGTTGATTGTGGTGCCGTTGCTTTAAGTGTGTCCTTCTTTCCCTTTGGCGTTTTCCGTCCAAGACACCAAAGGGAAAGAAGGACGCACTTAAAGCAACGACACCACAATCGAAACACTATAAGCAGAAAGCCAAAAGGACAGACATTGGCCAAACGGCTATCCAAATTTCACTAGGACATACAATGACAGAAATTGTAAACCACAGCAGAAGCACCGCCTTGGAACGGTCAGTAAAAAGCCTTACGTTGGAGTGGGGTGGTGGGGGGGGGGGGCTTAAATCGATTTTAGGTGACCACAAACCTCGCCTTTAGTTCTGCCGTGGTATACAGTAGCTGACGATATTATTTTACAATGGCACTACTCTGTATACATTTGGGTAATACATATAAACAACACAACAAATGCATTGCATAAAACATCTTTGTTACGGATACTTATATTTTTTCGCAGGCTTTAACTATGACATATTATATTAGTAAATGTAACAGATCGGTTTGTACCTAGGACTACGTTCAGATAAGCTAAGCTAAGCACTGGTGAACAATTAGCTCGGAATATTCAAAGCATTGAACATCACGTATTAACAATATCAATATCTTGTTTACTCATATTCGAAAACATATCTGGACAAGTAACGACATTTGTATGGTGATTATGAGCTGAAAAGGTAAAGTGCATTGTTAAAACCATTTCCGTAACTTCTGATCTAATTAAGGTCTTCAAACCTTGGAAGCCATCAACTTATTTTTGTCTATCAATGACGACAACACACTGGGGAGATTTTTTATTATTGCCATGTTTTATACAAATTCCATTATTTAATGCAAACAGTGTTGACGTCGATCAGACGCCGCGTTCTGTGGCGTCTGACCTATTGTTAGTCTACGACGTTAGCCAGTGTCCCTTAATGGGACGCTAGGCATAAATGGGTTAATTGCGACAATGTATGATTGATATATAAGAAACCAAAATCAATATTAGCCAGCAACTTTATCAAAAACTGTTACGGGCAACTATCTTTTGGCGAAAATTCTGTTTATAACACGCGTTAATCAAGTGCAGTTTTCAATCCTTAAAAGTGGATTAGTACATTAAATATTAAAGTACTGCTTTTGGTGGTTTACAAATAAAGTGGGTTTGTATACCAGAACATGCTTTTCTTTGCGACTAGGTGTTCATTTGTGTTGTCACGTTTTTCGAAGCCATTTTCTCCGCTACTATGTCGTGACTCTATTTCGTGATTGCGAAATTTCTTTGACACCATCATTTAAGGTCATTTAATGTAAAATTGGACCAGGTAAACACGGACACTAGCAGTTGTTCATTTATAAAGATCTTGAGTTATACGCTTCGATGTTTTCTTTTATTTTTCCACTTGCCTGAGTTTCTCCGTAAAAGCTCATGTCTAATATTTGACTATGGTGACTCGTGGTTAATTTTCTTAGAACCTCGAATCTCGCCCCTTTCCAGTCGATATTTTTTCTGAGCGAAAGCTTACGATTTTCGCTGTAAGACGCAGCCTTACAAACCCAGTACAAATAAAAATGAAACGTGTCGAGAGGAATGTTATATGTAAATGAATAATAAGGAATGGATGTAAATTGAAAGCTGATGAACACTAAAACATGTATATGAGATGGTACGAGTAATATAGACTTTTCCTTTGGGCTATCTTGCCATATGATTAGAAATAAGGTATTGCAAAACTATTTATTGGGAACACAATATCAAAATCAAACAAAATCACGAAGGGTATGGAACTCGTCTAAACCTTAATGGTTAATAGCTTTTAGAAGATGAGAATAAATGCGACCCAGGCAACGCCCTTTGTAGCTCTTTATGACGTCGTTTCATCAATAGAGAATACGGCAGCTAAGCTACTTCCACAAGCAGCACTCTTGGTGACTTTACTTATCGAGAACGCGTACACTCAGCCACTTGCTTTCATTATAACACCGTTGTTTCCTACGATGTGAACCCTTAAGCAGTGAGCTTCATTATTACCTTTAAGCAGCAGAGGCAACGGTTTATATAGACCTGATATAACCACGTGTTATGCCTTGTCACATGACCATATCCACCAGTCACCAACCGTGCGACCTCTGAAGAGTTCTAGAGGAGGCTTCCGAATTTCAGTATCATGCACAAGTCATAACAAGCGTCTGATGATTTATTACTATTGATCGGTACTCACTTTATTAATAATTTATGATTGATTGTCACTGAACATGATGATTGCGATAATTATTGTTTGGATAGTAACCATTGATGAAAATATGTTAAAATACCAACCTAGCAGTTGTGAAACAATCATTATTAGAGTACGTAGCTTGACAAGGAGGACTTATTTTTATTTATGGAAAGACCACTTCGGGTGGCAAATAGAACAGAATATCTGTTTTATGACTCAGCCAGAACTCCTCCTCGCTACAAAATTATAACTTCGTCTATACGTATGTGTTTTCCTATAAGCAATCTAGATATGATAAGTTTTAAGAGTATGTATTTATTCTCTGCATAAATCGATACATTTAAAATAAATGCCAAAATATGACGTGTTCGGGTTTACCTTACGCCAAAATATAGGGAAAGGTAAACTCGGATTGCAAGTACTTCGATCATATTCTAAGTAAAGGAAGTGATTGGTATTTATTTTAAATTGATTATCATAATTGTTACTCAGTTATTGAACTAAATTTCAAATGTGACACTGGATGATATAATTTTAAATATCATGAACATGATGATTGTGCGTTTAACAATATCTGTTCTGAAACGGGTCTGCTACGTCAAATGGAAGACTGGTCATTGATGCTTTGTAATAGAATAAGAAACATGAATTGAAGGTGAACTGAAACACTCAAGATTTGGCCTCCACTACCATTTTTCAATACATCGGTGCCCGAATTTACCTTCATCTGTCCGAGTTTATCTTACTCACGCGTCTGGCTCTTATTTTATTTATATATAAACTATATAAATAGTTGCAATTTGATATATAAAAAAACATATTTGGAATCCCTCTGTCATCATTTAGTACTATGACCGTGCCAACCGTGCCAACAAGCGGAGTAAGGTAACGACAACAACAAATCCAATGGCTCTCCAAAACTGTCCAAGTTTACCTGTATTGACACTATACCATGTCGGCAGTGAATGGAAAACAGTACAGGCCTTAGCCAGACACCACTGTGGCATCTGATAATTATCTGAGGTGTTTGCAAAGACCATTTTTTGTGGTCGACTGGCAGCTGACAAAATGTTGGTTATATTTGCCTATTCATATCCAACACTATTTTGTTTAATTACAAAACAAATGTTTTGAAACTATCCTTTAAATAATCTTCGAATCCATACTCTTAACGTAGGTTACTAAACGCATTTCTGTAATTGAATTATTTGTAAGATTGCTAACGGACCCCAACAGTTGCTATAAAAGATATATACCACATATTTTTATTCATTTAATTAAAACAAGAACTATTAGTATGAACTAGTTCCCTTGGTATAATACACAACCTAAACAAGACATAAAAGTGTTCGCGCTATTTTCTGTCATATTGTCAAGGTTTTTGTTAACATTAATCAACATTAGAGCCGCAATGTCAGAAAACGTACCATCTCACATGTATGCCCTGCAAAGATTCATATCAGCGCAGTCTAGTCAAAATCAACGCTAGACGCACTTCGAATTGCCAAAGATGTTAAGTGTCTTCATGCGAACAAGAAGGACTCCAATCAGACTGCGCGGTTATACATGCTGATTTGAATCTTCTCTTGGCTAACATCTTCTAATATACATTTTTGGAAGTTGCGAAAAGTATTTCATGAATTCATGTTAAGTGTTAGTACTCGTTTTACATTTCATCAAAGTTCTCGACAGCTTTCAATTCAATATCCCTGCACTTGTCCTTGAGACAGACAACCTCCTTTTGCCAGTTGCCAACAAGCTGTCAATGCATTGGGTAGCACGTCATCTATACCTCAGGGTATTAACCATAGAAAACGCAGGTGGGCATCATTCTGGTGCTTTTAGAGGAATGTCGGCTTTATCCTCAACGTCCATTATCATGGTGCCTTTGTCTTTCGAAACACTTGGCAGTAACTGGTCATTTACGTTTAGAGAACAGACTACACCTAAAACGAGAGGGTAAAAGACATGTGAAATGCTGAATATGTTCACTGTTTTTAACCTAGAAGATGACATCTGTTTGTTTATGACTTACAGTGGAACCTTTACTAACGGTCGCTTTCAACAATAGCCACCTCCTTCTTATAAAAGCCATATTTTATGTTACACCACTGCCGTTTTACACTATATTTAAAGTCTTTACAACAAACTCCAATAAACAAGCCTTTACCGTGTTTAATCCTTGTGGTCAGAAGTTAAATTACACATTTCTGTGTTAATCCACTGCTGAGGTAGAGAACTCCTACGCAGACCAAACAGCTGTTTGAAGCTTGAACAGTATCAGGATTAAGAGCTCCGGTGGTTTATTCTACTGACCGTTCTAAGGCATTGGTCTCGGTGTTAGTCGTTCTCTTTGTTGCTTTGTGCTTTATTCTACGAGGTGATTTGTTTTAATTTTTGCCTTGTGTTATTTTGTTCTTGTGTTTTCAGTCCCTTTATCATTGCGATTAACTCGCTCGGGGCTGAGAGAGCAAATGTTAGTGCTTTTTGTACTTTTGTTCGATTTGCGCATGCTTGGTAATGTTTGTTTTCTCTTCCTCTTGGTGTCTAGATTGGACTGCGGCTTGTGGCACTCCCTGGAATATTCTCATACCTCTTTTATGCCCAAAAACAAGTAAGTTTAATATTGACCGTTGCAAGGCGGTGTTTGAATTTCGATTCCCCTTAGATGTGTTAGTTCTTTTACCATTGTTATGCTGCATTTGTTGTCGTTTCGTGTCATTCTAACTTTATTAGGTGTCTTTGGAGTAATAAGAGTATGTATTTATTCTCTACATAAATCGATACATTTAAAATAAATGCCAAAATATGACGTATTCGGGTTTACCTTACGCCAAAATTTAGGGAAAGGTAAACTCGGATTGCAAGTACTTTGATCATAGTCTAAGTAATGGTATTCTGTAATTATGGCATTTCCTATGTGTCCCTAAATATGATTTTCAGTTACTTTTTCACTGTTTAGTTAAGGTTTATACGTGATTATATAGCTTTATAAGGATTCTCGATTTAAGCTCTGGTTAAAGCAGGTTAAAGTTAACGGCTAGACGTTTTCTATTATCAAAAGGTGAAGTCGGTCATATGCTGGCAGCGAACGTGCAGACAGTCCATACAGTCGGATAGGGCCTTTGCTTCCGCTTACAAAATAACTCAATATTACAGATCATTATATGACGTAGCTGTTATTCAGTTGATAACGTCATATAATAATGATATGACCACACGTTACATAACACTTGGTAACTGACGCCTTATGTAATCACGCCGTTCGTGACAACGTTTTGTTTCAGTTAAAAACACGGTTCGACGTCTTCGAGTACGGCCATAAATTACAGTTTTAATGTCATATGATAAACATAACCTTACATTCGTGGTCATTTCATGTGGAGACTCCTTTCATAAATTTCACATGAAATGACCACTCATGTACGATCTTCTATTTATTTCATAACGTATAACGGTGTATAGCAAAATAGCTAGCAAGCAAAAGTGCAGCTTCGTAAATTTGCTGGTTTGATCTGGATCATTACTGTTCGCATATAAAACATACCAAAGACACCTGTTACATATATGTATATAAAATGTTAAAAGGGCTATTTAAAAGGGACACTAGGAATAATAGAACTTAATTTTTCCATCTCAATTTGATCGTATCGAATCTATCTTTATATTGGTAGCAGGAGCAGTAAATCAAGGTTTGTGACTTGTCACATGCATTCCCCGTTTTTTTCAAAGCATACAAACTATTTTAAAGTATTACGCACCAATTCACTTCTAATAGCACTAAGTTCACAATAAAACTAGTTTCTTTTAACTTAAAAAAAATGTTAGAAATCAAAGCATAATAAAGGATGTATAATGGCCGGACTTTAACTATACTATTCTTTCATTTGCACAACATTAATGGCATCTTCACTAAATGTTTACGGAAACAGAATTCAAACCTCTTCTTTGCCAAAGAAAGTGGCGTTATGCAATTCCTTCGGTTACAGTTACATAGTGTCAACACTTAATGTATATACAAAATTTATTAAAATATCTCACATTGTTCAAGACATATGGCCAGTTTCATATTTTTATATTATTGAAGAAAGCATTAGTCTATTTTAGGGCATACTCCAAAAGGTGAGGTTAAAATCGGTCGTGTATTAATAATTGTCTGTATACGGCCTTGTTCAGACGTGTGTCTCCGAATACTCGGGGTAAATGCAGTAGATCCCTTGCTGTATGTGGAAGTATGTGTGAATAGCATCCACACAATTTTTTCTTAGTATTCTATGTACTTTGCCTAGAAACCTCCTTCGTCTGGTACCTGGTCCGGTATCAATAAGTCTTGTGCAATAAAATGCGGTTTATTCTTGTTTAATTTGTGTAGCTGCATGAGTTTGTTTCGTTCAAAACACGTCGTAACAAATGTATGTATGTGTGTGAATGCGTGTGTATATACATACATACATACATATATGGGCCGAGGTCGGCAACATTCTTTCGTGGAGATTGATCATGGAATATTTTCTTCGGTCATTCTCTCCCTTCCGCCGATTCAAGAAGGGCAGTTGTCAGTTTCTGGCGAAAGAATGTGCACAATACCGGTTAACCGCTTAGAGGACTAAGCCTACCAAGTTAACGTGTGGTTTGGTAAACTGACCGCGCTCGACATGACCCAACTGGGTTGACTGGGCCGTAAAACCTCAACACAAAGAAACAAACATACATACATTGGAAAACTGACTAAAGCATAATGGTCTGAAGTGGAATCACTTCAGTTCTATTTCAGCTGCTTTCCGTGCAGTAGATTTTGTTTTCATACGTTTGTTCGATTTGTGCTTGTTTGGATTTGTCGGTTTCCTCTTCCTCTTGGTGTCTGGGAAGGGCTGCGGTATGTGATTGTGGCACTCCCTAGACTTTTCGCTTACCTGTTTTTTTTTTCTTATGTAGAGACAACAACGCAAGGGCGCTGATCAGTCCCTGTATCTGAACAGGTAACTCAGTGCACTTGAAAATTCCTCCGAACCCCGGAGTAGCCTAGACACGGTAGAGTATACTGGTCTTGTGAAAGTTAACCCCTGAATAGTCGCCAGAGATACGCGGATTTGTCTGGAATTCGTTACGTCATTTACGTTACGTTACGTTATGCTCTAAGGCTTTTTACGTGCTGTCCCTTATTAGGACATCGTATATATCTTATGTATTGCTTTTACCAACGTAGCCAACATTTTAACAGGTCAATTTTACTACCTGGGAATGTATCTAAATCAGGTGAGTGAATGATCGTGTATACGATGTTCTGCGACTAGTTTTAGTCAGTCTGGCCGAATATTTAAAATAAATATATAATGTTTATATTTAGAGTCAATACAGAATGTTTAAATACTCACCATTGTTCTGGTAGTTGTTCTGTGGCTGCCCTGCTTCACTCGTTGAACAACAGTAACATAAACCTGTAATAATCATGGAAAAACATGAGCTGCAACATGAGAAATCTTACCTTCTGATATGTGCGCCCAACGAAGACTCCTATCAGCCTGTGCAATCGCACAGCAGTCTGATCAGAATTTTCACTGGGCGCATTTTGGATAACCAACCATACAAATGTCTTCGTGCAGGCAACGAATTCTCTGCTTGTTTTCGCAGGTTGCGAATTATGGTTTATCACAAATATAGAATCACAAATAAATCATAAAATCGAAAGGAATACCACAGACTTGGTTTTACTGAGTCTGACTATGAACAACAGAGTTATGAATATAATTCTCACACTTCCCAATCCCTGGTTGAGTAGAATTCTACTGCCAAACAAATCCAAACAAACTCAGTGATCCCAAAGAGCTTGAAAGTCTTGACGCCATCCAGAATCGTGTCTCCAGTGGTGATGAATTCAATTTTCAAATACATTAACGCACTCAGTGAACCCAAAGGACAAGAAAACCTTAATGCTATCCCGATTCGTGTCTCTAGTTGCATTATGTAGGCAAGTTAACTGAACTTTCACCATAGTAAATACTGCGAAACATTTTATAATCACCCCAGCAAAGCGTTTTGCGTACATACCAATAAGAAGCAGCGTGCGGTTGGGCGATTGGTAAGTGCTCCCGACTTCGCAACACAATATATCGGATTCAAAGTCCACTGGAGGCAGATTTTAGCTCAGGACTGTACGGCGCTTTGTTGCACAGAGCCTCTCATCATCACCCTTTAATTATCCCACTATGGCTTAAATAATGTTGAAAGGAACATAAACCATCAAACCACCATCACATCACGAAAACACGCCTATATAATTTGACCCCCTTAAACCCAGTTTTTATTTAGTAAAGCTGGGGTTTACAGGGGTATACATTATTTTTCTTATTTTGCTAAAAACATAGATTGTGGGTACTTGTTAGAACCGAGGCGGCTCTAACGAGTACATACAATCAATGTTTTGAGCAGAAATATGATTTTTTTTCTTTTTTGGTTGTAAAATTTTTAACATATTTAAATAGGCGTGTTTTCGTAAGGACCATAAATACCAATAACATATATTGGTAGACCAAAAGCGTGGTATGAACTGCTTTGCGTCCCGGATTTTTACAGCAGCCGTCGTTGCATTACGAAACACACCTATTTTAGATAAAATTCTGATAATTTTTATTTCTGCTCAAAACATAAATTGTGGGTACTCGTTAGAACCGCCTTGCCGCGACAGTTCTTTAGAGTACTCACAAATCATGGTTTTGGGCAGAAATAAGAAAAATAATGTATACCCCTGTAATCCTCAGTTTTACTAAATACAGGTGGGGTTTACGGGTGTCAAAACTGTATAGGTATGTTTTCATGATAAAGTAATTTGTGAGGAGACCGTAACATGTCGCCTGGTATTTCGATATAGTATCGATTATTCAAGATTCTGGTCCATTAGAACAATTGGGCTATAGGTTATAATATTATATGTATCTGTAAAATGTTTCACTCAATGTTGTTAGGAGATTTGAGGAATATTGCATTTTCATATCTTATCTTTAGCATACTCGTACCGATCGTGGCATTTTACTTTTTGGAGTTGTTCTTTATTTCAAAATGAACCTCGTTTCAGGATATTTTAAGAAAACTTACCTCTTTTTAACAGTGCGTACACTGTGACGGTGACTATGATCACAAACACCACACATCCTAATGTCACTGCAGTTATTGTCAATGGTTTAACAGGTGGCTGACCTAGGAAGGGAGAAATGAGCCGTAACATAAAAACGTACATTCTGACAAGTGCGCCAAACAAAGACTCAAATCAGCCTGCTCATCCACGCAGTCTGATTAGAATCTTCTTTGTCCATATAAATAAAATTTGCATCCTTGGCTATCCAAACTGCGACCAGTAAAGATTCTGATCAAGATGACCCGAGTCTTCACTAGGTGCAAAATGTCCGAAGGTACGTTTTCTGACGCTGTGTTTAAAATGTATTGATCTAAAGATAGGACGTAATTTCATCAAAAGAGCCGCAACATGACAAAACCAACAAAGTGCACCCAGCAAAGACTCCGCTCAGTCAGGTCATCAACCCAGTCGGATCAGTCTTCGCTGTGCGAAGTGGGTAGTTAACGACCCCAGGTATCTTTATGCGGACAGTGAAGTTTGATCAGACTAAGCGGATGCTAAGGCTGATCTTCGCTGGTCGCTGAATCCTTTTGTTGATTCTGTCAAGTCGCGGCTCAATAATATATTTTGAAAGATGACATACTTACGTAGCAAAACCACATCGAACCACAAAAATTACAGATTCGGTTAAACCGAGTCTCTTTATGAACAATATTATGACACGTAGCACTACTTACGCCAACCCGCCCATAGTTGAGCGATACTCTGTTTGCAAATGAATCCATATCATGGGGAGCGTGTTAAAAAAATGACGGAGCTGAAGAGTTTACAGTGACCTTCGCAAGCCTCAGTCTGTTTCATATATTCCAAAATCAGTGTTTTCTTAATTTTAGTTACAATTTAGAGATGTTTCAGAACTAAGGACAAGATTTGATGCGAAGTAAGCTGGTCTCTGACCCCAATAGTATTTATCTTCTGATCGTCCTTATGCATTTCCTCTGTTGCAGTTCTTCTTTGATCGAGCATCTATAGTTTTATATGTGGCGTTTGTTTTGTTATTGTTTGTTCCTCACCTCATCTTCTTTTGCTAACTCGGATAGGCCGTGCTTCCTGTCTGTACTATTTCCTATGTAGTGTTACTTATATTTTTCTTTGGTCCAAAACTCAGATAGATATTCAGTTCGGGATCGCGTCTATAAAAGATAAGTTTACATCAACTGAGCAGACTCATTGTATCTTCAAGGTTTAGGCAATCGTTATCAGTTGTACAATAGAGACCAAATGCTCTGATGAGACTGCGCTGATGCTAAGGATGATTTGAACCTGCACAACCAAAAACAGGTAAGAGAAAAAAAAGTCCAGGAAGTGCCACAATCACAAACCGCAGCCCTTCCAAGACACCAAGAGGAAGAGGAAACCGACAAATTCAAACAAGCACAAATCGAACAAACGTACGAAAAGAACTAAGATTAGCTCTCTCTTGCTCAAGCGAGTTAATCGCAATGCTAAATGGACTGAAAAACACAAGAACAAAATGATACAAGGTAAGACATAAAACAAATCGCCTCGTAGAATAAACCACAAAGCAACAAAGAGTAAGACTAACACCGGGACCACCGCCTTAAGTAAACCACCGATATTGCTCAAGATTAACTTCAACCAATGAATTCCCAGTGGACTCTTCTACCTCACAATTTTAGACAGGTTTATATCAATTTCAAACAATGTCTGAGTTGCTTTTATTGGAATTCTTTTTACCACACTTCATGTCTTTAATGTAAATTGTGTAGACTCCAATCAAACGTTTCAAATTAGGATAAATACTGATTGATTTTTAAGAGGTACGTTATGTGATACAAGGCATTGATGGGTAAGTATGTATGATTTTGCCTAAAAAAATGTATTCAAAAAGATGTTAGACTGCCCGACGGCCTGTGACCTTTCGTGTGTTTTACTCGGTTATTGTGACTTTTCTTATGACCGGAGTTGTTACTTTATAAATTCCTTATTTACAACTAAATTGTTACTCTTGCACACAGTCTTCATAAGAATATGGTGCTGTACAGCAAGACTCAGGATTAGATAGTGATGCTGACACCTCAGATGGACATGAGTTATATTCCTTTGATTGTTGACTATCTGCTATGATTGTCGTTTTTGTCTTGCATAGCTTCTATTCCACATTTTACACGGTGTTATTGTCGCCGAGATATAACAATGGCAGCAGAAAAGAAACGGCGATATGATTGAATGAAGAAAATAAGAACTCCCGAGTGCACTAACTTACTTTTCGTAAGAAGTTATATTTATTTTAAGAGATATCAATATTGGCTTGCTATAATCAGCTATGGATTTTAAGTGTTGGGTCCGCCAACCGGCCGGGCTATCGTTCAGGACCATTCATCATACTGTATCAACAACGATACTGAGTTGCTACACGTAAATAGATGTACAAGTACATATGCTAAAGAACGTGCATTTGCACAGTTCCATTGCACTAATACACCTGTAAAATTTATGCGTCTTAGTCACAGCTCTAGTTTGGCTATGCTTTTAAACAAAATATTAATATTTAACACAATTTCCCACTTCACTCTTAATTCTAAATGTGTTTAATATTGTTGCCTGTGGAATATAAATGAAGATATACTATTGATATTTATCTCATGTATCTGCAAATATTTTTTTTGGGGCTCTCATTAAAAGCCTCTATTGAGTACCGAGAACAGATCTTTTAGTAGAGAGATACAAACACTACTTTTCTTGATAACATTCTGTTATTCATAGCATTTTTACCATAAAAATGGAGAATGAGGAAAACTTTGTTTACTAAACACATTGAGCAAGTTTATGGGGTAAAGCGATTATTTAAAGTAACCAACTAGTTGAAAACCTGAATGAAAATTCTGAAAAAAATCCCCCTTATAATGAGGAGATTTACCTACAACTGTATTCACAATACAGATATCCGGAACATGGGAACAAACCTCATATGTACCCGTTAACGTAATATGAGCAGGACTTTCCCATATCGTCCGAAAATTGAATGTATTCAGACGTTCCCAAAGCGAATAATTGATCTGACGGACAATCGCATTACGTATACCAGTATATGTTTTATATAACCCCTAGTCCCCCTTTATTGAGCTAATTTTTATATGAACCTACATTTTATTGTCTCAAAATAATATTTCAAAATGAAATTAAGCTGCCCTTAGTTTTGCTATAAAATGCGTCAGAGGATTGAGGAGAAACTATTGTCTATGTACGTAGTTTTCTAACTAGGCTACGCAGCCAAGTTAGGTCAAGGGAGGTAAACGAGGATCAGGAGGTTGCGGGTTGGAACCCCGACGGGTCGGCAACATTCTTTCGTTGAAATTGATCATGAAATATTTAAAATCTACGGTTATTCTCTCCATTCCGCTAATTCAAGAAGGGCAGTTGTCAGTTTCTGGCGAAAGAATATGCACGTTACTGGTTAGCCGCTTAGAGGACTAAGCCTGCCCAGTAAAACTGTGCTTTGGTAAAATGACTGCGCTCGACATAACCCCATAGGGTTTACTGGTTCGTAAAACCTCAACAGAAACAAACACAGGAGGTGAAAATGTTATCAATTAAATAGTGATTATAATCTAATTACCCTAAAGTGTTTAGGAATATTTGTATTTTATGTATATTTATGAAAACACGTCTATTTCGTTCACAATGATTCTTCAGAACCTCAGTTAGAGCATAAATTATTTTCGTAAAACTTAGAGTATCAGAACACATATTCTAAGTAATTTTACGGACAATATAATTACCAAAACAACAGTCTGAGAAAATTAGTTGAAACAAAAGTGAAGCTCTTGTGATTTTCGTTACATTTAAAACAGTTCCGGTCTCGATATTAAGCTAACTCGGGATATTCTTGGGTATGAGTTATACGGCCAATTTACAGAATAATGCAGGTTTAAACAATAGGCGTAGCGCTCATTACGTACATAAATCATGTAACATCCCTAACATGCGTTACATGTGGAACATGCGTAAAAACATATTTGTTGTTAAGGAATAATCACTTACATGTTTACCATAGGGGCTGTTCTTTAAGGAAAGACTACACGCTTCCAGATTAGGCGTTACCCTTAAAGATAAGTCCAAACTGGATCTACTTTTAAAGGATGAAATTTACTACCTCTAAGAACTTTTCTTTGTTACAGTGTAGTCTCTATTTTGGATGCGATGCTACGGAGATTTTTTTAAGATTTTTCAGTCCTGAGTGTGCAATAAAATAATTTCATTTTGGTAACGCCTTTGCAAATTACTCATTTTATGTGATTAAATATGTTTATCAATCTTTAATACTGCATGTAGCTGCCTTAATGTGCTATTGTCATGAACCGCGTTGAGAAAAAAGTCTCTTCGGACTTTCTGTGGAATCAATCTCGCGGTGCGTATGCCCTGTCCCTTTTTGAGGCCACATGCCTAGTTCTTTGGCTAATTTCTCCTTGGCCTACTGCTTATGTGAGAGATACGATTGGCCTAATGTTTATGTGAGAGAACGGCGTATGTTCTGACGAGACTGCATAGATAAAAAGGCTCACCTGAATCTTTGCTCATTATGAAAACATGCCTATTCAAATATTAGAAAATGTCACCTCCAAAAAATTGAAAATTTTCAGATAAAAAAAAAACTCTGATATTTTTTCATATTTCTGCTCCTCAAAACATATATTGTGGGTACTCGTTAGAACCGCCTTGGCGAATACCCACAATCTATGATCTATATAAAATTGGGGTTTAAGGAGGTCAAAATTATAAAGGCATGTTTTTGTTATATGTCTACATATACAATAATGACTCTTTTCCCATGACGCGGTTCATATGCTCAGGTCACGGTTCCGCATTATATTAATCAAAGGTCACGGTTCACATCAGCTATAGATAGGAGATATATCAAAACATTGTTTGTTCTTATTTGTCCGCAAAAATGTATGTCGTGGATACGCATTAGAAGCGCTTCGAGGAAGCGCTGCTGTTAAGTACTCACGCCATATTGTTTCGGGAAAAAATAAGACAAATACTCAATATAAAAGCGTAAGCAAAAAACAAAACCATGCTCTATACCTAGTAAAATATACCCATAAAGGCGTGTTTACTCACGAAGCATGATGGTCTTCCTCACTGTTAAATCATTTTTCTATTCTAAATATTAAAACCTGCTCGATTAGCGCAAACAAAGTAGACCTTGATCAGACATTGCATTCGATCTGTGTCTTCACTACGTCGACCTGAATGTCCGAATGGTTTGGTTACGACGGTACTTACAAGTGCTTGTTCCATTGCCGGTAACTTCTTGCATGGACATCTGGGGCATTGGTCTGTTGCATAACGACGCATTTATTCTTCTACTGACGGTGAAACAGTTGTGTGATGCCTGCTGGATGACTTGACTAAAGCTACACCAAAACGTTACCTTCAAAGAACAAGACAAAAACAGTTAACCCTGTTCATTTACTACGCATTATTTTGGGGACGAGGTCCAAATTTATATTTGACCTTGGTAGTGAGGGAATGAAAACACAGGTAAGTTTTGGTGATCTTCTCCTAAGTTAGTTGTGTTACTAAAGTCACAAAACACTATGTTAAAAAAAACATCACGTTTTAACGGATCAAGTCTGTTTGTTGTTTTTTTATACAAGATGATTTTGATAGTAATAAACAACATCGAGAAATGTAGTCGTCTGACTATAGCGAATGTTCTAAGAAACGGTACCATGACAACAGCGGGAGTGTATTGCTGCAACAACTGTTTTGTTTTTGTGTTTTGTCCTGTCTGTTGTCTTATTGTTTTGTTTAAGGGATGCTTTGATCCTCCAAGCACACTGTGATCACCGTGTCAGGGAAAAGGGAGCTGGTTGCTTGGCTTGTCAGTTGTTTGTGGCTTTTGCCGTGTCTGTCTTGGTTTGTTTGCTTTTCCTCCTTATAGGTTATGTTCTGTTATTGTGGTTCATCCGGGGCATCTTATAAACATTTTAGCCAACGCATGACAAAACCAACAAAGTGGAATGTGCGCCCAGTCTGATCAGAGTCTTCGTTATGCGCTCAATGGGTAGCTAAGGACCCAAACTTTCTTCATGTGGATAGTGAAGATTTTGATCAGACTGGGCGGAAGCCCAGGCTGATCTGAGTCTTCGCTGGGCGCACATGCCATTTTGTTGGTTTTGTCATGCGCTGGCACATTTTTGTAATGTTTATTGTCCGTTCCTGGAAGGTATGAGCATTCATTAGAAAAGTTATATAGACGCTTGCCTGACATACCATCAGAGATGTTCTTACTGTGAGTACAACAGAACGACCAATATAAATTTGGCCCCTAAACTATAAGTGTCTGGAATACAAATTTTCTACCATTTTACAAGGAAACAAATGTTGGGACTTCCTGTTTGCTTTTCTTCTAAAATTTGATATTCTAGTTTTTTGAGAGACCTCTTTTTCGAAGGAGGCAAATGCTTTTGACAAATACACCTCCCTAGAGAGCATATATTTACCTTAAAGTAGTGTAGTTGAAATTCTTCAGATAAGAGGTTCTTTCGAAGCCCGATTTTTATTTATGACTTAGTCTATAAACTCACAAGGCCATTTGGTAATACTGTCGGAACAACTGAAAACGATTGTCACTCGTTACAAATAGCTGAGGTCAACATACAAAAACGTTAATCCATGCTTCGTAAATCCAAAAGACTTGCATGAAAATCATAAACTATATCTTAACAGGCATGGATGGGTTATGTTCCGTGATTCTGACCGTTCCTGAATAGCCCCATATTTATTGATTCATAGATATCGATAACTTTGAAAGGTCTGCAACAGAAATACCACATTAGAGTGGTCAAACGTAATACTACTGGAAATTGGCTTAAATCAGGTTTTATCGGGTGCCAAACCGTCGCTCTTAATGCAGTTCGAATATGTCTATGCATTAAGCAAATAAGTGAATCCAGGAACTGGGACGGATGTTGAGTGACAAATACGCCATAATGACTCTGTAAACAGCAAATAGATATGTAACAACATGAATGTTTTACAGCAAAGTGTATGCAGTTTAGTATGATTAGTAACTGTTTGTTGCCTGTAATATTTCATGGATGTGTTAGAAAACCTCCACGCGGACGGAACAAATATATGTTGTTGTTTATTTTCACCACGGTGAAAGCTTAGGGCGTGGGTAGTTTATCTTAAAAGGCCCCGTCTCCAAACCCCTTTTTATTACTGTCCGTTTAAAGACACATATTAGAATGCAAAACACCCTAATTACCATAAGCAGATAAAGATAAGCAATCCTTGATGACTTTGGTCACTCTTATAGGTAGGGGCCTGATAAGGGTAAATAAGATTTAATATCAGGAAAGTTTATAATGAAAACAGAGAAACAGGTGAGATGGGTTATTTGGTAATAATTTGATGGTTTTTTTTTTTTTTTTTTTTTTTTTTTTTTTTTTTTTTCTATCCAATAAAATATAGCTGGTTGTCATAAGAATCGCCTCAGCAAGGCAGCTCTAATGAATACCCACAACATGGTTTATGGAGAAATACAGATACTTATGCCTCTGTATCGTCAAATGCCCTCTTTATCTGTTTCCTGTTTGCATAAATTTCAGCACTATTTTAGTAGCTTTGTCAAAAGATAATCACTGAAAAGGGACGAAATAAATCCATTGTTCAGGAAAAGCATAATTTTGTAGCACTTTTTGTTTCGCACAGACACTTGAAAATTATTATTTACCACGTTATGGATGGATTCAGCAGACAACAAATTAATAAGATTTTTCTTATTTTCCCATAAAATAGGAGTTGACATTTCATGCAAATGATCTCCAAGGGAAACAATTTGCATGAAAGGTCAAATCCTATTTTTCGGGCAAAAATAAGAAAACAAAAATTCTTTATTCTTCTGTCTTTCCCAGCAGCTCAGTGTGTAATAATAATAATGCCCTTCTGCTTTTTGTAAATAATGATTGATTGATTATTGAAAGCACTGGAAACATGTTTTGCCATGAAAATGCAATATACAACGGAAAAAGAATTTCACACTTTTTGACAGGTACTAAACAAACAAATCACATTACTTTCTGCAAAATAGCATGTGCGCTCAGTGAAGACTCGGATCAGACTGCGTATCTCCACAGCCTGATCAGTCTGTGCTATTTGGACGCAGAAGCAGCAGATCTTATAGAGTATGTAGTGAAGACTGTGCAGATGTGCAGGCTAATCTGAATCTTCACTAAACATACAGACTAGTGTGTAGAAATAACTGTGTTTCAGAAAATTCAGTTTGTGTGATTGCAGAAAATAAATATTCACAGTTTTGGATACAATTATTTTTTTGAATTACCTACCAGATTTATTATATAGTGCTCCATCAGTAGAATAAGGATTAAAATTGTGAAGTGTTCTTATTTACTTTAGGAAATAAATAAACAAATAAATAAACAAATAAATAAACAAATAAATAAATAAAACCTTTAAATTTTATATTTCTACTTCAGTTTATTTGTTGTTGTTGTTTTTTTTGTTTTTTTTTTTTGTTTTTTTTTGTTTTTATTTTTGTGTGTGGGGGGCGGGGGGTTGTTTTGTTTTTTCGTTTTTTTGCTTTTTTTACAATGCAAGAAAAAAACTACATTTTCATATTTTGAAAAAGTATAAAAAAGTAAATAAATAAATAAAGTGATACAACACAAATCAACAAATTAGATGCAAAATTTGCAAATGAATTTATTTGGTGCTAAAGTAACATATTGAATACTTCTCAATTATATGAATTACCCCTCTATAAGGCCCCACCTAAGGAGACTGACTATCCTTATATTGACCACATAATCACTTAGATAAGATAAGCCTTTGATGTGCACTCTGTTATCAAGACTGTATATTGGGGCTGATCATGAGAGGCGGGGGGGGGGGGGGGGGGGGCGGGGCGGTGGTCTCGCCAAAGAAGGAAAAAAATGTGTCTTTAATGACGGTGCTTTCATTGTTTTTTGTTATTTTTTCTGTAGTGTTTCAATTGCAAACAGTTTATTTTAACAAGTGTGTAAGTTAAAGATATATTCAGTTAAGTTTTGTGCCAACTCTGCTCGCCATCTGTTCTTTTTGTGCCTATTTAACTGTTTTTCTGTATTTCCCTTTGATGTTAACAACTTGATGTGGATATGATTTTATCAGGCCCTGAGCTCATTTATTTACTTCAACCTTTAACAGTACGACTGTGAGTCGGGTCTCAGTCAGATTGATGGCTACGTAATCAGTTTTAAATTTGCGCCTGGCTATCGGTATCTTCGTTTGTTTTCTTTCAGTGTTTAGTGTTTGTGAATATACTTGTTTTATTTTTTTTTTGTCTTACTGCTGAAGTAAAGGACCCCTGCTAGGATCGAACAATATATTTGATTTTGGGCTTCATTAGAAAGTTATAGTACGCCTAACATGTGCACTACATATATCTAGTTAATGTCAGCCGGTAATGTGCATCTGAGTACCATTTGTTTGGTTTAAACATATCTTATTTCCAACTAAATTATGACATTTTAAATTGTAGCACATAAAAATGGATCAAAACGAAAGTATAACTACTTATTTAGTTGTTCTCTTTAACTAATGCGGTTGTACAAATAGTGACGGAAATATGTTAAACAATGTAGCACTCTATTTGCGAATGTGAATTTAAGATACAACATTGGACAAAGGACAAACATACGTATCAAATACATAAAGGACAATGAGAAACACATATACTTGACATTTATAATAAGCTCAAATATTAACGTAAGACCCATGGGTGATAACAGGCTCAAAATTAAAGCCAATATTAGGGTTGATAATATCAGTAGTAAGAGTAACTTTATTATTAGAACAAGACACTAAAGGAATTGTACTGAATATTTTATTCCCAATAGCTTCAACAGTTAAAATCGTTTTTTGTTTTGTTTTGGACTTTTTTCTCAAATATTAGAACGTTTGCTGTGTATGGTAATGAAGCATCTCCCAATAAGAGATGATGAAGCGATATTGTTTAAAACATTGTGATACAGCAGTAAAGAGTTCGTTATTCTGCGCGTTGTAATACGATCAAAATAGTGGTGTGAATTCGCTACTTTTCCGCAGCTACAAAGTGGAGAGTCAGTTATATTTTTCAAACAAAGGTCATTGTTAAGACTGCTACATTTTGTTGGGAGAACTGTATGTAAGATATGTGTTTTCCTATTACCTGTATAGAAATATTTTAGAACAGAATTTCTGTCGTCACGATTTTACTAATTCTTGAAAGAGGTAACCGAACTTAAAAGTTTTGCTTCGTCTAACACGTATCTGGTTACTGTGAGCTGGTAATGTGCGTCCGAATGCCATGTGTTTGGAACGAGATAGGTGCATGAAATATAACTGAGTATCTGAGAATCTTCGTTCAAGTTCCATCCAAAATATCTATCAATGTGTCACTGGAAAGCAGATGATAAACATTCGAATTGAAGGCTTACCGAAATCACAAAGGTATCCGGGGCGTTTATGATCACGAATCTTGCGGAAACATCATTCTGTAACGAAAACATATTTGAGGATATATTATAAGAATCTATCATTGGTGTGAGGGGTAGATAGAAAAATACATCCCAGGGGTTACTGTCTAGTATTACGAGGCTTGCCGAGTGATTTCAGACCGTGACCCCGAAGGACGAATTTTTCTATCTAACCCTATGATAGAATCTTTTTTTTTTTTTTTGTTTGCGCATACCTTTCCTTTCTGAAAGTGGGTTTTTGATAATGCAGTCACTTTGATTGCAGAAGTCCGCCATATTTGTATGACAATACTATGACGTTTGGTGACGTCATTACTTTCAGTGACGTCAATCTTAACAATTAATAGCGTACGGTGACGTCATATACAACCTATACAAATTCTCGATTTGTATCTTTCCCACGGGACGTATAAGGGTGTATGAGATAAGATTTGACAGCACTGGTGTGATTTGCAAGAAAATACAGTACTCATGCTTTTGTTCAGTTAAATACAAATAGATCTTTGTAAGGCAAGTGGCTCTACGAACACGAAATTGTGGGTATATATTATAAACGTTTATCAGCAAAGACTCTAATGTAAGCACACAGCTAATGTTGTTTTGTTACGGTAGAATAAAGTATTTTTAATTTTGGTAGAAAAACAAACCAAAAGCCGTACCAAGAGCTAAGGCTAAGACGTTTCCAGTTCACATATATTTGTTAACGACGTTACTGGAATCATCACGAAAACACGCCTATTTAATTTTGACCTCCTTAAACCCCGCTTTTAAATAGTAAAACTGGGGTTTACAGCGGTATACATTATTTTTCTTTTTTTTTTTTTTTGCTAAAAACGTAGATTGTGGGTACTCATTGGAACCACCTCGCCGAGGCGGTTCTAACGAGTATCCACAAATTATGTTTTGAGAAGAAATATGAAAACATTAGAACTTTTTATCTGGAAAATTTCCTTTTTTGTTTGTAAAATTTTCAATATATTTATATATGCATGCTTTTGTAATGGACCGTCCTGTCTGAAGAGGAATCTGGGTTAAATGTATTTTGTAATCTCAAACCTGACTAATAGGTAGCATTTTTCCTGTTTCAACCACAGAACCATTTGCCCATTTCAAACTATAATCCCAGAAAGACAAGCCTTGTTTAAATACTGATACAATCCATGTACATGAGTCTTTTCTCGCCAGTTTAAGCTCTCTTCGTCCAACTGGTTTTGGACAGCAGTCTGAAAATAAATATTCTTGTCGATTATTGTCTGTCACGGTTGAACGATATTACTTCTACAGTTATAGAGAGGGAAAAGTGGCTCATTTGGATGCGCCGTCCGACTGGAGACCAGGAGGTCGCGGGTTCAATCCGCGCCGAGGTCGGCAACATTCTTTCGTGGAGATTGATCATGAAATATTTTCTACGGTCATTCTCTCCCTTCCGCTGATTCAAGAAGGGCAGTTGTCAGTTTCTGGCGAAAGAATGTGCACAATACTGGTTAACCGCTTAGAGGACTAAGCCTGCCCAGTAAACGCGTGGTGAGGTAGATTGACCGCGCTCGACATGACCCCATTGGGTTGACTGGGCCGTAAAACCTCAACACAAACAAACAAACAGTATATGCAAGACGTTGTAAGATTAAAATAATACTTTTATGTATATCTTGACAGTGTACTGTTTCATCAAGTCAACAAAAATTTAAAAGGTTGCTTTTGGCAACAAAGAACACACAAAAGAAAGAAAATCGGAGACTGTTTTATTAAGTCTACTCATATAAGTTTATGAGGTTGTATACGCCCGCCTAGCACCGGCTAAAGCGGTATTCTATTTAATGGGCTTCAATGATCCCAAAGGTAATAAAATTAAATTTAAATTATACACCATGGTAAAGAACGTGGGGTATTGTATGGCTGCAACACGGCACTTAACTCTTTAGTTAATTAGGTGCCAAATTTCAGACGACATTTTGTCTGCTTTTCTTTTTAACAAACTTTCGCTTGAAAAGAAGTTTATGCATAAAGTTGAAAGACTGAATATCAAACAGCGTAGATCCCGATGAGACGGCTCATATGAGCCGTCTCATCTGGATCTATGCTGTTTGCAAAAGTCTTTATTATCGCTTGTGGCAGTGAAAGAGTTAGCAACAGAAGTAACATAAAATGCGAAAGGATGCCTCTCCAAAAAAAAAAAAAAAAGTTTAGTGGATGTTCTTTTGTACTAAATATCGAGTGAAAATATTCAACTATTGTTTTTCATTTACTCTGGCACACAGTAGAATTGCCATGAGTACTCGTCTATTTATCACAGTGATTAATTTGATTTTTATGTTTTCGCTTTGATGCATTGACTGTGTTGGGAGCCTTTAAGCGAGCCGAATTTGTATGTATTTCTGTATTAAGAGTAGCATCGGGACCCAGGGTGAAGTTGGTTCGCCGTAAAAGTGTTTTAAATCCCCGGTGGTTTATTCTACTGACCGTTCTAAGGCGGTGGACCCGCTGTTATTCTTACATTTTGTTGCTTTCTGGTTTATTCTACGAGGCGATTTGTTTTAAGTATTGCCTTGTGTTATTTTGTTATTGTATTTTCAGTCCTTTTAGCATTGCAATTACTTCGCTTGGGGAAGAAAGAGCTAATCTTAGAGCTTTTCGTACGTTTGTTCGATTTGCGCTTGTTTGATTTTGTCTGTTTCCTCTTCCTCTTAGTGTCTGAGATGGGCTGCGGCTTGAATGTGGCTTTTCCTGGACTTTTCTCTTTCGTTTTAGCATATAATGCGTCATTAGGCGACATGTCATCGCTTTAAAAGTTTGTAAACCTTAAAATGAAAATTTCATGGCTAAAACCGCTGTAGACAAGAAGGTGTAGTTAAGTATTTTCTTACGTCTCGATATGAGGCCTCAAGATTAGTACCCACAACATGTCATTACATGGAGATATATCAAAAACTATTAACAACTCTAGCTTGCAAAACGCCGTAAACATATCCTTTATATACAGCGATAAAGCCTGGAACGTGTACATTTAATATAAAAAACGTAAATGTAATATAAGCAGTAGTTGCCAGACGTTGAACGTATTCAGTCGGCATTTGCCTGGTATCAGGTAAAACGATCTCATTTTAGCATCTGATCTAACAGAACTGGATTCAGGTAATAGGCTGTCCATCACTTATTACAAGGAATGCATTTTTTTTGTGAGAGGCCGTTTGCTTTCTGCACACCAGGACCCTTCTGAACATGGTTCTACAAGGAAAATATTTGCTTCCAAGCTTGGTCAATTATTTCATTTAATAGTAAACGTGTTTTTTTAGAAATGTAACAAAAACAATCTGACAGCACTTCCTCCCCAGAAAGAGTTCACTTATTTACTTTTACCAAATTTGGTTGACGTGTTAAACTCGTTGATGACCAATTATTAATCATATAAAAAGTAAGCATCCTGTGTGACCCTCATGTAAATTTTCAAACACCCGGACTGGGTTCAATGATCAAAAGGAACAGAAATATAAACAACAGCACTATAGTGACGTACGTAGAGACATGTTATTGTCGCTACAGGGCGCTAACATCAGCTGTAGTGAAGTTAAACAGATTCTAAAAGGAATGACCCATAAGAGCAATAAATGCACTCACACAACTAAAAACGGATGAAGAGTCAGGTTTTCTTGACCGTAGTAGCTAGTTTAGTCCAATAAGACCCCATTAGTGACCTGGTATATATATATATATATATATATATATATATATATATATATATACATATATATATATATATATATATATATATATATATATATATATATATATATATATATATATATATATATATATATATATATTGTCTGCTCAATAATGATACATGACGAGAAAAAATAAACAAGAGCTTGGTGGTACTAAGGCCTATGAACTACAACCTTTGGCTGAAGAGAGGTCTGTAGTTAATGACCATATCTGTTATTCAGCCACCAAGTTTGCTGTATGTGTTACTGAAGCCAAGACAATCTTCCTACGTTATATTGGTTACCTAAACTTCATAAAAGACCTTACAAAGCACGGTTTATTGCAAATTCAAGCTCTTGTACCACCACTGAACTTTCTAAATTATTAACTTCATGTCTTATTGCCATCAAAAAACATGTAATAAATATTGTGACAAAGTTTTCGAAAGATCAGGGAGAAATCTGTTTTGGTCTATACAAAATTCGAATGAGGTTAAAATAAATTGAAATCCAGACAATTTCGTGCTTTTAGTCTGTCTACTTATGATTTCTCCACGCTTTACACTACACTCTCTCATAATCTTATAAAAGAAAAACTAAATGATTTAACTGAATGGACATTTCATAGAGAAGATTCCCTCTACCTTGCATGTAATGTAAGAAAATGTTTTTTTCACTTCTGAAGTGCATAAAAAATTACACATTATGGACATGTCAGAAAGTGTGTGAAGCTCTCACCTTTCTACTTGACAATATTTATATAAGATTTGGTGCTAAGTTGTTTAGACAAATTGTGGGTATTCCGATGGGTACGAATTACGCACCCCTTGTGGCTGATTTGTTCTTGTTTTGTTATGAAAGATACTTCATGATGTCTCTTTCCGTTGAAAACCAATCTGAAATCATTGAAGCTTTTAGCTCGACTTCAAGATATTTGGATGGTTTATTGAATATCGACAATACCTACTTCGACGGTTTAATCAGTCAAATTTACCCTCCAGAACTTCAGTTAAATAAAGCTAATTCTTCTTTTGATACCGAAGTCGCGTTTTGGATTTACATTTATTTATTGTAGATGGGTTTGTTTCCCGCAAAATTTATGATAAACGCAATGATTTTGATTTTGAGATTGTAAATTGTCCTTTCTTGGATGGTGATGTTCCTCGTGCGGCATCCTACGGTGTTTATATTTCACAATTAATTCGATTTGCCAGAGTGTCTAGTCATGTAACTGACTTCAATACTCGTAATAAATTGCTAACTGCTGAACTTCTTAATCAGGGTTATCGGTATCATAAACTACGTAAAGCCTTTTCTAAGTTTTATAGACGTCATTCCGATTTAGTTTCTAAATTCAGTGTTGGACTTAAATCTCTTCTGCAACAAGGCCTATCGGAACCCAAATTTTATGATGACTTAGTATATAAATTCAGAAAAATATATGTTTGCAATGACTTCAGTACCCAATTTCGTAAAATCATTCTTCGATATAAAATGATTGGGTACAACATAAATGTTATACGACAGACTGCATGCATGGTTATTAACCCAATCACGGTTAATAACTTTGCTTCCCTCTTTAATTGCACGCCGGCGGGTTAGGCCTCAGATTCTATGATGGTTCCAGCGTAAAGGCTTACTTGAAATTTAATTTTGGGTAATGTTGGTTGGTACTTGATGCTCTATCTTTGGTCGGGCCCACCGGAGTCTTACTGTTGGTTTTCTTTTGCTCTAGCATTTCAGTTGTTTCGTGCTGTCGAGTCCTCATCGTTGTTTCATCTCTGTAATTTGTTGGTTTTTTGTGTTCTCGGAGATGTAGCGCTGATGAGTTAGGAAGCCTTCATGCGGACTGAACAAATTATGTGTTAAACCGCGGCAGAAGTAAGGGTGAGGATTGTGGCTACGTAAAAATGCTGATATCTTTCTTATTTCTTGATGAAAACATATGTTGTGGGTACTCATTAGAAGCGCCTCACTGAGGCACTTCTAATGAGTACCCACAACATATGTTTTCATCAAGAAATAAGAAAAATATTATGTGGATACCCACTCTCATCTGTAGCTATGGTACAAATGTTTGGACTAAATACTTAAGGTAGCAAATTCAGTTTTTCGTGTTTGTGTTTCTTTATCTTTGATGTCTCTGATGGGAAGTGTGGGATAATTGTATCGATTCCTGATCATTGCCTTCCTTTCTATTTTACAATAGTGAAGTACAGGGAGACGGTTTACGGGCGTCACATGTCAACAACATCAGTCATATTGACGATTGTATTTAGCTAGTTCAAGCCCATTTGCTATCTATTGATGTGTCTACAAACTGCTAGATGTGCGACTCAAGTCTTGACCCTGATTGTGAGGCGTCTGATCTGGGTCTACACTGATTGCTCATTTAAAATTTATAATGTTGCTTTTGGAAACAAAGAACATATACATGTAAAATGTAAAAAATCGGAGTCTCGGTTTATTAAGACTTTTCACGTATATTTTCATACGACAGCAGTGTAGCTTGCATGGTAGCATAAGCGCCCTCGCACTGGTTGACTGAAAGTCTATTTTTCAATACACCAGAACATTGGCTCAGTGATGCCAGCGAAAATAATAAAAAAAACTGCACAATGATGAATTATAGTCGACTCTCGTTATCTCGACCTCGCTTATCTCGAATAACTGCTTACCTCGAAGTGAAAATCTGGTCCCTGTTCTAACATGGAAATCTAACAACAGCTATCAAAATATTATGGAAAAGAGGAGAAATTGCTCCTAAGGAGCAATTTCTCCTCTTTTCCACAATATTTTCAATATATCTCTTAACTTTAGGAGTCAAATTACATATTCATTTATTAAATGTGGTTATTCGATTTATTGTTTTCCTCAATTCCGCAAATCTGATATGTCGAGGTACGGATATCTCGAAGTATTCCAGAGAGTCCCTTGGACTTCGAGATAACGAGATTCGACTGTATTAAAAAGTAAAATAGCACTTACGGGCATCAACGTTTGCGGCATTAAAGACAGGTAATGTGCCAGCAAAACACGACTTTTCAGCACGTTTGTCAAAAGTGCATTCGGGACGGCCTCGTTGTTTTCGGCGCAAGAACGACTCAAGAACAGCTTTAGTAGTTCCTGTCCGCAGTTTGATGCAATCAAAGAAAATGGTAGTCTGTCTCTGAAACTAACATATTAACACCTATGAGCGAAATGCCAATAATGGATATTTTAAGCCATTATAATATGTGAGAATCCTCTGTTTCCTTTTTGTTTTGGAAAATAAAAATAAAATACTGCGAGTTAATCATTAACAGCGTAAATGATTTGTTTACCGGAGGCATTTCGGCTTTCTCCTTCTTCAGATGTTTATTTTTCTATACTTACATGGAGATGTATAAAAATGAATGCAATAGTAAAATTTACAAAACAAAAGGTTATGTGAGTTAAGATAATTGGAAAACAGATTATGACCTTTTTGTGCCCACGTTATCTAGCCCGCTGCGACTTGGTAACTGAGCGTGTTGGGGTTTATGCGAAATGCATACATCGCGCGATAAACATTGCGTAAAAAAGGAAAAGGGAAAGAAGTCAGATATATATACTATGCGAAAAGGTCAAAAATGACTTCACATGTTACAGCTTGTATTAATAATCTTAAAATTATAGAAATACAAACATGTTTTACCTTCACGGTTCTTGTATACCGTTATTTAAATATGGAAATAATATGTAAATGGTTTCATACGATATACTCTGAATAGGGATCATTTGAAAACATTACGAAAACATGCCTTTTCAAATATACTGAAAATTTTACCTCCAAAAATGAAGATTTTCGGATAAAAAATTCTGTTATTTTTCATATTTCGGCTCAAACAAAACAGAGGTTGTGGGTACTCGTTAGACCCGCCTCGTCGAGGCGGTTCTAACGAGTACCCACAATCTCTGTTTTGTTTGAGCCGAAATATGAAAAATAATGTATACCCTTTCAAACCCCAGTTTCACTATATTAAAGTGGGGTTTAAGGGGGTCAAAATTATTTAGGCATGTTTTCGTGATGTACCGAAAAACGCTTAAAACTCAGAAAATTGCAAAGTCGGTTTGACTGAGTCTGTTCATGAGGAATAACGACAAATGTAACATCCTGTTTGGCTATTCTGTACATTATTCTCCTTTTGAAAAGCGATTTACCCTAAAAAAGTTAATTTGCTCCCATGGGTAGCAAATGCTTTCCGTGTAGAGTAAACCCCTATTCAGACGGGGTACAAAACGATTTTGACAGATATAACTACCCCCGAAACGGTTCGAATCACCTTTATGCCCTTGTGTTGTAGCTATTTTATATAAACAAAAATTGACTAATTCAAATCGTAACTTAAACCCGCAAACTGCCAAATCATATTATTTTACTCAAATGTCAAGATTTAAGAAACTCATGATGATATACCGTAATAACCTTAAGTATTTGGCACAGACAGAAATATAAGTAAAGGTACCAAGGTAATGCCACAATCGCAAAGTACAACCCTCCCGAGGCATAACAAGAAGGAGAGGTATGGAAAAAAAATAAGGACAGAACAAAAAACATATTAAGCCTACAAACAAAGAAAAATTGCAACAGAGGAATCGCCTTTGAACGGTCAGTAGGAAAACTATGGGGTTGCTTTGGCCAGTTTTACTCGCGAGAAACCTCGCCCTTAATTATGATGCAGCTCCAAATTACATATCATTACGAAAAGACGCCTATTCAAATATACTGAAAATTTCACCACCAAAAACTGAAAGATTTCAGATAAAAATTCTAATATTTTTTTTCAAATTTCTGCTCAAAATACAGATTGTGGTACTCGTTAGAACCACCTCGCCGAGGCGGTTCTAACGAGTACCCACAATCTATGTTTTTGAGCAGAAATAAGAAAAATAATGTATACCCTTGTAAACCTGTAAACCCCGGTTTTACTATATAAACGTGGGATTTAAGGGGGTCAAAATTATATAGGTATGTTTACGCGCTGATATATAAGGCCCGCACAGGAGTTCTCTACCTTATCTGTAACAGAGTGTGCAGGGCGTCATCATTTAGTCTGGGAACCCACCTACCGCCTGGCAAATGTGGAGGGAAGCAAAGCTTCCAACCAGAATTCGGTTAACAAACTTGCAAGCAGTTTGCCGCAGAATATCCATGTTGCAACCTATCTTTTTATAGCAGGTGACAATATTTTTAAATTGTACCAAAAATCAATTTTGTCAACAATCTGTCTGAATTCATAGATTAGGTCGCCATAAAATTCAGATTCGGACAGACTTTGTTTTACAGAACCAACGTTATATTAGATCTCAGCAACCAATGTTGCATGATCTTTTTTCTTCTCAGTTTGCCACTCATCTTACATTTTCCCAGCTAGCATTCTACGTAAATTTACATCGGGCCGTCATCGGCTCGTCAGCTACCCTGACGGGCCGATGACGGCCCGATATAGATTTACGTAGAATGCTGACTGGGTTAGTCACACCAACAAGAAGTAATATGATCTTATTTAAATTGGTGAACAAGTATTTCAAGCCGTTAAGGGCTTAAGGCGTGCCAATACATAGGGTTATTACGGTACCAAAATTTATACTAGGGCATAAACGCCGCTGACTTCCATTACGAAAACACGCCTATTCAAATACACTGAAAATTTTACCACCAAAAAATGGCAATTTTTCAGATAAAAATTCTGATATTTTTGTTATTTCTGCTCAAAACATAGATTGTGGGTACTCGTTAGAACCGCTTCGTCGAGGCGGTTCTAACGAATACCCACAATCTATGTTTTGAGCAGAAATAACAAAAATAATGTATAACCCCAGTTTTACTATATAAAAGTGGGGTTTAAAGGGGTCAAAATTATATAGGTATGTTTTCGTGATGTCAGAGTTACATACCTGTAATTTTGATTGTACGGGAGTAATTTTTAAATATATACATCTGTTGTCTTCTGGTCTTAAGATATAGGTATTTTCTTTTAGTTTCAGTCTGAGTACAAGTAAAGCTTCCCGTACTCTGCCATCAGATGCTGAAAATAAAAAAATGTAGTAGAATGCAAGTACCATATTTAATCTCAATTTCGGACTACTTAACTTCAGAGCAATGGCTAATTATTCTACATCGCATATCTATCAAAGTTTGTTGTAAACTTATACCTAATTATTATGTTCAAATCAGTTTATTTTTTTCAGCGCAGTGGGATGCATTGCTAGCGGTAATTTGCACTTTTTTTACTCGTTTTTTTTTCGTACATGTAAATGCTTTGATAGGGGGTTGAAAGTTTGGTATGACTACGTTTGCCTTCGCTTGGCGAGCCAAGCCAAGGCAAAAAACGTTGATACACATACAATCCGTAAACAGACGTAGACAGAACAACCAGCTCCCCTTGCGCCTAGTGAGGTCACAATAGTCATGAAAACATACCTATATAATTTTGACCCCCTTAAACCCCACTTTTATATAGTAAAACTTGGGTTTACAGGGGTATACATTATTTTTTTCTTATTTCTGCTTAAAAACATAGATTGTAAGTATTCGTTAGAACCGCCTCGGCGAGGCGGTTCTAACGAGTACCCACAATCTATATTTGAAATATGAAAAATATCAGAATTTTTATCTTAAAACTTTCAGTTTGTGTTGGTGAAATGTTCAATGTATTTGAATAGGCGTGTTTTCGTAATGGTTAAGCAAAATCGATGGTTTCCGAAACGTAAGGTACAAGGAGAAATATCAATGACCTGTTGCTATAAGCCCATACAAAACACACAAAATAGTAAAATTAAAAGTCAACGAAGCGCCATAGTCACAGACCACAGCCCACTCCCTCTGTCTTCCCCAAGAGAGATCAATTGCTAAGCAGGACTAACAATGTGAAAAAAAGGATACAGCAAGAGTCAACACGAACGCACTCAAAATTTAGAAAACCGAAAGATTCTTTCAAGAAGTCTGTAAATAGCGATTTAACATTAAACGTTTCTCATTAGCGATTTCAACGCACTTTCGCTGTTGACAAAAGTTTGTCACTAGTGATTGTTGCGAAAAATCGCTGTTGACAAACGTTTGTTTGTTTGTGTTGAGGTTTTACGGCCCAGTCAACCAAATGGGGTCATGTCGAGCAAGGTCAGTTTACCTAAACACACGTTTACTTGGCAGGCTTAGTCCTCTAAGCGGTTAACCAGTATTGTGAACATTCTTCCGCCAGAAACTGACAACTGCCCTTCTTCAATCAGCGGAAGGGAGAGAATGATCGTAGAAAATATTACATGATCAATCTCCACGAAAGAATATTGCCGACCTCGGCGGGGTCGAAACCGAGACCTCCTGGTCTCCAGTCGGACACGCATCCAACTGAACCACCGGGGCCGACATGACAACGTTTATCAATAGTAATGTTTACGTGAAATCGCTATTGATAAACGTTTGTAACTAGCATCTTCCAAATTATATACACAAATATAGAGATAGAATATGATAGATTTGTTGGCGTCATAAATTGTCATCAATATTCAAACTGGCGGTTTTCTCCGTCCGCTTAAAAAGTGTAATAAAGCTACTTACGCCATGAAATATTTAACCTCTGTGTTTCAGGGTCGTCCGTGTGCTCAAGACTAACCACAATAGGACCTGGTCTACTAGTCATTGGATGATCGGGAGTGTTGCGGTAAAGTCTGCTGCAATCTACAAAATACAGTCGACTCTCGTTATCTCGAAATCCAAGGGACTCTAATGAAACAGTTCGAGATATCCATACTTCGGTATCATATTTGCGGAACTGAGGAAAACAATTAATCGAACAACCACCTTTAACAGAATGAATATGTAATTTGACTCCTAAGTTAGAGATATATTGAAAATATTGTGGAAAAGAGGAGAAATTGCTCCTGAGGAGCAATTTCTCCTCTTTTCCACAATATTTTGTTACCTATTGGTACATCTCTGTGTTAAAACAGGGACCAGATTTTCACTTCGAGATAAGCGAGGTCGAGATAACCAGAGTCGACCGTATAAGAAAAAGAGCAATAACATGATCAAACGTACATATGCGCCCAACCAGGACTGAAAATAGCACGCGCAGTCAGATCACAGTCTTCGTTGTCCGCATAAGAAACCGAAACCTTGGCTATCAAACGTACGTCCAGACTGTTCCAATGCGCAGGCTGATCTGAATCATCGCTGGACGCACATGTGTTATATTACATTAATAACTGCAACAAATCAGTGAACAAACCTGAGATAGAAAAAGTTTCTTAAGACCGTATCGAATCAAAAAGGTTTAAAACGAGTTCAGAAGAAAACTGAGTGAGTTCTGGAGAAGGTAGAGTAGAGACGGCCTTCTCTGATCTCCAATAAATACTTTCTACATTTCCACATCATGATTCTGGTGGAAAATAAAATTGTAAAACTAGGCAAACGGCACAGGAATCTTTCTGCTCGGATTGACCGTAATATAAATTAAGTTTAAAAATTCGGAAAAGAAGCATCTGATTCATTCTCAAAATAACTTCTAACTGATAATGCTTTTTTTGTTTTTTTTTTGTTTTTTTTTTTTTTTTTGAATAACCAGACCTGCCTTCCAAATTTCTCTGATAATCAAAAGCATATGTTGCCCCACAGTCGTGCGATAAATGAAATTTTAAACTGACTGTGTTTCATACACAAGATAAAAAATGGCAGCTAAATACCCACACGCCATTGTCATTAATCTTCCGAGAAAGGGTACGTATTTTGTATAATGGCTGAACAGATTCTTTTAACATTTCATTCTGCACCAGACTCGGGCCTGCAACTTAATCCAATGTATACTGAATAAACACTTCCACACAATATATTAGAAAAGTCCAGTTTCAATTTTAGGTATGTTCGGCCATGATATTTACATATTCCTAGAGAAAAATGGGTTAACTACTTGCAAACAGTGGAGACCCTGATCAGACGCCGTGTTCTGCGGCGTCTGATCTGGGTCTGCGCTGTTTGCCAAGTACCCTTTTACGGGTCTCGTAACTACACTGGATTAAGCACTAAACTCAGTCTCTCTATAGACTGCAATGTCTCTCTTTACTTATCAAATTTAATAATATAAGCGATTGCACCAAGAAAATGCCTCAATCACGAAGTAGCACAGTCCTCCCGAAACACCAAAAACACAGAGATGAGGAACAAATAATCATTAAGGAAACACGCCTATGCAAATATATTGAAAATTTCACCACCAAATACTGAAAGTCTTCAGATAAAAACTCTGATATTTTTCATATTTCTACTCAAAACATAGATTGTAGGTATTCGTTAGAATCGCCTCCTGGAGGTGGTTCTAACGGGTAGCCATAATCTGTGTTTTCGAGCAGAAGTTAGAAAAATGTATACACTTGTAAAGCCCAGTTTTACTATATAAAAGTGAGGTTTAAGGGGGTTCAAAATTATATAGGTATGTTTTCGTGATGTGACAAAACAAACGCAACAAATGAAACCAACAACGCAAAAACAAAGAACCGCAACTGAACGATCAAAAGAAAAACTACTGGTGACTTAAACTAGTTTTCCTGGCGTGAATCCTCACCATTTATTCTGATTCAGCTCCAAATACCAAAAGTTTGCTCGGTCCCCATAGGGGTACACTAACTCATCTGGGAAACGTCAGAGTGAAACACATTTAGTCACAAACACTGCATCACGAAAACATGCCTATATAGTTTTGACACTCTTAAACCCCACTTTTATATAGCAAAACTTGGGTTTACAGGGGTTTACATTATTTTTCTTATTTCTGCTCAAAACAGATTGTAGGCACTTGTTAGAACCGCCTCGCCGAGGCGGTTCTAACGAGTACCTACAATGTATGTTTTCAGCTGAAATATGAAAAATATCAGAATTTTTATCAAAAAATTTTCATTTTTTTGTGGTAAAATTTTCAGTATATTTGAATAGGCTTGTTTTCGTAATGGTGATGAAACAAGCAAACGTGAAGTCAGAACACCTGAAAGTCACAAACAGGACCAGCATGGGGCCGACCATAGACATTGATAGCTAAAATTCCTTCATATGAAGTAAATAGTCTCCACTTGACAGGGTAGTGCTTTCAATAAGTTTATCAGTAGGAAAAAAGTCCCGCAATTATCATAACGGATATATAATGCGCGACAGGGTCTTTATTTCTTTTCTGGAATGCTAAATTTAAAGTGAAGATGCCCAGGAAATAGTCCAGCCACGACGCACAGCCTTCCCGAGTCACTAAAAGGAGAGATGAGGAACAAACAAAGACAAAACAAACATCGCAGGCGAAACCATCGACGCACAAACAAAGTTGAACTGCAACAGTGGGACCGCCTTCAAAATTGAGTAGAAAAACTACTGTAGGTGGGCTTTAAACCAGCTTCACTCGCATAAAACCTCACCCTTTGCTCAGATGCAGCTCAAAGTAACAAATATATGGTCAGTCCACATACCCAGTAAGCCTTCTACTTAAATCTATAGCGGGCCGTTATCGGCCCGTCAGGGTAGCTGACGGGCCGATAACGCCCCGCTTTAGATTTATAAAGAATGCTAGCTGGGTATAGGGGTTCTCTACCTCACACAAGACCCAGGTCAGCATTCGCACTGATAGTATAATTGTGCAAATTTAGGGCGCTCTCTGTTTTATACTTGCGTTTCGCAAAAGAAGACTAATTACGCTTTTTTCTCATTTTCTTAACATTAAAACAATAAAGAAAATATATGATATTTACTAATTCCCAGATCTTTCATTTCAACGTTGTAAACATCTTGGTGTTCTTTGCTCTGCAATCAAAATTGAAGCAACAGAAATCAAACATAAAATCGAATGATACGAGCGCAATCAATATACAAAAAAAAAGAAAGAAAGAAAGAAAAGAAAAAACTGAATACTAATTTGAGCTTCCATCACGAAAACATGCCTATATAATGTTGACCCCCATAAACCCCACTCCTTTAAGGTAAAACTGGGGTTTACAGGGGTATACATTATTTTCTTTGTTCTGCTCGCAAACATAGATTGTGGGTACTCGTTACAACAGCCTCGCAGAGGCGGTTCTAACGAGTACCCACAATCTATGTTTTGATCAGAAATATGAAAAATATCAGAATTTTTATCTGAAAAATTTCATTTTTTTGGTGATAAAATTTTCAGTATATTGAATAGGCATGTTTTCGTAATGCGTACTGTCTTCAGACTTTATGTCGAATCAATATTTCATTGCGCATTCCAAGACCTTAAAGAAGCCGCATGTCTGGTTCTTTGACCGAAAATTCCACTCGGCTTCCACTTACGTGAGCGAACAGCACAGAACCGTTGCTGTTCGCATATGCCATAAAGGCTCTTTTCCCATGACGCAGCTCACACGTACAGAAACATTGATAACACTACACTGGCTCCAGTCTTCAGTGACTAAATATGTATTCTAAGAATCCACTAAAATAAAACCAAATTAATACTATGACTATAAAGGCAGGTCTAGTGACCAGCCTTTATAGTCATGATATTATTCTGGGCCCAGTTGTTCAAAGCGTCGTTAGCTTAACGAGCTTGTTAGCGGTCAAAATGTTAATTGTTCTAGTAAGTACAATATCTTATTCACAGGTATTTTTCCTGAAAAAATGGGAGTAGCTTTTGCAAATGCAAAAGCTACTCACATTTCTTCAGCAAAAATACTAGCGTTAATAATCAATGTTTTTAACAATAAGTTAACTAACAACATCGTTAGTTTTGAACAACTGGGCCCTAGTTTTATTTTAGTTGATCATCAAATAGGATTATAAGAATGAATATTTTGTCACTGGAGACTGGAGCCAGTCTATGATTACACCTAATACTTTAAGCGCAAAGGATACGTTTTCAGGGCAGATAACTATTGTTTTACTTTCCGTCTGAAAAAGAAATCTAATCTAAAAGGAAACCACTTGCTCCCCCCTCCCTCCATCCCCACCCCCGGGAGCGCTTGTGTTTTGAAACTCAAATAGGAAGTCACAAAATTTGTTTCCAAAAAAAAATACAATAAATGAAAATCTGCCACCATGTTATAATGTGGCGTAGATGTTTTCGAGTCCAGCTTTCTAAAAGAAAGAAAAAAAAGAAGACAAATCATTTTATCAAGAAAGCAAAGTTTAATTTCGTGTTGATTCATTAGTATTAACATTACAATGAAAACCTATCTCATTTCAGGTCATAAATATAAAGGCATAATCAGATTTCAGCAATATTTCAACACTGCAAAATCTAGGCTACAGACTAAAATTAAGAAAAAGTGTTTATTATTTTTTTAATGAATCATATTACGTTAAATACATTTGAAACACTAGAACTACATTTTAAACAGACTGTATCACAGTCGTGTTAAAAAAACCGGTTTGTTAGAAGCGTATAATTAGTTAATCTAAAATTACAATAACGCGTGCTGTTCGAAAATTAAAAACTGAATCAAGCATGCCGTAATTGAAATACTTTAATGCAATTCGCACTGGAAAGAGTTTTTTTTTTTTTTTTTTTTTTTTTGTTTACTTTATGATATTCTGATTTCATTTTTAATTTAAGAAAATAAAACAACTACAACGAAAACAGGAATCCCTGAGATTTTGAGGACGCAAAATGGGTTGATTCAGGACAAAACCTGACACAAATTGCAAGCTGTATATGCCCAGGGTAGGTTGGTGGCATTTGCTGTGGTCGTCTGCGTATGTTTATTACTTTTTTTACAAATTATATTTAAAACAAAATACGATCTGCACAGTTTGCAATACCCGAAAAACATTACCAATTGGGCACATGACGTTTATACAATGTCGTCTCAACGTCGATGCAACGTCATGACGTTGCATCGACGTTGAGGCGACGTTGTATAGACGTCATATGTCTGCTAGGCTAACGCTTAGCACTCCGGGTAAAAGTTTCAGCAGACTAAAGGCTTTTTGACCGTTCATGCAAAATGTCTCCATATGAGACAATTTGAATGAATTGTCAAATCCTGTTTTCTGGGAAAATAAGTAAAATGTCATAAATTTGTCGTCTGTTGAAGTAGACAAGAGGGTTGGTAATGGTTTCAGGAGATTGATACATATAGAGGGCTTCGTTCAGAAAGTGCAAATTACGAACGATTGTTCTGCCCTGTATCCTGCTCCTGTTGGCGCTCGTTATTAGGTGCAGTGACCCAAGGCAAAATATTCGCTATCACCACACTTCTGAATGCAATCCTGTTAGATTTTCCGCTATATAATTTTAAATTGGACAACCTGATTGCTTTTTCCTGCACATCTATCCCCTAATAAAAAGTGGTCTACTTTACTTTAAAGGAGTGAATTTTCTCCTAACATGATGGAAAAAAACAAAAACATTTTTTTTTTTTTTTTTTTTTGAAAGAGCTGCCTCCTGAAAGTGTTATAGTTACCCTTGAAAGAGAACAACAAGAGAGAGAGAGAGCGAGAGAGAGAGAGAGAGAGAGAGAGAGAGAGAGAGAGAGAGAGAGGATCTTAAATGAGTGGTTATTTATTATAAAATTAATGAAACGAATTTGGGTAATTTCGGTATTTTGCGAGCCTTCAGCGAGCAAAATACCGAAATTACCCACGGGTTTCATAAATTTTATATTAAATGACCACGAATGTAAGATTCTGCTTATCACATGACCCTTGCGATGACAAAAAAATGCACAAAATATATTAAGATTACAGCTTTCCATAGGTAAACGGAACAACTCACTACCAAAGATTCAACAGTACTACACAAGAAAAAATAGTTTGTATATTATTTGATAACTATAGAAAATAACTAGAAACAAGATATATATGCCATTTATTACTTCATTAAACTGTAGGAATTAATGATGATTTTTATTTGAGCTAATAAATATTTCATTTGAAGTGAATTCAAAAATAATTATTTTCAACGCCATTCAGCGAGTCACGTCACTGAGAATCAGTAGGGAAATCCCCCTCAGTCAGCTGTCGTATTTAAATCTCATTGACCTTGATCATTACGGTGGTTGATACACCCAAGTAAATGACATATTTCAAGAATATAAAACATTTTAACAGTAGTTTGGATTTTAATTTGACACATTTATTGATTGTCGAAGTCATTTTTATACTCCAATGCTTTTTTGGAGGAAGTGAACATTTTTTTTTTTTTTTTCATTGACTTTTGGACGAGAAAATATCGAATTTTAACCACCATGAATATTTCTGGTGGCCGTGTTATTCACATTGTGATTGTGTTGTGTCTTCCACTTCCATCGGTCTGACATTTATCGTTCATCTCAAAATCATCTCAAAATTGAAGGCAGGATCTGTTTCAAAAGTGAAAGTGGTATCGGCGAACGCGAACACCATCTTCGTTGCTATCAATAAGTGGAGTAATACGAATATTAATGAGGGTAATTAGGCCAACCAATGGGAAGCCTTGCAGGTGTTATTACACGTGTGGTTATATGATTTTCATGACATGGGTTATTTCACTGAATAACTTGACGGCCATGTGATATGTGACGCCCATGTGATATATATATATATATATATATATATATATATATATATATGTGTGTGTGTGTGTGTGTGTGTGTGTGTGTGTGTGTGTGTGTGTGTGTGTATGTATGTTGAGAGTTAATCATTATCAGTGCAAATGATTTATTTACCTGAGGCTTTTGCCTTCATCAGAGCAGAGGTTTTCTATTTTAAAAAAGGAACGATGATTTCCTCTACTGGTGGCTCTTGTTGATACCATATGGCCGTAGAGTGTTCAGACGTCGGATCCAATAAATCTCTCTCACTTTCCTGATTTGATCTGTCCACTCCGGGTTATGGTCTAAGCAACAAAGCGCGACCTCTCCAACCGCTTGTGTTTCCAATCGTCCCGGTGACAGTTCATTCGTTGGTTCACATGATAACCGGTTTCACCAACATGTTGTTTCCGCACTTGGTGCATGTTCCGACGTCTGAACACTCTAGGGCCACATGGTATCAACAAGGGCGATCAGAAGAGGGAATCGCCGTTCCTTAGTCAGGGCATGCGACAGCTTATGTGGAACGTTTTGTTCATGTGATAATCCGGAATCACAGCGTTTATTGGGCCCATTTGCCTTACGTATTGGTGAGAAACACTCAGTTTGGCGTATATTCCTTTCGGTGTAAAAAAAGGGTAAGAGAAAAGTCCAGGGAATGCCATAATCACAAACCGCAGCCCTTCCCAGACATCAAGAGGAAGAGGAAACAGACAAAACCAAACAAGCACAAATCAAACAAACGTACGAAAAGCACTGAGATTAGCTCTCTCTTCCCCAAGCGAGGTAATCGCAGTGCTAAAAGAACTGAAAAACACAAGATAAAAATAACACAAGGTAAGACATAAAACAAATTGCCTCGTAGAAAAAAACCACAAAGCAAGAAAGAGTAAGACTAACACCGGGACCACCGCCTTAGAACGATCAGTAGAGTAAATTACTAGGGGGGATGGGGGGTGGGGGATGCGGCGGGGTTAAAGCACTTTTACAGCTAGCCAACTTCACCCTGGGTCCCGATGCAATTCTTAATACAGAAATACATAAAAATTCGGTTCGCATAAAGGCTCCCAACTCAGTCAATGCATCAAAGCGAAAACATAAAAATCAAATTAATTACTATAGTAAACAAAGACGAGTATTCATGGCTAATTCTACTGTATGCCAAAGTAAATGAAAACCAATAGCTGAACCACGGCGGGCCAAGCCAAAGACATGCCATCAAGCCCCATCCTATTGGTTAAAGTTTTACGAAGAGGCCGTCATTGAGTCTGAGGCTCGAACAGCCGTCGTGCAAATAAAGAGTGAGTTTATGTGCATTGTATACATTGCGTATATGGGCACAGTGGTGTTGACATTAAAGATAAGCTTTATACTTTTTGCACGTTGTGTTTACGCGTATTGTTTTCATTTCACATATATCCAAACGCAATCAGTTATCAAGTCGCAGCTGGCCAGATAACATGGGCCCGAAAAGGACATAATCTGTGTTTTAACTCATACAACTTTTATTTGTGAATTTTACATTTTTATTTCCTTTTGTAAAATAGAAAACCTCTGAAGAAGGCGAAATCTGAAAGACCTCAGATAAACTAATCATTTGCACTGTTAAAGGTTAACTCTCAACATGTAGTTTAGAGGTTATGCTCCTTCTCCCAACACACACACACACACACACACACACACACACACACACACACACACACACACACACACATATATATATATATATATATATATATATATATATATATATATATATATATATACGAGGGTGAGTTAATAAGTAATCAGCCTAACTTATTTCCGGTTGAGATCCACCTCTTCTTTTTCGATGTAATTGCCCTCTAGTGTGATGCACTTAGACCAACGGTGTTCAAGTGCCATCAGCCCAAAACTGAAAAAGTCAGCGTCCTTTCCTTTGATCCACTCCTCAACGGCCGTCACGACTTCTTCATCAGACCGGAAATGAAGTCCACGGATATCCTTTCTTAAGTTTGGGAATAGGAAGGAGCTAGGTCAGGCGAATAGGCAGGATGTGGTATTAATTTATACCCGTTTCGCTCTACAGCATCCATTGCAACTTTGCACGTGGAGACTCTCGCATTGTCCTGTTGCAGCAAAACACCTTTAGAGTGTTTATCGCGGCGTTTTTCACGGATAGCGGTTCTCAGCTGGTCTAACAAGTTTGCATAGTACACTCCAGTTATTGTACTTCTCTTGGGTAAAAAGTTCAACATAATAACGCCTTTTGCATCCCAAAATACTGTGGCCATCATCTTGCCAGCATATGGTTGCGTCTTGAACTTCTTTGGCCTCGGGGACACAGGTCCTACCCACTGACGACTCTTAGCTTTATTTTCTGGCTCATAATAATGAACCCAAGTCTCATCTACAGTCACTAGACGCAAAAGAAAATCATCTTTTGACCTAAAACGCTTCAACAAGGAGCTGCATACTGATGCTCTGGTTGCCATTTGCAGAAGACCCATAAACATTGGTCAACTTGCAATGTATTTCCTGACCTGTTTTCCCTTTCAAATACAAGTACCGAATTACAGCACGGTACTCAACATTTGACGAAAAGCTTGCTTTTGCATCGCTAGCCTTGTTTGACATTCAATATCTTATGAGTGAATGACACGATAAGGGTGCAATATTGCTCGCAGGCCTAAAACATGTATTGAAACAAGGCATGGAAATCGTGGGTGTCTCGGTCAATTGAAAATAGGATAGGCTGGTTACTTATTGACTTGCCCTCGTATATATATATATATATATATATATATATATATATATATATATATATATATATATATATATATATATATATATATATATATATGTATATATATATATATATATATATATATATGTATGTATACTACCTTGATCGTATAGTTCCACTGGCAATTTTCTATCATCTCTATTGCCTCGCTGTGGGAGTTAATGCCAAGGACGAAGAACAAAATCAAGCATAATGTCACGGAACACATCCTTATTGTTTTAGAGTGCAAGTATTGGCAATAAAGTCACTATCCTCAATCTTCTTAATCTGTCATCTGAAATCGAAACGCATATTTGCAATTCAACAGTACATTTTGCAGAACCAATCACAGCTTACCGTATATACAAGAAGTACTTGCACAACCAGGCGCCGAAATTATAAAACTTTTTTCGTGCTCAACTCAGCCGAATATGAAATTTGTCCTAATTATAAATCTCAAACTGCTAAAAATTGCAAATTCTTTCTTGCTAAACATACCTGAGCATGAAACTTTCTTTGCCAATAAATATGAAAATGCCAAGTACTGTGGCATTTTCATATTTATTAGCTGAGAAAGTTTCATGCTGAGCTGAGTTCAGCACGAAAAAAGTTAAATATTTTCGGGGCCAGTACAGTGTAGATCCAGCTGAGACTATCTATCTACTATCACTTCATAATCTAAAACCCTCTTACGAGTATTATTTGGATGTTATATGCACATGGTGTGTTAGTGGTATAAGTAGTTAAAAGCAATTATAGTGTAGAATAAAAGAATAATAGTGAGAGGAGGAAAGATGAAAGTGTTAGGTGTAAGTAAGATGGAGTTAAAATCAGGCTAAAACAATATATTCTGTTTAGGGCTGTGCTTGATTGATGTTACTGATTCCTAATTTAAAGGAGTTAATATCAGGATTAAGGACAAGATCAGCTGGAAACTTATTCCAGAGGACTACAGTCATAAGAAAAGATGAATAATGATAATAACAAACAGTTGTAGGGATTTGTATATAAGCCAAGGGGTGAATGTGACGAGTGTAAATCTCAAGACGCTCAAAATATGGCGGAACTGGTTTGACAACCAGGCCATAAATGATTTTATAAAACATCGCGAGGCGCACGTCACAGCGTCTTTTTTCAAGGGACCTCCATCCAAGGTTGCTCATCATCTCCGTGACACTGCTGCATCTTAAGTAGTAATTTTACACCCATCTGGTGCCTTACTTTGAACCTTTTCAATCTTATCTTTATTTTCCTTCGTGTGAGGTGTCCAGACTATTGACCCATATTCAATTTGAGGGCGCACTAGGGAATTATATGCCAGTGTTCTAATATCTCTGTTTTTAGTTTGGACATTTCTTTTTACAAACTCTTCGGTTCCATTAGCACTGGCTGTAATATAAGACATATGAGTATTCCAGCTTAGGTCCCCGCTGATGGTCAATCTCAGATATGTCTACTGACTCCAATTCCTGGTTATGCATGAAGTACATAGACTTAAAAGAAATAATATGAAGCACTTGGCATTTGCCAGGATTGAACTCCATGTCACAGGTTTTTCCTTAATGCTGAAGAGAATCTAAATTGAATTAATGAGTCTGGCTATCCTGGAAATCAGCAACTGTCAAGCAGACGGCAGTGCCATCAGTAAACAACTTAAGCTGGGACTGTATAATTTCTGGCAGGTTGTCTATGTACAATAGAAAGAGGTGCGGGCCCAGTACAGACCCCTGGGGTACACCAGATGTGACTAGAATCTCATTTGAAGACTCCCCATCCAGTACAACAGTTTGAGTTTGACCTATTAGAAATCACTGTATCCATTTCAGTGTGTTTCCTTTTATTCCAAAACAAGCAAGTTTATAGTGAAGTTATGGAGGGTTTACTTTATGGAAGGCTTTACTAAAATCCAAAAGTACCAAATCTGTTTAATTTCCCAAAGTTAGCTACCTTTAAATATCTTCTACAAGTTGAATAAGCTGGATCTCACAAGAACGTTTTTCACGAAACCCATGTTGAAGTTCGTACAGGGCATTATGCTTGTTCAGGTGTTTGGAAATGATGGAAGCAATTATATGCTCCATCACTTTACATAGAATACATGTTAAACAGATAGGCCTATAGTTTGAAGGTTCTGTTTTGTCATCCTTTCTGAATAAGGGACAGACTTAAGCTTTTTTTTTCCAATCTGAGGGTAGTTGTCCGATTTATAGTAAAGTTACAAACAGAGGGCAGATAACAGGCTATCAAGAAAACATACCTATATAATTCTGACCCCACTTAAACCCCATTTTATATCGTAAAACTGGGGTTTACAGGGGTATACATTATTTTTCTTATTTCTGCTCAAAAACATAGACTGTGGTACTCATTAGAACCGCCTCGTCGAGGCGGTTCTAACGAGTACCTACAATCTATGTTTTGAGCAGAAATATGAAGAATATCAGCGTTTTTATCCGATTTTTTTTTTCAGTTTTTGGAGGTAAAATTTTCTATATATTTGAATAGGCGTGTTTTCGTAATGCGCTATCTCTGTTTTAAGCTCTTTCAGCACAACTTCTACTCTCTCTGCCACACCTCTAGCATTTTGACACAAGAATAGATAGTAAATCGAAATCTTTGGATAAGTATGATGAGAAAGTGTTTGAATAGAAAACTGAGGTACTCCATTTATAGAAATAATCAGGTCCCTATTTCTTCGCATGTTACTGATCCGAAATAACAAAAAAGCTATCCGCACTATGTCTTTTATTATTATTATTATTATTATTATTATTATTATTATTATTATTATTATTATTTGTTGATGCAAGTAATTGAATTGAGAGAGAAGAAAATATGAAATACAAGAAGTAATAACCTCAAAACATCAAAACAAAAAAGGCTACCAAGTGTCCACATCTTTTATAAAAAAAAAAAAAAAAAAAAAAAAAGTTAGTGAAACAGGATCCTTTTTTTTTCGCATTTGCCCTATATAAAAAAAGAAGAGTTATCCGCTCATCGTTGTTTATGCGATGCAAGACATTACATTAAGAGGAAAATAAAATAAGAAATATGAAAAAGTTCTGAAAATAACATTTTAAAACAAGACAATAAAAGATTGATAGGTTGGCACTCCTCTCTGAGTTGCGGAGTAAAGTTACCACTCAAGTGCGTTTCATGACGGACACCGCAAGAGGGCAAGCTTTTGCAGTTATAACGTTAGATTTTTTTTTGAAATCATAGCGCTTTATGTTTCTATAGGAGCTGGAATCATTACATAATACATTGATATGCATAATACGTTCGTCCATGCCATAAAAGTTTCATTGAATGAAAATGGAAGAAAAAGACGTAACTTTGGTTATCATGCCAAATTATATAAACAGCCAGATAAAGAAAAATAATTTAATTAAGCTTTAAAAGTAGATCAACCGTGAACATTCACATAATAAAACTCGACGAGTCCAAAGTATACAAATGCCCCCGCACTTTGTTTTTTTGTCCATATGGCAACAACTAATTTCTACTTTCTCAATCTGACCTGTTCTACATTTGTCACGCTAGCTTTGTCACAAGGTATGACCCAGAGTTAACTCTAGAAAAGAGTTAAGGCGTAGGGCTGGGTAAAAAGCATAGCAAATTCCAATATCCTAGCATTAAAGGCCCAATGTATGACTTCCAAGGGAAACTTGATATATCCACATATATCCCATTGCTGCCTTCGAAGCTCATATTGACATAATCAGAAAATACCAGTTGATTATACATGAAACAATTTGTAAATTATAAGGCATAATCATCGGACTGTAACATATAGGTCTCTGTGACCTAAATTCATTTTTAGTTAATCTTTTGATCATGCTGACTCATAATCGGAAAGTATGATTTTTATACACCAAATATTCTTCCAGAGATAAATAAAATCACTGACCTGTGAAATTTAGGTCACTGTGACCTACATTTATTTTGAGGTCAAAATACAGGTATTACTGACTCATAATCAGAACGTATGGTATTCATACGTGAAATACTTTCAAGCAATAAAGTAAAATCACTGGACTCTGAAATATAGTCCACTACATCCTACATTTATTTTAAGGTCAAACTTTGGGTCGTATGACTCATAATCGGAATGTTTGCTTGCTGTTTAAACATGAAATACTCTTCAAAATAAAAAGCAAAAATGCTGGACTGTGAAACATAGGTCACTATGATCTACATTTGTTTTGAAGACAAACTTCGGGCCAAACTGACGCATAATGCAAACGTATGATGTTTATATAACTAATAGTCTTCAGGATACAAGGCACAGTCACTTAACTGTGAAATACAAGTCACTGTGACCTATATTAGTTTAAGATCAAACATCAGGCAATACTTGAAGGATAATCTGATAAAAATGTTTTTTACATATCAAATACATTTCTATATATATGGTAAAATTGCTGGACTGTGAACCATGGGTCACTGTGATCTATTTTATTGTGAGGTCAAACTTCCAGTTATACTGACTCATAATTGGAAACCATGGTGTGTTCATTAATTCTCTTCAAAACCGCCGAATCATAAAATGTAGGTCACTGTGACCTACATTTATTTGGCGTCAAATCTCGGTTCACACTGATTCATACTCAATAAGTATGATGTTAATGCATCAAGTACTCTTCACGATATAAGGCAAAGTCACTGGACTGTAAAATGTATATATCACTGTCCTACATTTATTTTGTGGTCATACTGACTCACAATCCATAAGTATGATGCTTGTACATCAAGTACATCTCAAATTATAAGGCAAATTACTGGGCCATGAAATGTAGGTCACTGTGCCCTACATTTAGTTTGAGGTCAAACTTCGGGTAAAACTGACTCATAATCTAAAAATATGATGTTTATACATCAACTACTCTTCAAGATGAAAAGCAAACTCACTGACCTATGAAATATAGGTCACTGTGTCCTATATTTATTTTGCGACAGGGCCATTTTTACTGTAAAACAAGCGATTATTCAAGATTAACGAAAGATGTGATTTTTTCTAGGAATAAGTTTGTTTTTTGTATTATGTAAAACAACATTTAACCCTTGTCATACTGAACCCGGATATACCCTGTCTTTACAAACAGTGTAGATCCAGACCAGTTGAAGAAGCCAACTGACCTGGATTTGCACTGTTTGAGTTTATATCAACAATCTAGATCAAGCAATCTGATTGGCTGAAAATTAGCAGTGGGTGTGGCAGCTTGATTTATTCATCAGGAGCAGGGTAAAGACCAAAGGCTAATGAGCAGCAAAGTCAGAAAACGTACCTTCGGATATGAGGGCCTAGTGAGATTCAGATCAGTCTGCAATTTCGCGCAGTCTGATCAGAATCTTCACTAGGCGCCTTTTGGATAGCCAGAGATGCAAAATCTTCGTTGGGCTTGCATATCAGAGCCATCTCAAAAACAAGCCTGTTCAAATATATTGAAAATTTTCACCACCAAAACTTGAAAGTTTTCAGATAAAAATTCTGAATTGTTTTTCTGCTCAAAACATAGATTGTGGGTATCCGTTAGAACCGTCTCGCCGAGGCGGTTCTAACGAGTACCCACAATCTATGTTTTGAGCAGAAATAAAAATAAGGAAAATAATGTATACCCCTGTAAACCTCAGTCAAAATTATATAGGTATGCTTTCGTGATGGTACGTTTTCTCACGTTACGGCTCAAAATAATCTGTTCACATATGCAGTTTACCCATTGTGTTGCTAATAATAAATAAAAAAAAAGTTGCCTCCCTTGAAGCAGTATCCATTTCCCAAAAAACAAAGGACCTGATCACTCTGCTCATCCGCACAATAGGATCATGTCAATTGATTTATTTTGCAGTATCCAACAGTTCCATGAGCGAACAGTGCAAATCTTGTTCACTGTACAGAGGCTGACTGATCTGGGTTTTGGTGCCAGTATTTTCAACAGCGGCTATTTTTTCTCATAGCAAGAAAATAACATATACATGTATATACCGATAACTACGAATAAAACATTGGAAATTAAATGCCCGATCTTTATAACCCCAATTGTGCACAAAAGACGTTACGGTAATATAAAGGTAAACTACAGTCTCGATTTTGAAAGGTAAAGAGACTCATTGTTAACCCTTAAAGCGCCAGTCACAACAATTGTCGTCTGCTTTGTCATCTGCTCATTATTTTATAAGTCATTTCTGCAAACAGAGTGGACCCAGATCAGAGCAGTCCGATCTGGGTCCACCCTGTTTGCCTGTGTGCAAAAATAGGTTCAAAAAGTTTGCAAGAATATTCAGCAGACGACATAAACAGACGACATTTTCATATGCAGGTTTTCTTGGCGCTTTAAGGGTTAAAGGTAAATATTAGTGGCACTTATGTATGATAATTATTTTCCACTGGATTAAACTTTTATCATTATGAAATGTTCAACATATTAGTTTACATGACTTTCTGTTCAATCGATAACATCAAATGACACGCTCCAGTAGTACCGAACTAACACACCATGTCATAATGATGTCGTTTCGACGTCGTCGCAGTAACGACGTTACTTTTATACGTCAACTATTTCATACCTTTCTGTTGCACATTACGAAAACACTCCTATTCAAATATACTGAAAATATTATAACCAAAAAGAGGAAACTTTTCCGATAAAAAATTCTGATATTTTTCATATTTCTGCTCAAAACATAGATTGTGGATACTTGTTTGAACCGCCTCGGCGAGGCGGTTCTAACGCGTACCCACAATTTATGTTTTTTAACAGAAATAAGAAAACTAATGTACACCCCTGTAAACCCCAGTTTTACTATATAAAAGTGGAGTTTAAGGGGGTCAAAATTATATAGGCATGTTTTCGTGATGAATTGAGCCGAAACGTGACAAATCGTACCTCCTGACATTCGCGTACTCTTATCAGTGTCTTCGTTGTCCGCACGAAGAAACTATGCATCGCTGGCTATACAAACTGTGCCCGGTGAAGATTCTAATCAGAGTGTGCATATCTGCAGGCTGATCTGATGCTGCGCTGGTAGATCATGTCTGAAAGCACGTTTTCTGGGCCCAGTTGTTTAACCCTTGCCTTGCTGAATAAATTAAGATACCACGCCCACTTCTAATTTCCACCAATCAGATTACTTGATCTGTTTTTTTTTTTTTTTTTTGTTTTTTTTTTTGCTAGAAATTCACATATTTAATGACAAACAGTGCAGATCTACAATGTTTGCTAAGAAGGCATGTCATGTTCAGCAAGAGAAGGATTAAAACTAAACGAAGTTGATAGCTAAAGTGACGTTAATTTTTTTTCTATCTTAAAATATGACAAGTACATTAATATTGTTTTTGCAGAAAAAAAATGTTGGTAGCTTTTGCATTTGCAAAAGTTGCTCACATCTATTCAGCAAAATAATCTGTGAATTAGCTATTGTACTTACTAGAACAGTTATTATCTTGAACACTAACGAGCTTGTTAAGCTAACGATGCTTTGATCAACTGGCTCAGTTTATCCTTGTTCTACTGTAGTTGCTAAAATTTTATTACACTATCAAAGAGCGCATCATGGCACTTGTACATGTACTTACAGTTACTTTGTAGGATCCTAGTAAGCCCTTTGTATACAATTCAATAACTGTAAGTTTCACATAGAAACCCATTTATAATATGATCATCAGGATATGCTTTCTTTCACTAATATATTTCAGTGTACAATTTTCTATTCACAACACAACAATAATAGAAGAAATGGCACAGTCCCTATTCAAGCTGTCATATCGACCCAACCAATGGATGGTGGTGTAAATGAAGAAAATTATAATTATTTTCAATTCTAATTTGTCAAGAGAAGTGGATCAAATCTAGAGAAAATGTGCTTTCAAGCCAGTTAAAAAAATTATTGTCACAATATAGTGCCAGGTTATCTTGGGATCTCGCTGTCCATATCTCATACTTAATAAGCTACCGAGTCTTTTTGGCTGACAGCAGTGTATGACGCGAATGTCAACAGCGGTTACGTTATCTTTCAGAGGCCAGAAAAAAATATCTTAAAATATAGTTTGTGGTATTTTTTTTTTTTTTTTAAATGTTACACTTCTCATGCTTTAGTAGCATCACGAAAACATACCTATATAATTTTGACCCCCATAAACCCCACTTTTATATAGTAAAACTGGGGTTTACAGGGGTATACATTATTTTTCTTATTTCTGCTCAAAAACATAGATTGTGGGTACTCGTTAGAACCGCCTCATCGAGGCGGTTCTAACGAGTACCCACAATCTATGTTTTGAGCAGAAATACGAAAAATATCAGAATTTTTCATCTGAAAATTTTCATATTTTGGTGACAAAATTCTTATTGTATTTGAATAGGCGTGTTTTCGTAATGGTAAACTATATTCTACAATAGTTGTGTAAGCAGACAGCGAAGGCGCTGATTAGATTGAATGCGGTGGCGCAAACTGGGCCCAGTTGTTCAAAGCTAACGATGTCGTTAGTTAACGATTCGTTAAAATTTACATTGGTTGATATGCAAATGAGTAGCTTTTGCACTGCACTGTCAAAGCTACTCACATTTTTTCAGCAAAAAATATCAGAATATCGTGTATTGAATCCGCTAAAACAGTTAACAAAATGACCCTTAACGAGCTTGTTAAGCTAACGACGCTTTGAACAACTGGGCCCTGGCTAAGATATACCCGAAAAACGCATTTGAGCCGGGACACAGCATTTCCAACAAAGTTACATGTGCGGCCAGCGAAGATTCGGATCAGACTACGCATCCGCACAGTCTGATCAGAGTCTTTGCTTTTAACCTGAAGCCCCTTTGGTCCCTTGACTACATACAGAGTGACCTGCAAAGACTGATCAAATTGCGTGGACAAACAGTAAGCCGCGACTAGGTCAACCATTATTACACAAGAAAGTTTGCCCGCGGGTTTCGGTGAATACGTTTTTATCGTTATTTTAATTGGTTTTAGATATGTGTAAAAATGATTTTAAATTCAATTTAAGCGGTCCCTATAATTTGACAGTATTCAATGGTTTATATTAGCATTATATAAAAGAACACGCACATTTATTTCATATTTACAATATGTCATGTTGAATAAAACTGAAGCGTGCATTGTGAAACTGCATGCGAAGTGCGAGGACCCTGGTCTGAGTCTTTTGGGTGGGTGTTTTTTTTTTTTTGTTTTTTTTTTGTTGTTTTTTTGTTGTTGTTTTTTTTGATGGGGGTGGGTGCGGGGGTGCTCTTCTTATGTTAGTAGTAAATAGTGGAAGTTCAAACTTTAACTTGCTAGTTACATGTAGCGGGCTAGACACCAAGTTGGTTAATCATGCCTAGTGTCCCGTAACAGGTACATTGTAGAAACAGTGCAGGCCCAGATCAGACGCCACAGACAAATAGTTAAGGTAGAAGTCCATTTGGCATAGATGGGTTGACAGTCCTCTACCGATCTATAGACCCTTATTTACACAAACTATAAGTGGTCAGTTTAATTAGCTTTGAAAGAAAAAAATATTTTCTATATTTATTTCTGTATTATCTTACTAACCACCAATTATTTCTAAGTAATTGAATAACTCTACTTTTTCACTTATGACGATTATGTGATGTTATTTTAAATGGCGTCCGATAATAATACAATGTAAAAATACCGTTCGAACATTTTGGCGATTTTCTGACAGTCAGCAGGAAAGGTGTAAGAAATACAGTCGAACCTCAATAGCTCGAACACCGATGGCTCGTTTACCATGGCTAATTCGAACTCGTTTTTGAGTCCCTACGAAATTCTTCCGCTAGCTCAAGAAAACAAATAGTTAGAGAAATCCCCTTACTTTATCATGAAATTGTATATTGTATGTAATTAGATCGCCTCATCGAGGCGATTCTAATGAGTACACACAGCATACAATTATTTTGTAGAAAATTGAGATTTCCCTAAATTATCGCTATTTCCTTCCTGACCTGGCGCCATGAATAACCCTCAGTAGCTCGAACTACCCATATCTCGAACAAAATTATATGGTCCCAAAGATGTTGGAGCGATTGAAGTTCGACTGTAGAGGTAAATCCATAATATTGTCTTCTGTTATAATCCAAGAACAACTTACCCTGATCTTACTTATTCATTTTAAGGGAAATAACTGTCTAAATTGTTTTTACTCCTTTCTGGAAAGGGGTTTACTCGAAAAGGTATGAATGTGTTCCCATGGGGAGCAATTTATTTCCTTTTAGAGTAGAACCCTTTGTCAGAAGGGGGCTAATATACCGGAAAGCAAACAGGAAGCCCAAAAAAGTTTTCTTCTTTGTCAATAATGGTGGAAAATCACTAAAGCGTATCCCTTTCGGCTTAAATGTCGGGCTGCAGTTCGTCCGTAATCTAGTACGAAGAATATGGGCTTGTCTATTTTTAGAATAATGGTATTTGGGAACAGCTCATTTGTCTTTGTTAAAATAATATCTAAAAGAGTTTGTTGTTTGAGATTGTTTCACTATGGCAGGTAGATTGTTCCTAGCCCTTACAGTAAAAGGTAGGAAATAATTATAATAAAGATTTGTTTGTGAATTAATAGTCTGCAAATGGTCAGAATTGCGAAGATTATATCGTGATATCTCACTGACTTATGGTTGAATAAGAGAGGATAAGTACAACGGAGTTCGATGGGTAAACATTTAAAAACAAATAGAGTCAGTTTGTGGGTTTGTCTTGTCTGTTCGAGTGACTCCCATCCAACTTCCGTGTATATGGCAGTAATAGAAATAAGCTTAGTTGTCCCAGCAGCGATGCGAGCTGCTTCAAGTTGGATCTTTTCTAACTCCCGTTTTTCGTATTGAGAACAACTGCCCCATGTTACATGCCCTTATTCTAGTAAAGATCGAGTAAAAGCTGTATAGATCGTTTTTAAAGATTTACAGTCTAATTTAAATTTAAGCTTCCTCATTACATTAACTATACCCCAAGCTTTCTCTGAAATATACGTTATATGATGGTGCCATGTACCATCATTCGATAAATAGATCCCGAGATGCTTGTGAAACTCTCCTTCGATTATTTGAAGATTTTACCATTACGAAAACACGCCTATTCAAATATATAGAAAATTTTACCTCCAAAAACCTAAACTTTTCAAATAAAAAAAACTCTTAAAATTTTTCATATTTCTGCTCAAAACATAGATTGTGGGTACTCGTTAGAACCGCCTCGAACAGAAATAAGAAAAATAATGTATACCCCTGTAAACCCCTGTTTTACTATATAAAAGTGGGGTTTAAGGGGGTCAAAATTGTCTAGGCATGTTTTCGTGTTGATTATGATTGGTGGATGATTAAGTTTGTTTAATTCACGCGAAATGGGGGGACGTTAGGTTTTGGTCGGATTGAAAGATACTAGCCAAGTTTCAGTTCATTTTGAAATTGTTTCAAGATCTAAATTTAGACAATCAGCAGCAGCAATAGGATTATCGATGATTATGTAAAGACTAGGTCGTCCGCAAAGTGCCTTATATTTGTCCGGTATTTATTACTATGTCGTTTATAGATAGTAAGAATAACAATGAACACAAGCGTGAAAATAAAACACCTGGAAGAATAACTCTTTGCTTCCTGTTGGAAAGGTAAATGTTAAACCATGCAATTTACCTTAGGAGCAGAAATACCGTGAAAGTTTGCCTAATTATGTTCACCCATCTATACCCATTTTCATTATGTATTTTATTGGGGACATCACGAAAACATACCTATATAAAGCTGACCTCCTTTTTTTTTTTTTAAATGTTACACTTCTCATGCTTTAGTAGCATCACGAAAACATACCTATATAATTTTGACCCCCTTAAACCCCACTTTTATATAGTAAAACTGGGGTTTACAGGGGTATACATTATTTTTCTTATTTCTGCTCAAAAACATAGATTGTGGGTATTCGTTAGAACCGCCTCGTCGAGGCGGTTCTAACGAGTACCCACAATCTATGTTTTGAGCAGAAATATGAAAAAGTATCAAAAATTTTATATGAAAATTTTCATTTTTTGGTGGTAAAATTTTCAGTTTATTTGAATAGGCTTGTTTTCGTAATGACTTGTTCACGTATTTAAAATAAGAGATAAATAAAACGTATAAGTAAATCCAACAAAGAAAACACAACATATCCAAAAATACATTAAATACAAATACATACCCGTGGTCCATCATTCAGCGCTGGTTGTCGTTTGTTTTTGAGATTATAACGATTTATTGCATAAAAAGCTGTGCCGTACATTATTATCAGTCGTGCATTAACCGGCGAAAAGCCGTGTATTAACAAGAGAATGCACGCGCTGTTAATGCACAGCTACGCAACTTTCCATATGTTCGTACCGAATTAATCCGACACTTTCAAGGCGATCAGCTGTCGTCACGGTATGTTTACTACCTGGTCCCGGAACGAGCATAGTCGGTGGAAAGGCGAAACGAAATAGTGCAAGAAATAAGGCAAAATGTAGCAAATGGTTCAGTATTTATGCAATAATAGCAATCAAACATAGTATTTTAATGTATTAACTTTCGCCAGGTCCCTCAAGAGGTGTTGAAAACCTAGATCTGCAGTTTAGGTTTTATAACACCTCCCTCGGGACCTGGCGAATTTTAATGCATGGGAAACCATGTTTGATCCCTATAATAATATCTAAAATAAATGACAGCCAGCGCTGAGTGATGAACCCGTCTTCCTTCATAAGTCAAACTAAATTTCAATTTTTCCTGGACAGCTGAATATTTCCTGTCACTCTTATTTCATAAAACCTTTGCAGACTGTATATTGCGATTAACAAAGAACGTAACCAGACTGTGTAAATACAAATGAGATATTTGTTATTCAAGTAGTTACAGCACAAAAAAAAATATCAGTAACATATGAAGCTAAGTATGAAAAATGCCATTTACCCATATACAACGTACGAACTGCGCATGCCCAGATCAAAGTGTACATGCGCCCATTCTGATCAGAACCTTCTCGTTTTGTCTGCACATTCTACAGCTTATGTTAATTCTTTACACGGGCAACGGAGGCTCAGATCAGCCTGCGTGCGCAGCTGATCTGGGCCTGCGTTGCACACATATGGCATACGCCATTTTCCCAAGTAACGCTGCATATATTTTCTCCTTTGTATAGTATAGATAAAATGACAATCTTCACAAATAAATGTTTCCATTTATCATTCTAAAATCTTGAAAAGGAAACATAACCGGTACTTAAAACATGTTTTCGTTTTGTTTTATAATTCCTGACATAATTGTGCATTTTACAATGACTGGCTCTTTTGTTTAAATATTAGTGTTTATTTTGTTTAAATATTAGTGTTTATTTCAAATAAGAGGCCCATGGGCCACGATTCGCTCATCTGAGTTAAACAGCCATTGCATATCTGCAGATGCCATGCAACATTCTTCCAGTACTGCCGCAGCAACTAAGACAAAAACTTGAAAAGTCAAAAGTGATCATAGGATCATCATTTAAACAAGCTTGGTAGTCCTTGCGTCCCTAATACCATATACAGCCACAACCATTACGAAAACACGCCCATTCAAATATAAAGAAAATTTCACCTCCAAAAACTGAAAAAATTCAGATAAAAAATCTGATATTTTTCATATTTCAGCTCAAAACATAGATTGTGGGTACTCGTTAGTACCGCCTCGCCTCGGCGAGGCGGTTCTAACGAGTGCCCACAATCTATGATTTTGAGCGGAAATAAGAAAACTAATGTATACCCCCGTAAACCCCAGTTTTACTATATAAAAGTGGGGTTTAAGGGGATCAAAATTATATAGGCATGTTTTCGTGATGACTTTCTTGGTTCCAGAGAAGAAAGTTATGAAGTATTTTTACCACATATGGCGGCCATCTTGTTGAACAGTGTAGAACCATTTCAACAAATTTGACAATACCCCTTCGACAGACGGCCCCAATATGAAATCTGGTGAAAATTGGTCAAGCGGTTTCAGGGAAAATATATTTAAGAATTAGATTATTTTATACATATATATAGCCCAGGGGCAAGGGAAGATACCCCTCCCCCCACTCCCGTCCCCCGGGATAAAATTCTGATTGTAACTAAAACGTCTTACAAATTTAATCATACAATGAAAGTTTCGGCCAATAGTTTTAATACAATTTGAGAAAATGATGTTTCAACATTTTGTATGGTGAAGCAAATTTTACTTAGCCGAAAAAAGGTCAAAGGTCATCCTAGTCCCTTGAGTCCCTGATGCTATATACATCATATAATCTTCATCTTCAGCCTCAACGCTTTCTTGGTTCTGAAGATGAAGATTTCTTTACGTTTTTTTTTTTTTTTTTTTTTTTTTTTTTTTTACCATATATGCGCATGGCGACCATCTTGTTCAATGGTATGGAACCGTTTGAACAAATTGTCGATATCCCTTTGACAGAAGGTCCCATGTACAATCTGGTGAAAATTGGTCAAGCCGTTTCAGAGAAGAAGCCGTTTAAAGATTACATGATGTTAAATCTGTATAAAGACCTGGAACAAGGGCGAATAACTCCCAGGGGACACAATTTTGATTGTAACTAAGGCGGTTTGCTACTTTGATCATACATTGTAAGTTTGAGCCATTAGTCTTTGAAAAACATAAGAAAATAATTTTTCAAGATTTCCTAATACAAATACACAGGGATGCAAATTTGACCTTGCCGAAAAAGGTCAAAATCAACCTGGGGTCACCATTTGAACGCACTTGGTAGATACTGCGTCCTAGATGCTATATGCCAAGATTCAGCCTCAAAGCTTTCTTGGTTCTAAAGTAGACAATTTTTATGTGTTTTTACCATATACGGGCATGACGGCCATTTTACTTAACGGACCAAGACCATGTGTATAAATTTTAATCCCCCTTTGACAGAAACTCCACATGAAAGTTTTGAAAAATATCGGCCTAAAGGTTTCAGAGGAGAAGTCGTTCAAATGCGTGAACGGACGGGCGGACGACGGACGGGGAGTGATCACAATAGCTCATCCTGAGCTTTCGGTTTAGGTTAGCTAAAAAGTGATTTGTTTTGCGGAGTATAGTAAAAGGTTACAAGAAAAATATGTCACACTGATTAAAAGACAATAAAAGAACATAATAGAATGCAGTCGCACATTCCCTTGCCATGCAAAAGCTGAGACCAAGGATAGTGAAAGAGCATTAAGTGTTTACTCCAAAGGAGACATCAGGCAACAGCTTTTTCATCACTAGGTTTACGGGAAGTTTACTGTATGCTGTTTGCCCCCTCCTGAAAGATAAAATTAATTTTGCATTTTGCATTTTATTTTTATTTTATGTGCATACCCTTCAAAACCGTGGATTAACTTTTGTATTTTACCTGTATTTTTGTTGTAAAAACAAAAACTATTTTAACTGATCGACCCAAGCTTTCTTCTTTTCTTCCTCCCAACAGCAACCTTTTAAGACATCTCCCGTGGGCCTAGAGATAAACAAAAACTCTGACCTAATGTGAGAAAATAAACGATATGGCCCTGGGAAAACAAATCAGCTACAAATACAAGCAGTCTGATTGGAAGTTTCTTTCCTTGTCTGAAGAATACCAGGACACTTTGTTAACCCTTAAAGCGCCAAGCAAAATTTGTAGCAGACGACATTTATTTTTATTTTATTTTTTTAATTTTTCAAAGAAAACAAGTCTTGATATTTCATGTGAATCGTCTGCTAAAGAAAACAAGTCTTGATATTTCATGTGAATCGTCTGCTACAATTCACATGAAATATCAAGACTTGTTTTCTTTGAAAAATTAAAAAAAAAATACTTCAAAATGTCATCTGCTGTAGTTGTGATTGGCGCTTTAAGGGTTAAAATCTATCAAGGTTACCCTTTTGGAACGAAGACCACATAAACTTGAAAGAACGAAAATCAGAGTCTCGGTGTCATAGAGACTCTTCATAAGATAGCATTGTAGTTTGCAGGGCTGCATATGCTAACCCTTGTCATGCTAAATAAATTAAGATGCCACGCCCACTTCTTCAGAAGCCAACTGATCTGGGTCTTCCCTGTTTGCTAAGGCAGGGCATGTCGTGTTTAGCAAGAGAAGGGCTACTAGCACCGACTTAAGCGGAACCCGATGACTTTCAAGATATCAGAATGGGCTCAGCGATCCCTTGCAAAATAATAAAATCTGACACTAAGCCCACGTGCCATTCTCTGTAAGTGTCTTCTCTCGTCCGACTTCACAGCGTCGAATAAAAGAATGAAACTAGATAACCGTCACCCGGTAATGAACTGAATATGAAACTAAAATTGAATTTTGAAAAGCCAACGAAGTAAACAGTGTATCGTATAGCGTTTAAAATCTAAACACTTTTATCTTAAAATCTTTACCAGCAGCTTTTGTCAGTGTTACTCGAAAATTGCCCTTAATACTAAAAAAAAAAAAATCACCCAGATCAGCATGTGCTGGGCGTTTTCCGTTCGATTGTAGGAGCCTGTATTTTGTAGAATCTACTAGCGGTTAAAGAATACATTGTCCAGCGCATTAACCGTGTTGGCTGATCTGTGCCTCCCCTGTTCGCAACGCATTAAGGGCCGTTTTAAATTAAATGTTTCATAATGGCTAACGTTACACACGGATGCTGTTGAACCCCGTGGTCTCTACCTTATTGTGCCACGATATTCTTTTAAAATGCAAATCAGCGCAAATATAAAAGTACACAATAACTCTTGTTTTGTTTCTCGCAAAGAGTAACAAATCCCAAGTCCAGTACAAAACGAAAATCTCAAATCTTAAACTCATTGCCGAAATGATAGTTGCATTAACAGTTCCATTTTAAGGGGAAATGATACCATTTCAGGTGAGGTAACTAAGCTTGTTTTGCCTCCGTTCTTAAAAGAGAACTACTCTAAAAGGAAAGGATTTGCTCCCAATGATCAATCTTAACTGTGTGTAGCCAAGGACCCAAAACGTCTCCAGGTTGACCGCGAAGACTGATCAGCCGGCGCGGATGTGCAGGCTGATCGGACGCTTCGCTGAGCGCACATACAATCTTGTAGAAATTGTTCAGTTTCATTGAGTCTGTCCATGAGAAGTGCTGTTATATGCAAAGCTGTACTTTCCCCTGTCATCTGCTTCAGCAGTACTTTATGTTCAGAATTGCTCGTAAAGGGCTCGATGGTCCCAAAGGAAACAAAAAATATAAATAAAGGAGACTGTAAACTGTTGAGACAAAAAAAAAGTATCTACCACTGACTGAGATGTTCATTAAATGATTTTTTCGAATTTTATAAAAATATGAACTCTAGCAATGACGAGGAAACTGATATTGATGATTACCTGAAAAGTAACAATTTTGAAGATAGTTTTCAGTCCATAATAGAAAATGAAATTAATCAACCTATAACAGCGGAAGAAATTTCAACTGCAATAAAATCATTAAAAAATAATAAATCGCCAGGTATAGATAATGTTGTAAATGAACATATGAAATTCACACTCAATATAATGATGCCTATTTATGTTAAAATATTTAATATTATTCTCGACAGCGGGATTATACCTGAAAACTGGACTCTCGGTGTTATTAAGCCAATTTTTAAAAACAAAGGAAGTCCAATGCAGCCAGAAAATTACCGTCCGATAACGTTGCTGAGCTGTTTTGGCAAAGTTTTTACTGCGATTTTAAACAAACGACTAAACAATCTTTCTGATAGGTATAATCTTATAAACTGGGTGCAAGCTGGATTTAGAAAATCATTTTCTACCACCGACAATCTATTTATTCTAAAAAGCCTTATCGATATTTCGCAAAGTCAAAAGAAAAAACTCTTCTGTTGCTTCATTGACTTCCAACAGGCATTCGACACAGTCTGGAGAGCTGGCCTTTGGCGTAAAATTATTGATATGGGGATTAATGGAAAATGCTTTAATTTCATACGCAACATGTATCAAGATATTAAGTCCAAAGTTGTCACAAATGAGGGTAGTAGCTACTTTTTTGAGTGTAATGTTGGAGTTAGGCAAGGAGAAAACTTATCCCCCTTCCTTTTCAGTATATATCTTAATGACCTTGAACACTTTCTTAATATAAATAATGTCTCTGGAATCGAATGTGCGGTAAATACTGCTGAGGTCTATAGCTATCTTAAACTTCTTATACTCTTATATGCAGATGACACGGTGATTTTTAGTGACAGTAGTGAGAAACTGCAAGCTGCACTTAACGCTTTTGAAACTTATTGTACAGAATGGAAACTCCATGTGAATACCTCTAAAACGAAAATTGTAATTTTTACCAAAGGAAAATTCCACCATAACAAAATATTCACATTTCAAAAACAAGTCATAGAAATAGTTAAAGAGTATAAGTATCTTGGAATATTTTTAGGTCGCACTGGTTCATATGTTGCTGCGATTAAGCATATTACTGAGCAAGCAAATAAAGCAGTATATACATTACTTAAAAAGATCAGGCTTTTAGATCTTCCGCTAGACATACAAACTGACTTATTCAACAAAATTATTAAACCGATTTTACTGTACGGTTGTGAACTTTGGGGGGTAGGTAATATAGAAAGTATAGAAAGGGTCCAATTAAAATTTTACAAGCAAACCTTAGGGTTGAAAAAGTCGACGCCATCAAATATGATTTATGGGGAATTAGGTATTACGCCACTATATATTGATATACATACTAGGATGGTATCTTTTTGGACGAAGCTTGTTGAAAATAGAGGAACAAACAAACTAGCATCTTTTGTCTACAATATGTTATCTGAAATGCATAACTCAAGAAAAATAAAATCTTCATGGGTAGAAAAAATCAAATCTTTATTGTGTAGTCTAGGTTTTTCCGCCGTCTGGTAAAGTCAGAGTTTTATAAATTCAACATGGCTTATCAAAGCAGTAAATCAAAAACTTAAAGACATTTTCATACAAACTTGGCGATCAAAGATTGAAATAGAATCCGAAAGCAACGTATATAGAATTTTCAAAACAAATTTTGAAGAAAGCAAATACATAACAATTTTATCAACACCATTATGTAAAAGATTTTTATCTTTTCGTACCAGAAACCATAAGCTTCCAGTAGAGACAGGAAGGTGGAAGGGGGTACCATATAATGAACGAGTATGTAACTTGTGTCACCGTGATGTTGGAGATGAATTTCACATGGTGCTGATTTGTACATATTTCAAAGAAGAAAGAAGTAAATATATAAAACCATATTTTTATCGCAACCCAAACATATTGAAATTTCAACAGTTGATGAATACAAGTGAAAAGAAAATCTTAATTAACTTATGTTTTTTCGTCAGGATAATCTCGAGGACAACAAATACAAATTTATGAATCTGTCTGCCAAAACTTTACTAGTTGGACATAACTTTGGAATACACAGGTCAAATCGCGGCTTTCACATAATAACCAGCTTTCCCCTTTTCTGCAAGACGAGTGTGAGAGTTTATGTTTATTTGTTTTATCATATTCATTCATATATTTTATTTGCTTTTTTTTTTTTTTTTTTTTTTTTTTTTTTAGGGGGTGGGTTGGGGGGTGGGGGCGGGGATTGTTGTTATTTGAATATTGTTTTCTAATAGACATCTTTTCTTTTCGTCATCTTTTGTTTTCGTTTCGGAAAGAACGAAAAGAAAAGAACGGTCTTGTATAAACCAGTCGCAGTCCTGCATTAACTTTTCCTAACATTGTTCAGTCAATGTTTTTTGGTTTTTTAGGACATACATGTTTGGGGATATCTAGAAAATGTGATGTGGTATATGTAGTACTAGTATAACGACGCGTATAGTTACGCACTGGTCTTGAAGGAAAACACATGAATAGTTAAACTGCATATGTATTGTACCCACAATAGGTAACGTGTGCCTGGATCAGAATTTGCGTCTGATCCGGGCCCACGCTGCTTGTGCATAAGAACAGATGCTCCTCGATTGACATCGATTATAATAATAAACTTAGATGCCATGTTCGTGTAAAAGGTACATATGACCAGCTCTGTAAAGTTGTATTTTGTTATTAGCAGAGCTGCTGAACGTCAGTCGCAACGCGGTTAAATATGTTTACCTTAAAGGAGCCCTAGGTACTCTGACCAGGCTGTGAGCATGCGCAGGCTGCCCTGGGTTCAATGGTGTCTGTTACCATTGGTCTTAGTGCCCTATGGTCAGTCTGCGCCGATGCCCAGCCTGGCCTTGGGCTACGATGCTCCAACACATAGCTCAGTTCTACCGTCGTGCGTTGTTTTGTATTAGACATTATTATAACGGTCACCTCGTGGGTTGCATGCGAATTAGCCCACGAATTACCTGTAAATAATGAATTGAGGTTTGATCTTTTGAGCATTAATACAGCGCTAGCTATTGTACAGGTATATGTTTTAATGCCGTTTGTCTGAAGCTATAATGAAATTTTGAAAAATAATCCACTGAATTTATTTATTTTTTATTTTTTGATTGTCACAGTTGATACTCATATTTTTTCCCTAAATAAACGAAAAGTCGTCCTCCCGAGATGAGAACGAATAATTAAAAAAGTAATCACAGTTGTTGCTACGCCACAAACATATCCCTGTACGAGTGTTACCGCCATGTACTTATTGTATATATGTTTTGATGATTCTCTTGTTGCTCACACTGTAAACCTGAGAGTACAGAATAAACTTAAACTTAAACTTAAACTTAATCTGATGACATTAATTACATGTACTCCAAAACTCTGATCATTTACAGTCAATATCTGAAACTTTTATTCCAAACAACTTTATAACAATTAGGCCCGCCGATCGGCTATGGATAATTATGGTCATTAAAAAGACACAAAATGATTGGCAACTTGCTGTTGCCTCTGACCCTGCATCAGCAACGCAATTGCCCTACCCCTCTGAACATCAGTCAATAGTACCATGATTGAAAAAAAAAGTTCAAAGTAGCGTAAAAATGAAAAGAAAAATCGGTAAAAGAATCGAAGAGCGTTGTGTATCGTTGAAGTGTACCAAATGGTGTGAGGAAATCTTGTGCTGAAGGTTTAAACATGCTTGTTTTGCACGAAATTTTGGCTTTCCGTATTGTCCGTGCAATGCACTGTGTAGTGCACGGCTGAATGATTTCACACACTGGGTAGATGGCACATCGACCAAAGACTCGTATACCCGCGGTTCACATTCACAGGACAATCTGTAAAAAATGTATGGCTATAGTAAACACCGTAAAAAATGGTTAAAATAAGAAGGAAAAACTCTACCTGCGTTTCTTTTTCCTTTCAGTATATACAAGACTGGCATTCCAGACTTGAAAACTCAACAAGAGCAAGGTTTTACATAAATATATGAAATTTCGGGTTTCAAAGATATTTAGAAGTATTGCAGATCGAAAAGTATAGAAAAAGTTTATGTAAACTAAGAGTTTCCTCGCATAGATATGAAGTTGAAATGGGTAGATGGGCAAAGCCAAATAAAATTTTGTATGATAATAGAAAATGTAGGGTTTGCAACGTCCTCGAGGACGAGTTTCATTTTGTCATATGTTCACTTTATAACGATCTTAGAAAAATTTATATTAAACGATATAACTGGCAAAAACCGAACATGCTGAAATTCGTAGAATTATTCGCTACGGAAAATTTCACTATCATTAATAATCTCAGCATATTTATTGAAAAGGCATTTAAATTAAGGGATCAGTCATGAGTTATATGATAAATAGAGTTAGTAACTAAATGAGTTACTATATAGTTTTCAGCTGGCGCCTCTGCCAATTCACCTATTTGTACCTAGCGGTCCATACATTGGACTTGCAAGAGCGTAGTCCGATGGGGACCGTTACTGTCCGTGCCTAGAAGCAGGTATATAAACCAGACCAACGAGAGGAGCGTGCGCTTGCGTGGTCTGGTTTGGATACTTTTCTACTACACTTGAATTGTTCTTCCTTTGCGTGTTTACAGGTGGCATTATGTATCAAAAAATCTTATGTACAAATGTATGTAAATATATATTATTGTTAGTATATATGAGAGAGAGAGGGAGAGAGAGAGAACGAGAGTGTGTACATACCGAATTGAAAGTATTAATTATCCCAATACACAACAATTATTCAGTCATAACACTGCAAAACCACCGGTAAGTTATCGAAGAAAGCGGTATTAATCGCTTCAAGTTGCATGGGTTAGTTACAGATAGCACGGACTGTCATATCTGCACGTGGTCAGCCCTCACTGATTTCACGAATTTTCTCAGATAATAACGGTCATAATGACCGATATTCCACTTGTTACAATCGTGATCGACTGCCCGCCTGTGGTCTGATGATCTGGAATGTGTGAGTGAGGTTGACGATGTAATGCACAAACAGTCAAAAGTCCTTAATTTTGAACGTATCAAAATGTCTGAAGTTTGCAATGAAAAAAAAAAAAAGAAAAAGAAAAATAATGAGTTCATGGGCTGACACAACGGCTTGTAGGTGTGGATGAGACCGTATCACTTGCCAGTCACCTATGTTCTCATGCTGAAAGCCACAACTTTTGAATATGTATATGTGGTTATGTATATGTATGTATATGTGTGTGTATACAGGTGCATGCACGTATGTACACAAGAATATAATTTTCAACCATTAACAAAAAGATAGAAAAAAGTATCATTAAATTGTCCATCTCGCGCATGCATTTGAAACTGCTTTTTCTCTGTGTAACTCTTATGCCATATTCCGTATGGATTGAGTGAACTAATGTCGTCTAATGTGAACAGAATGGCGTCTGATCAGGGTCTACCCCCTTTGAATTTAATACGGGAATTGCTATGGAATATGGTAATAATGATATAACCAGACACCTTTTGTTTTTGTTTTTTGTTTTTTAGAAGTGAACTGGTCCGCTGGTCCGAATAATTGGGGTGGAGGAGTCCACTCTGCATCAATAGATTATACGAGACAAAGTCTGAAAAAAATTGCACCTCTCCCGAATACATTTGAATACACTGGTATTGATTTCAGGTAAATTTACTGTGTATAATGTATGTTCGCTATCCTGCATATCATATATGTTGAAATTTGTATATGTGCTCATGGGTCATACGGCTTAATGCATGAATAAATTTCTTACTTACTTACATATCGAACAGCAAAACGTACAAATCTGTCCTCAAACTGGACCAAATCCAAACAAATACGGAATACAATTACTACAATAATGTCTAAAAAAATAATGAAAGATTTACGAATAAATCTGAACAACCTGAAGTTGAATCAGTCTGAAAATTCCATTTTATTGGCAAGGCTTATGGCCCAGGTAAGTTAAGTAATCGTATTTTACAAGAAATCATAAAGGAAATAGTTCCACCACTGTGTGTGTTTAATAGGTGTCCTGCCAGATACATTTTAACAGGTACATAAAGGTGATGACCCATATGTTGTTTCAAACAACTTTACAACTTTTGAATGTATAAAAATTATATATATATGTGTGTGTGTGTGTGTGTGTGTGTGTGTGTGTGTGTGTGTGTGTGTACACGGGCATATAATTTTCAGCCATTAACAAAAAGATAGAAAAAAAGTATAATTTAATTGTCGATCCCACGCATGTATTTCAAACTTCTATGAGTACTTCGTATGCCGTATTCCCGATGGACTGAGTGAACTAAAGTTAATACCAATCCAACAGTGGGGACACGGATCGGACGCCACACATCACGAAAACATGCCTATATAATATTGACCCCCTTAAACCCCACTTTTATATAGTAAAACTGGGGTTTGCAGGGGTATGTTATTTTTCTTATTTCTGCTCAAAACATGGATTGTGGGTACTCGTTAGAACCGCCTCGCCGAGGCGGTTCTAACGAGTACCCACAATCTATGTTTTGAGCAGAAATATGAAAAATATCAGAATTTTTTACCTGAAAAATTTCGTTTTTTGGTGGTAAATTTTCAGACTATTGGAATAGGTGTGTTTTCGTAATGGAGCGGCGTCAGATCAGGTTCTACATCCTTTGCATTTAATACAGGAATTGCTATAAAACATGGTAATAATAATATAAGCTAACCAGACACCCCTTTTGTTGGAAGTGAAATAGTCCAAAAAATTAAGGTAGAGTAGTCCACTCGGCATAAATAGATAATACGATTCAAAGTCTAAAATTGTCCCTCTCCCGAATACATTGGTATTGATTCTCATGGAAATTTACTGTGTATAATGTATGTTCGCTATCCTGCATATCATGTATGTTGCAATTTGTATCTGTGCTCATGGGCCATATGGCTTATTGCATGAATAAATTACTTACTTACTTACTTTCAAAGAATCGACAATTTTTTAGTTGAGTGATCTAAACAAAGCATTCGATAGCTTTATTTTCAAACATGTATAAAACCAGTTTGTGTCTAACAGCATCCTTATAACCTTTCAAACTGCCTTCATAAGACGGTGCTAGTTTGCAGATGCTATTTGGGACAACTGCACCCCAAAAAACGAAACAAAAATAAACTTGAACAAATACGGTTATAGGCTCTTTGAATTTGTACGTGTGCAACAAAACTTGTGTCAGTTCAAACGTTTAATGAGGAAGGTTGTTTGGAAACGTAAGAATGAGAAGAAGGAATCTAAAATTAGTTCTATTTTATGACTTATAATAATCTAACTCTTCAAATCTTTCAGCACATGTGCTTCAGTCTGTTAACACTGTCTCATACTATAAATTGAATATGTCCAACGATATTCAAATCATTGATTCGCGTACCAGTCAGTATTTTAATTCCTTCTTATCATAGCTTGCCATATGAAGAAAGATCTATCAACCATATTGAATGCAGTTTGCCGCAGGATATCCATGTTGCTACCGATCTTCATGCAGCGAGTGACGATCTTTTTAAATTGTTCGGTAAATATCAGTTTGCCAACAATCTTTCTGAGTTTATAGACCCTAGAAAGATATATTCGGTCCGAATAGGGCTTCACTACCTCATCAGAAAAACAAAATAATCAAAACTACTTTGACGAATCAAACAATGGACACACTTAAGTGAATGACAAGGACATTTTGGCAGCTTCACAGCACAAACCCAGCTGTGGTGACGACAAGTATTCGCTCGAACAAAAAGCTTGATCTCCGCTTACCACGCATTAAATGTTAAAGCCGATTTAAGATTGACAGCAAAATGTCAAATTCCATGTTAATCCGACTAGTGACTGGACGATGAAATATAAGTCAAATGTACCAATAGTTAAGTGGTCAATGTGACATATTGAAAGTACTCATTAAAAGCGTCTCGCCTCAACGAGGTGCTTCTAATGAGTACCTATGACATATGCTATATTGTTTCTGAGAAATAAGAAAAAAAATAAAATACCCCGGCATTATCATCAAATCCTCCTCCTTAAGATTTACTCTGCTATGTGTGCTAATGTGATTTTCATTAGCTTAACGGGGAATGAACAGTCCCGTAGAATACTATAATAGTAATAAATAGTAAATATCTTGCCACAGTGACATGCCTCCCAGAACAGTGGTAATCCTCAAATCTCTCCCTGCCAGGCGTAAATTCTGCCACCCACTCTTTTACGCTAGCATATGAAGGGGCATCCTTCCCCAATACGGCTACCATATCAGCATAAATATCATCAGGTATGCAAATATTGAATCACTGCTCGTTTAGCAATTTTGTCGATTTTGCAAAAGTCACGTGCCCTTTTTTATTGAACATGTTACCACTTTGACATAAACTGATCACAATACACGGGCTATTGTTTACATAACTGTAAATAATCAAGACTTTAATAGCGTAGTCCGATGGGGACCGTTACTATCCGTGCTAAGGAGCAGGTATATAAACCAGACCAACGAGCGGAGCGTGCGCTTGCGTGATCTGGTTTAGATACTTTTCTACTACATTTGAATTGTTTTTCCTTTGCGTGTTTACAGGCGGCATTATGTATCAAAAAATCTTATACACAAATGTATGTAAATATATATTATTGTTAGTATATATGAGAGAGAGAGAGAGAGAGAGAGAGAGAGAGAGAATGTACATACCGGATTGAAAGTATTAATTATCCCAATACACAAAAATTATTCAGTGATAACACTGCAAAACCACCGGTAAGTTATCGAAGAAAGCGGTATTAATCGCTTCAAGTCGCACGGGTTAGTTACAGATAGCACGGACTGTTATATCTGCACGTGGTCAGCCCTCACTGATTTCACGAATTTTCTCAGGTAATAACGGTCATAATGACCGATATTCTAGTTGTTACAAGCGTGATCGACTACCCGCCTGTGGTTTGATGATCTGGAATGTGTGAGTGAGGTTGATGATGTAATGCACAAAGAGTCAAAAGTCCTTAATTTTGAACGTATCAAAATGACTGAAGTTTGCAATGAAAAAAAAAAAAAGAAAAAAAAATAGAAAAATAATGAGTTCATGAGCTGACACAACGGCTTGTAGGTGTGGATGAGACCGTATTACTTGCCAGTCAGCCTATGATTATATAGTATAACCCAGACACCCTTTCTTTTTTTTTTTTTTTTTTTTTTTTTTTTTGGAAGTGAACTGGTCCGCTGGTCCGAAGAATTTGGGTGGAGGAGTCCACTCTGCATCAATAGATTATACGATAAAAAGTCTGAAAAAAAAATGCACCTCTCCCGAATACATTGGAATACACTGGTATTGATTTTCAGGTAAATTTACTGTGTATAATGTATGTTCGCTATCCTGCATATCATGTATGTTGAAATTTGTATATGTGCTCATGGGCCATACGGCTTAATGCATGAATAAATTTCTTACATACTTACTTACTTAAATAGGGCTGAAAATAGGCAGCCCCGCTTAAATCCTTCAATATAAGGCTCAAAAGTTTTCAATCATGCCTTCTATGTACTTTTTTTTTTTTTTTTTTTCGTTGTCTGTCTTCTTTTATAAAGAGGATTCTTAATTTTAATTAATTCCCCGGTATTAATGCTTAGTAATCTGTTCTACCTAACACACGTTACTTGCAGTCTAAGGGGAGTCGGTTTAATTTATTATTTCTTCGGCAGAAATTCTTATGTTTATCGATCTCTTGCGGGGTAAAAAATCCGACAGAAGGCGAAATTTTGAAATATTTTGCCTATTGTGTTCCGAAAATACTCTTTGACATACCAAAGCCTATTTTCTTGAGAAAAATAAATGAGAAAAATGTTGTCAAACTGTCGCCTGCTGAATTAGTCCAGAGAGTGGTAAATGTAATTGCAAACAGTTTATCCTTTAGAAGCTGCGTCTTACTGTTTGCCTAAATCCTGTCTTTGTAATCTAGGCATTTATTAATGAACTTCAAGATAATTATGACACGGAATAAATTCATCTTGCTAAAGTTGTCGCCACTGTTGTGCTAGCGGTGGAAGATGTAACACAACCCTTATGATAAATAATAATAATATTAACAATAATTATAATAATAATAGTAATAATAATAATAATTATTATTATTATTATTATTATTATTATGATTATTATTATTTTTAATTTTATTATCAGCACTACTACAAAACAGACGCATGTTTCTCATTATTTAATGCGCACACAGCTCTGAAAAAAAGTCTTATGACGCTACCATTATCTCATATAGACAGTCGCTTGGATGACGAAGCCTCCTGGTCAAGATGACAGGTACAAGACACTGTTGTAAAGCAATAATATAGGGATCAAACGTGGTTTTTCATGCATTAACATTCGCCAGGTCCCGAGGGAGGTGTTGAAAACCGAGGCCGGAGGCCGCGGTTTTCAACACCTCCCTAGGGTCCTGGCGAATGTTACTGCATTGAAAAACCATGTTCGGTCGCTATTATTGCATAAAAACTGGAAACATTTGCTACATTTCGCGTTATTTCTTGTACTATTATTTTTCGCCTTTTCACCGATGTCTCGCGAAAGTAATTTACACTGACAATGCTCGTTCTAGGGCCAGGCAGTACACATCTCGTAATGGCAGAAAATCTGTGGCCCCGGTACGATCATATTGAAAGTTGCGTAGCCGTGCATTAACAGCGCGTGAATTGCCTTGTTAATACACGGCTTTTCGCCGGTTAATACACGGCTGTAAATAACGTGCGACACTGCTTTTTATGCAATAATACGTGTTAATAAAGTCATTTTGATCCAGAAAAAAAAACAATTGTAACAAAATGGTATACAAAATCAGTGTGTGTGTGTGTGTGTGTGTGTGTGTGTGTGTGTGTGTGTGTGTGTGTGTGTGTGTGTGTGTGTGCTGATGTATCATTCACAGCATCAAATTACATGCAAATGCATAAAATCCGCCTTGAAATGCTTATTGTATAAGCTCAAGGAAACACTGATATTCTTATAGTACAATGTAAAAGTGTATCTAGGGTTTCTAAATTTCATATGAAGAAGTAAATCGTATAGTGTTTTTCTTTTTTCTTTTGTTTCTTTTTTTATTTTATTTTATTATTATTTTATTATTAATTTTTTTTTTTTTTTTTTTTTTTTTTTTTTTTTGCTTTTACATTTTAGTTATGATTTGTTGGTACAAAAGAAATCAAGAAGTAAGTGAATTTCTACTGTCAACAACTGGTGAAAGAAAATTTCCTACATTCACACACTAGATAAACGAAACCTTCAAAAATTCTGTATACAAGACAGGGTTCAATATATAATATTTATATTTATCTTCAGAATCTTTTGAGTGTGAGGTACTCTATACATTAAAGTTTAAAAAGACGAATTGATTCGAATATTATACGAAAAATAATAATAATAAGATGCATAGTGAAACTGACCCACTGTTTTGAACGTCAGAAAACGTACATTCGGACATGTGCACCCAGCAAAGACTTAGATCAACTTGTGCATTTGTGCAACCTGATCAGAATCTTCACTAGGCGCATTTTGGACATTCAATTACGCATTTTTATCTTTTTTATGCGAATAACGAAGACTGATCAGACTGCGGATGTGCAGGCTGATTTGAGTCTTCGTTGGGCATACACATTACAAAAACACGCCTATTCAAATATATAGAAAATTTCACCTCCAAAAACTGAACATTTTCAGATAAAAAACAACAACAAAAAACTCTGATATTTGTCATATTTCTGCTCAAAACATAGATTGTTTATACTCGTTAGAACCGCCTCGCGAAGGCGCGGCGTTAGAATCGCGAAGGCGGTTCTAACGAGTGCCCACAATCTCTGTTTTTGAGCTGAAATAAGAAAAATAATGTACACCCTGTAAACTCCAGTTTTATTATATAAAAGTGGGTTTTAAGGGTGTCAATATTATATAGGCATGTGACGATATCAGAAGGTACGTTTTCTCACGTTGCGGTAAATGGATTTGTTTACTTCTACAAAAACCAAAAATGATAAAAAAAAAAAAAAAAAAAAAAGGTCAAAAGTTTGTTCTACATTTTGTGATTTCTTTGACTTACTGGCTAGATAGGATCGGTACATAGGTTTCGAAACGCAAATAAATTACTATATCTTGGTTAATTCGATAGCTTTTTAACGAAAATCGTCAACCAGTAAACGAAATCTGACAACTGATTCTCGCGGAGTGGGACAAGTGGACATTCCTTAATCCTTAAAGCACCAATCAAAGTAACAAATGGCATTCTAAGTAATTTTATTTTATTTTATTTTTCAGAGAAAACAAGTCTTGACATATCATGTGAATCGTCTGCCAGCAGACGATTCACATGAAATGTCAGACTTATTTTCTCTGAAAAATAAGAAATAAATAAATACATATTTGTAACGTCTTATTCTGTAGTTGTGACTGGCGCTTTAAGGGTTAATCACTGGCGTATCTCTGGATACAAGTGATGAGTTATTTAAGGATTGGGACAGACAGGCCTGAGCAAACAGTGTAGACCCAGGTGAGACGCCGCAGAACGCGGCGTCTCATCAGGGTCTACTCTGTTTGCCTCTCATTCAGCAACTTTTAGACACAACAACAGGTAGTAAATTGCACCTATTTAAATTTCAGAGCAAGTACGATGAGGAGTTAAGATGTCCGAATACTTTGGGTAAATACGGTACATTCTATTTTTAAACACAATATGCCGTAATTATCTCGCATATTCTGACATACTAACTACTAACATATACCATAATTTCACTGAGCCCTTTTGACTGCCTGTGGAGGCGTCTTAACCCCTTCAGCCCGACAGACCAGAACAGATACCTATGCAAACAGTGTAGATCCTGATGAGACGGCTCTTTACGAGCCGTCTCATCAGGAATTTTACGGTTTGCCATTCTGTTTTTAATTTGGACAGAAACCCTTATTTACTGCAGTGGACATGTCCAAATTCAAGGGTGGAAGAGCCCACTTCAGAAACTCAGGGATGAAAGGGTTCATGTCCTACCGTATTTACCCTAAGTAGTCGGACACCTCAACTCCTAACCATACTTGTTTTAAAATTTGAACAAGTGCATTTACTACCCGATGTTGTATCTAAGATGCTGAATGAGAGGCAAACAGAGTAGACCTTGATGAGACGCCGCGTTCTGCGGCGTCAATCCGGGTCAACACTGTTCGCTTCGGCCGGTCTGTCCGAATACATATGGAAAATACAGTACCCTGTGTAAGGGCTCCACACCGAAAATGTATATTCGGCCTGAGGTCTTAGCAGTTTCGTATGCTGCCTTACGGATGCTCTCATTCTTATGTTTCCTTTAGAAAACCAAGGGTTTTGTTCACCCAATACTGCAGATGTGACTGACAGCTCTTCTCGGTCGTCGACTACAAACTCCATTGTGTGAAGTCTCCCTATTATAAATGTATCATTTCAGGTACATAGCTCCAGATAAGAGGTAGTTTCCACATAATATTTTCCTTATTTCTTCATTAAAACATGTTGTTTTTGCTCAATAGAAGCGCATTGGCAGGTCCCTTCTGCTGAGTGCTACAACGTATGTTTTCATGGAGGAATTAGAACAATATCAGTACTTTTTGGTTGAAAAAGGCCTCTTATCTTGGGTTATGTAAGTATCTTACCCTGTGTACCCTGCACATTGTGTTTATATAGATAGATAATGCAGATAAGGATAGATAATCCTTTCGACGGCAGTAGCATATTTAGGCGTAATTGCTGTCCAACACTTTTTTAACGACCCCCACGGCGAGATTAAACAGGCAATTTTCCAGTTCTAGTACCATTTAACAAAACAAAATATTTAGACGTAAACGTCTAAGTATCGGCGCAAATTTGAGCGTTTATGTTTACTTAGAAATATGGGAATGGGTATACTAAACTGTAAAAAACAATTCAATGTAATAAGTAAAAAAGAACAACAATGTGATTCTTTAATGTATGCTTTTATTAAGCTTTGATCAAGCAATATGCGAATCCTAGCCATATTGGGATCTCCACGAGATTTAGTTTGTACCTTATTATTTTAAAAAAAAAAAAAAAAAAAAAAAAAAAAAAAACATGCCAAAACTTAAACCAGATCTTATCTAGAAGCTTATTTTAGCACGCGTCAGATATGAATATGTTTGAACTTTTTTAGTATGGATAGGTCATAGTCAAACTTACCAAAGATGGACTACAGGTCATATTCAAATTTACCAAATTGCGCTCTGCGCTAATCGAACACTTCTCCATACATAAAAATCCAAAGCTTTATTAAGAGACCGGCGCGATTCGCGCGCCGGCCAATAATTTAGTATGCGGGGTAATAATAGTATGACCACCAGCTCTCTAGCATGTAGCGAAAGGGCGCGAAAGACTTCCAAAATAAGACCAAATGGTCAAATTTTCGTTGTGCCTTCGTAATGCAGCACCGTCAACACCAATCACGCGCGGCTTAAATGGCCCAGAATACGATATGCACAAGAAACGGCAAAAGGAAAGGGAGGGAAAGAAAGAGGGAAAGGAGGATAAAAATGGGGGATCAAAGTGCAAAAACAAAAAAATCTATATACGCATCATTCTCTCACCGTGACCCCTGCGCCATGACCTTTCGTGAGTGTAAAATTTTGGCAGTGCTTGATTGTGAAGAATAACATAATTTTTATCTAATTTCGTTTTCAAGTAAGTTATGTTTGATCAGTTGCTTATATTGGATTACAGAAGTAAATATCCAACCCAACCCCCATTTTGGCTGCATAAGGGTCTTTTTTCCGTTGAGCATCATTTTGTATTTACTATACGATACAAATACCGCTGAGTCATCAGTCTTTATAAAATTTATTTTAGTGCCATGTGGTCACGATCGGCGCAGATCACGCTCCAGTGATTTGCTTTAGACAGACGGCAGTGACAAAAACAATATATCTCCCAGTTCGGGGGCACAACACAACCACTAACTTAAATGGAAAATTTCTCTACATTTTTACATTTTGTGTCGATATTGATCACATCGACGCAAAATGTAGAAAATGAAAACTTCTAAATTTTACGTTGAGGTTACGCAAAGTGTAGAAAGTTCTAATTTTTACATTTTGCGTTCTAATACGTGAATTCCGTTTCATATTTGAGTAACGGATTATAATTGACCATATTATCCTTACTTTAACCAAATTTTAGACTGAATAAACTCCCAGAATACTATATGCCGGAAGTTAGCTATGTGATTTAAGAAACGAGGGTCGTGCAAAAAGTTTTGTCGCTAATAGGCTTCCTTGGTTTTATCCCAGATACCTTTTAAAATGCTTTACTGCACTTGAATGGTGTGTTTAATAGCTAACGATACCCGTTTATTTCGTGCAAATTGCTTTCCAACTGACCGAGTTATTTCAAATTGAAATAGATATAGTCATATACACTGACCAATTTACTTGTTACATCGGAACATGGACCAGAAGACTGAAATTCGTAGCTATATTAAATGCCGCATTAGGCTTAATATTGATTTAAAGCAGATATTTGATGAATTGTATGCTATATATAGACCTCAGACCATTTCAATGCGCACAGTTTTAGGTGGATTAAAGCATTGAAAGCTGGGAATTTTTTTTTGTTGAAGATGATACCTGTCCTGGAAGGCCCTAAAACCTCTGTTACCAAGGCTAACATCGCTGCTGTAAAGATTGTGGTCGAACAGGATGCGCGATTGTCTGTCAAAGATATAGCTAGTTGTACTGGCATATCAGAAGGCAGTGTGCAAACAATTCTGAAAAAGCGTTTGGACCTGAGAAAGGTTTGCTCTAGGTGGGTACCTCATTTGCTCACTGAGGAGCAAAATCACAACGCCTTAAATGTGCCCGGGGACTTTTGAAAACATACAAAGGCTGTAATAGTTGGGTTATTTCTAACTTGCTAACAGTTTATAAAACCTGGGTGCACATGTTTGAGCCACAAAGAAGGGCTGATAATAAGCAATGGAGGCAAAAAGATCAAAAACGCCCATGTATTGTCAAGAGAACCATAAGTTCGGAAAAGATGTACGCAATTTTCTTTAATTCAAGTGGGCCAGTCGTTCAAGTGCCTTGTCCATCTGGTCATACAGTCACTGGCCGATTCCACAAGAATTCTGTACTGAAGAAAGTGAAAGAGTTTTACAATAACGAACGACCAAGCAAAGGATGGTCAGGAGTCCACCTTTTACATGACAACGCCTCCTCTCATAAGTGTGAGGTTGTTAAGTCTTTTTTTTTTTTGGCTTCTGAAAAGGTGGAAGTTTTAAACCATTCACCTTATTCACCTGACCTGAATCCCTGTGACTTCTTTTTATTTCCAAGGCTTAAGGAAATGCTTTCTGGAAATAAGTATACGTCTAGAAGTTCTCTTGGCAAGGCTATTTAAGAGTGTCCAACAGATACCAAAAGAAGACTATTTATCTGCTTTTCACGACTGAGTAAAAAGGTTACAAAAATGTGTTTCAGTAAACGGGGAATACTTTAAAGGTTTGTAATAAAAAATATGTTTGATAAAACGTAGAATTGAAGTAATCCGAACCCAGTGACAAAACTTTTTGCAGGACCCTCGTATTCTAAGAGAGAAATGGTTGAATTTTTTGCAGACAGTGGAGACACTGATCATTTTGCGGCGTCTGATCTGGGTCTGCACTATTTTCCAATTACCATTTTGAGAGTATTCAGACTGAAATAGGTTGAAGGTCAATACGCTTAGCAAGCTGGGTAAAACATTCAGCAAATGGCATTTTAAAATATGTTTCTTAATGTTTCAAACAGGTTCTCCGAATGAGATGTCAAACCATATTTTACCAGGGAAAGTTTGAAATATATTAACGGTTTACCATTTGATTAGTTATTCCGAAGTATGGTGCATGTTTAACTAAACAGAAGGAAAAGTTACATACCGATATTTATGTTCGATGAATATATCCTTGAAAAAATATTGAATTCAAATCCTATTATGTCTCCTCTAATAAACACACCATGATTAGAGTAAATCTGAAACCAATTTACATTTTAACCGATCAATACGTAACTTTTATTGGGTCGAGACAGAAAACAAAGCAAACAATGGATTTGTCTGCTTTTAGATTTTCATGGATGACTAAATTTACAGAAAAAAAGGTTTACTGTATCGAAATTAGGTTAAAATGATATAACTATTTACATGTATTTGTTTGTGTTGAAGTTTTACAGCCCAGTCATCCAATGGGGTCATGTCGTGTGCGTCAGGTAACCTTACCACAATTTTACTGGGCAGGCCTCGGTTGTGGGGCGGGGGTGGTAAGGGTGTGTAACTAGGGGTAATTCTGGTACGGGTGTGCGAGCCAGAATTTCGAAACCTATCTCATTCACATACCTGGCCTTTGAAAAAATGGACCCATTCATATATTTGATTGTCCAAAATGTTGACCTATTCATGTACTGCCCTTTGATTTTCTATACCCATTAATTGCTGGTGGTAGATAGATATCGCAGTCAATTCATTGAATACTAAGAGAACAAGCGGCCTCAAAAAAATCTATGAGCGAAAAAAATATACGCATATACCAGGATATCAAAAAAGAGGGGACTTTCACATACGGATCAAGAAAAATGGGGTCAGTCATATACTTTTTGTTGAAAAAATGGGGCTAATCATATACCTGGCAGCGCTGAAAAAAGGTGGGGGAGGGGGGCATTCGGCACGCACATCCCTACTATGCCATATACAGGAAGTTACCCCACGAGGGACATGCTTAGTACTCTAAGCGGTTAACCAGTATTGTGCACATTCTTTCGCCAGAAACTGACAACTGTTCATCTTGAATCAATGACCGTAGAAAATATTCATCACAAAAAAAACATGCCTATATAATGACCCACTTTAACCCCACTTTTATGAAGTAAACCTGGGCTTTACAGGGATATACATTATTTTTCTTATTTTTGCTCAAAAACATAGATTGTGGGTATTAGTTAGAACCGCCTCGCCGAGGCGGTTCTAACAAGTACCCATAATCTATGTTTTGACCAGAAATATGAAAAATATAAAAAAATTTCATCTGAAAATTTTCACTTTTTGGTGGTAAAGTTTTCAGTATATTTGAATAGGCTTATTTTCGTAATGCCATATTTAATCTCCACGGAAGAATGTTGCCAACCCCGGCGGGTGACGAACCCGTAACCTCCTGGTCAAAAGTCAGACGCACATCCAACTGAATCACCGAAGCCGGCATTTACATGTCTTTAATTTACATTTATTCAAATTTTATGACATAAATACATATATTTGACAAAAACAAATAGCCTATATTTATCCTTTCCCAGGGTGCTGTGACAGATGTAGAAAACATAAAAGCATGTAGCACACTAGATGAACTTCATGTCAATATATATTAACTAGCAAATATTACAAATACGTGGAATTAGTTGGTAAGTTATGATTAAGATTAAAAGAGAAAAAAAGCAGAAGAAAGAAAATGAATGATGAGACAAATATGAAAAAGAGATTGACATCAAAGTCATACCATTTACATGTAATAAGTTCATTTGCATTTTAAAGAGACGATTCTTTACCTACCGTTGTCATGGATACATATTGTTTGACACGAACCTCGCCATGAAACAATGTGTCTTCAGGGCATATTCGGAGAGCGAAGGCCAATATCAGACTGCGCAGCATCACGAAAACGCCTATATAGTTTTGACCCCCTTAAACCCCACTTTTATACAGTACAACTAGAGTTTACAGGGATGTTCATTAATTTTCTTTTTTCTGCTCAAAACACATCGACCGTGGATACTCGTTAGAACCACCTCGCCGAGGCGGTTCTAACAAGTACCCACAATCTATATTTGAGCAGAAATATGAAAACTACCAGATTTTTTCATCTGAAAGTTTTCATTTTTTGGAAGTAAAATTCTCAACACATTTGAATAGGCGTGTTTTGCGTAATGGGTGTCATTTTACAAATCATTGGATACTTCAGAATTATCAAATTATAACAGATTGTTCGGTTTTGCTGACTAATCTGGGTTTCTACTGTTTGCATATTCCCTTTAGACACAGCTGTTGGTTCTGTTTGTGTTGGTATGTTGTTCTGTGGTGTAGTTTCGTGTCATTCTAACTTTATTTGGTGCATTAGGTGGGCTGTCTTTCGTGATTATGTACTTTTGTGAACTGTTGCAGAACTTCTTCTGTGTTTGTGCACAGATAGATTCAAATGTAGCGATTGTTTTTATCATTGTTTGTTCATCATTTCCCCTTCTTTTCGGAAATGTTGTGTTTAGTAAATGTGGCATTCTATCGATCGATCGATCGATCGCTCGCTCGCTCGCTCGCTCTACCTATCTATCTATCTATCTATCTATGTCTGTCTATCTGTTTATCCGTCCGTAAGTCTGTCTACCTGTCTTTACAGCCTCAACCCTGTGAGGTGGACTGAATAATGGGCAAATTCGTAGAGGCTTAAAGTCACGCCAAGAATGACAGAATTAATAGAAATACGGGAAGATTAAAAGGCTAAAAGTCATGTTACAGAAGAGACTAAACCAAATAAAAGTTAGTGCATTTCTTGGGTATTTTAGTCACATTTTCCTGGGGATCCCAATATTTAAGTTAGCTTCCTAACTCAGATACTGAAACATCACATAAAACATGAGTAGTTTTTGCCGGGTATTTCACGAAGTCAAGCATCGCGGTCACTCAACCAGGTACTAACCGCAGTGTACGTTGCTTAATTTCGTAAAAAGGCATCCACTCTTACAACGTCGCCATAAACGTCGGATTCCACAGCAAGACTGAAGAAGTGTTTCATATACTTAATTCGTTATATTTATCCCCTTCTTCTCTTGATTTCGGGACCACCAACACTATAGACCTGAGGAAGGAGCTCATGTAACGCTGCCAGGGATACATAGCCCCTCTACCGGAGTCCGTAGATGATGGTGATGTCATCTCTCATCCTACCGCTGCTATCAAATGTATCCAAGCATCGCGGTCACCCATGCAGGTGCTAACCGCAGTGTTCGTTGCTTAAATTCGTGAAAGGGCTGATCACTCTACCAACGTCGCCATAAAAGCCGGCTTCCACAGCAAGGCTGTTGAATTTATATACCTAATGCTTTACACATCTAAATCAAATTAAATCACTGTCATGAAATAAAACTGTAGGGTTCATGGCAAACACCGCAAACATTGACAGCCACTGTTAAAGTAAACGACCGAGCTGAATGACGGAGTGCCTGCGAAACGCTATAATTATTATGTGCAGTAGTAACATTATTATGCGCGGTAGTAATATCCTTATGTGCAGTAGTAACATTATTTTGCGCGGTAGTAACATTATCATATGCAGTAGAAGTATAATTATGTGCAGTAGCAATTTTGGTAAAGAGACATAAGAGGAACACTGCTGTGAAATTAGTTTGAAATCAGGACACTGGCTGCAGAGGAGATGTCTTTTAAAGTTTTTTTTTGTTTTTTTTTGTTTTTTTTTTTTTTTTCTATTTTTAGCTCTGACCGCCATTTTGTTCAGTCAAGCAGAACCATTTTAGCAATTTTGGTAAAGGGCCATTGGAGGAATACTTCTATGCAAATATTTTGAAATCGGACCATAGGCCAAGGACGAAATGTCGTTTGAAGATTTTCTATTTTTAGCTCTGACGGCCATCTTGTTCAACGGAGCGGAACCATTGCAGCCATCTTGGATTTCCGATCGACACAATTTTAGCTCATTTCACTTTAGAAGTAATCTTGTTGCTACAGAGCAAGTTTCAGCACAAAAACGACTAAAGGTTTGGGATGAGATGTCGAAAATTGATTTTGAAGATGGCGGCTGTGGTGGCCATCTAGGATTTTCTATCGGCTCATTTAGCTTTTTTTTTTTTTTTTGTTTTTTTTTTTTTTTTTGTTTTTGTTTTTGTTTTTTTTTTTTTTTTGTCTACTAAGTGCCCTAATGCTCATCATTAATTTTCGATTCAACTGGATTATAGAAGAGATGTCCAAAATATGAATTCTCAACATTTTTCCCATATAAATGTATAAATTGGGAAGCAAATTTGACCTTGCCGTAAAATGGTCAAACGTAAAAGTCGGACAATCGTTTTAGCAATTTTGGTAGATCTGTCTCTAATGATTTGTGAAAAGATTAGGCCCCAGGGATTATTTGGTTCTGGAGAAGAAGATTTTTACTTGAATTATTCTAGCGGCCACTCAACCAGTCCCTAAAATACATTCTAGAAGTAAAAAGGGAAACCCCATTACTTTAATGTGCATTCAAAGGACAATCATCCTGGCTATATACCATCAGATATAGCAATGCCGATTATGAATTTTACAATGATTTCTTCCGAATCGTTGATACCGGCAAATAACACTTTAATTTCCCGCTTTTATTCGACCGTTCATAGGCGACTGCTTATTTGGAAATATTGACCACACCGAATAAGAAATTAACCATAGCGAATAAAGTTACTACTGAACATAATAATGCTACCACTGCATATAATACTGTTACTACTGCACATAATAATGCTACTACTGCACATATTAATATCACTACTGCACATAATAATTTTACTACTGAACATATTAATGTTACTACTGCACATACTAATGTTACTACCGCACATAATATTGTTACTACTGCCCATAAAATTGTTACTACTGCATATGATAATTTACTGTTGGACATAATACTGCTACTACTGAACATGATAATGTTATTATCGCGCATACTACTGTTACCACTGCATATACTAATGTTACTACTGAACATAATAATGTTAAGTACTGAACATATTAATGTTACTACTGCACATAATAATGTAACCATTGGACATAAAAATGTTACTTCTACACACAATAATGTTACTACCGCGTACAATAATTTTCAACATCATGTGACTGTCGTGGCGTTCCTTACTATAACGTTAAATGTACTAGCCACTGTGTCTCGTGACACGTCCACTGGTCTGTATATGTAACCTCAAGCCGATATATTGTGGCCTCAAAATCTAATCTTGAGGTATATCGACAACCTTTTCAGTCCTGCAAACCAAACCCAATAGTGCAAACAATGTAGACCAAGATGAGACGGCTCGTAACGAGCTGTTTCATCAGTACCTTCACTGTTTGCCTTTTTTTTTCTTTTTTTTTTTTTTTTTTTTTTTTTTTTTTACTGATACCCCTGTTTTCATCAATGAACAAGTCCAAATTTCAGGATGGAAGAGACCACTTCAGAAAAAGGGATGAAAGGGTTACGACTGAAATTTATGGGGTGCAATACTGAAAATGAAGCAGAATTACTGTTCGTATTACTATTACTGTTTTGAATGATCCGTAACGATGCAGAAGATTCCAGGTTCGAGTCCAACTCAGACTATCAAGTGAAAAACTCTCATTGCTGAACCAGCAGTAATTAGTACTCTTCGGGCAAAGGCAGCGAAAGGAGAGGATTGTGTCCCGCGTTTCATATGTTTTTGCCCAAGACACGATGTGGGCTCTATCTTCCTATGCACTGACGCTCACAAGGCTATGGGACAGCTTTTACCTAACGGTTTTCTGCACGATTTTTCTGCGCCAAGCGTTATGACAAACTATTATTATATAAATTTATTGTTACGGCAAAGGACGAAACAAAGAACTCTGGTGTTTTAAACGTTGTGTTAAAATTGTAAAAGAGATGACTATTGCGCGTTCGAGCCAAGTTCAGACTATTAAATGAAAAAGAAAAGCGTTTTTTTTTTGTTCAGAAGGCAGTGAATGTGTACTCTTCATGGGAATGTTAAAGAAAGCAACAGAAGAGGTTGGACACGCCTTTCAAGTGGTGTCGTCCAAGACGTGGTTGGCTACAACTCCCACTGACCTACTTCAAAATGAAAACCTGTATCAGCGAAAAATACAATTTTACCGTCTGTTAATTTATGGGTGGCTACATGTAACAGTTGAATTAGGAATGGACGAACAAAAAAACTGATATATATTCAGATGGGGAGAGATTATATAACCTCATACTAATTCATATGCTTCTGTTTTTCTCTGAATTTCTACATTTTGGATCAATATTGCCCACATCAACGAAAACGGTAGAAAAAGAAATAGTTTCTACATTTCGCATTGACGCGTACACAAAATCTGGACATTTTCTATATTTCGAGTTTTTGCGTTGTAAAAATACACTGAACTTATCCGCCCATCCTTAATTTTGTCTCCTATAAAAGACATCAAACTGACGTGCTTTCAACAGTAGTCGGAAAACATAAATGACTGAAATTATCGTCCGGGAAAACATCGTCTGGGCATACGTTCTGTTATCAACATATTCTGGTGGTTTCGCATTCAGATTACTGTGCTTTAGACATCTTTCAGAAAGTTGTTTTTGGCTTTGCGCTGTACGAAGAACATGTAAATTTGCAAACTTTTGTCATATTTGTCATGATTTAATGCAAAACCATTTGTCGTAACTACCTATGCACAAAACGTTTCATTTTAGTCACTGATGTTTCATAATTGAAATATTTTCATCTCATCTTTTCCCATGATAGTAAAAATGAATGCACATTTTGCAGTAATTTGTAGGGTAGGTAACTTGGAGACAGATTTCAACAAATTTTGCTTGCTCAGTTTTTCTAAAATTTTCACAATATTGTGAAACATCAGTAATTTAATTTCAGCAAAGAAAAATTAAAAATACTTTCTTGGCAAAAATACCAAAAGAATATTTGAGGTGAGGACTTTTATCTGGCTGCGGGGATGCGCAGGCTGATCTTGATCTTCGCTTGTCGCATACTTGTGTACTGTGGGAATTGCTGTGCCCCGGATAACTTGGTTTATTGTACATTGCCGCTATTTTTGTGTGTGACCTACCTGGCGTTGCGCACCGCATCAGGTCACATCTATGTCTATTGTTTATTACATCCTGAAGAAGCCGTGATGGCGAAACGTTGATGTTAATACATGATAAAGATTATTTCAAGTTGGTGTTGATTTACTATACCAAAAAATACTTTACAACAGAAATTGCATAGGCCTAACCAATGTTTGACCGTAAATCTATATTTAGGTCACATATCTGAAAACAAGACAACACAGAAATACGTAGAAAAGACAAATGGTTTCTGATAAGATATGGTCAATCAGAACAAAATGTTTTCATTTAAAACAAAACTCCAATGAAACAAACGTCTTTATGAGTGATGTCGAAAGGACAGTACACTGGCTTCCGTCTAAATGCTTTTGAATCAACATGAAAATGATTTATATTTTACAAAAATCCTATCTTTTGGAATGACTATCTATTTGATTTGGCTGATCAGTTTTGAGTTTCTGTCAGGTAAGGGAGACAGGTGTATAGTTATAAAATAGTCAAGGAGGAGTATTTTACCTTTGTTAGATTAGACAACTTAAAAACTCATAGCGTGGGCCCAGGCTATATTCAGATATAAACAGTTTGACATTGCACAAATGCACAGGCTGATCTGAATTTTCGCTGGGCTAATATGTCAAAAGGAAGATTTTCTGACGTTCTGTCTCATTAGGATGTATATTTTAGTCAGGAAATATCTAATACCAGATAAAAATCCGTTTAAATATCAGGAAATTGTGTTTGATCTTACACCATCACGAAAACATGCCTAAATTATTTTGATAGCCTTAAACCCCACTTTTATACAGTAAAACTGGGGCTTACAGTGGTATTCATTATTTCTCTAATTTTTGCTCAAAAACATAGATTGTGTGTACTCGTTAGAACCGCCTCACCGAGGTGGTTCTAACGAGTGCCCACAATCTATGTTTTGAGCAGGAATATGAAAAATGTCAGAATTTTTATCTGAAAAATTTCCTTGTTTTTTTTTTTTTTGGTTGTAAAATTTTCAATATATTTAAATAGGCGTGTTTTCGTAATGTTAGGCGGGAAGAGGACAGTTGGACACTTAGAGTGCATGTATATGACCTTGTCCTACCTGTCTTAAAGTGGACATCGACGGTTCTGATCAGATTATACATGCCGGTTTGCTTGGCACCCTAGTAAGCATTTTTTATAAATCTATAGCGGGCCGTTATCGGCCCGTCAGGGTAACTGACGGGCCGATAACGATCCGCTATAGATTTATAAAGAATATTAGCTGGGATGGGACTTTTTTTCCTTCTCCAGATTGTACGGATGAGTCAGACAACAGTCCTAAAGTCTTTGCCGGCACATTTGTGAAAAACAATATATTCACATTGTAGTCAAACTGTGAGTATAAGTAAATCTAATGAATGAATCACCTCTTCTTCTTAATTCTAGAACCAAAAGTGCCCTCTGACATGAAGGCCCAACCAAACAGTATGTGTGAAAATCCCAGGAAATGTCACAGTCACAAAGCACATGCCTCCTAAGGCACTAAGAGAAGGAGAGATGGGGAACAAATAAGGACAGAACAAACGCCACATATGATTCCAAAGTCGCACGAACAAAGACGAACTGCAACAGAAGAACCGCCTTTAAACAGTCATTTCAATTATTAAAGCCATTAACAATCAAAAAATGCGCTCAGAAAAGATGCTGATCAGACTGCGCAAATGCGCTGTCTGATCAGAATCTTCACGGAAAACATATGTCCGAAGGTACGTATTCTCACGATACGGCTAAATTTATTTATCCGTCATGATATTTTTTCAATTCCACCGCTATATTGAATGATTAGCCCTCTCACGTATGGTTGTCAAAACACATCATATCAAGATACAAATTCAGAAAAGATGGATCTTTTGGAAAGAATCTTTGGGGACAAAAACACGTCAAATCGACGAAAGTTGGCTCCAATCTAACTAATTTTTAACTGATTCCGAAGATTGTATGCATTGTTTTCCTGAATAAGTGGCGCAGTACCTCTGGCAGACAGTACCTAAGACCATTAATATCATGAATAAAAAAGTAAGCTTATGTTTGTTGAGCCTTTTCTGCGGTGACTCCTAATCAAGATCGGTGAGAAGTTTTATAATGCTGCAAAATTTTGTTGCATCGGTACTGACTCTAGCTACTTCGTGGTGTAGCTGTTCCTTAGATATGTTTGTTCAATTGTCCCATTCCGAATCGCTATATCCAAGAAGGGGACGGATGAAGTATATATTTGAGTGCTCTTCTATTTAACTTAAACTTAAGCGCTCTCATCAGATTGAATTTAGTTTATGCGATTTCAGTGATCTTATAAATTTGTTCTATCCATGTGCACGAGCTTGAGAAATTTCTATAAGTACAATGTCGTTCATTCTGAGAGGAGGATGTGTAACTGGATTGAGGTTCCTAGATATCACAAAAAATGTAGTTTTTATTAAATCATCGAACCAAAAGGTTATAATTTCGTTCAGGCCCATGGGCATGGTGGGCGAAGCTTGCTTACCAAGTAATGCTTACTATCCGCGGACGCCTGATTACACCCTTTGTTCTGGGGTCCATGTCTGTTGGTCTGAACATTCTGATTCGTCATTCGTTTATGGATTTATGATTTTGGATTACGGCTTTGGTACCATGACCGCAACTACTTGTTTATAGTTTCCAAGTCCAGACTGAAAGGGGGTAGATTATTTCCATTTATATGGTTGAAGAGATATTTGTGGACACATCGTTCCATAGTTTTTTTTCCTGCCATACTTTATTGAGAGATAGGTCTGTAATTAGATGACGATTATTTATCTCTTTGGTATGTTTTGGTGTTACATTAGCGTCCGCCTAAGAGGATGAAAAGTATCTTTGCTGCAGAGAACATGTGAATTGCTACAAGAAATTAGACTATTCAATCTTCAAGGCAAAAGTTCAGAGTAAATATTAAAAAGAGAACTATTATGGCCTCAGGTGATTCAGAAAAAAATCAATATAGTTTCAAAAAAATAAATAAATTAATAAATAATAAAATAAAATAAATAGGCTATCAAGACATTGAGTTGAACATGCCTAGGGTGGCGCAATATGTTTCATTCTAATCAGAATATTACAGATGATAAGGTCGGGGCTGTACGGAAGGTAGGACAACAATTCCCACTTGAAGGAGTTGATAAGTTTTACTGTAGATGAAGCAATATGATAGGGGTCATTGTCATGCAAACGAAGAACATTTACCTGGATTTTTCTTTGAGTTCTTAGCTCACCTGAGCCGAAGGATTGCGGCCAATCTTCTGTCGTCGTCTGTCCAACGTCCGTCGTCCGTCCATACCTTTGAATGACTTCTCCTCTGAAACCCCTGTGCTTCATGTGGAGCCTTCTGTTAAAGGAGGATTAAAAATTTGTACAAATGGTCATGAACAATTAATTAAAATGGCCGCCATTCCCGATTATGGTGAAAATACTTAAAACTCTTCTTCTCCAGAACCAAGAAAGCTTTGGGAATGAATCTTGGTTATATGATATTGAGGACTCAACGTTTACCAAGTTTGTTTAAATGATGACCGTTAGTTGACCTTTCTACTGCAAGTTTATATTTGTGTCTCCATGCATTTATGAGGAAACTGTTGAAAAGTCTGATACTTACAATGTATGATTGAAATAGTAAACGTTTTAGTTACAACCAAAATTTTGCCCTAGGGATTTATCTGTCCTTGTCCCTGGTCTAAAACTGTGTAACTTTCAAATGTCTTCTCTTAACCCGCTTTTCACCAGATTCAACATGGGCCCTTCTGTTGAAAGGCAATTGCTAATTTGTTTGAAAGGTTTCCCTCCATTGAACAAGATGGCCGCCATGCCCATATATGGTAAAAACATTTAAAATTTTTCTTCTCAAGAACCAAGAAAGCTTTGCGGCTGCATTTTGGTATATAATATCTGGTACTCAAGGTCTACCGAGTTTGTTCACTTTTGATTGTAAGTTAAACTTTGACCTTTTCATGGCAAAGTCAAATTTACGTTCCCATACATTTGTATGGGATAAATGTTAAAAATCATTTTCTCATTATTTATAAAAGACAAATGGCTGAAACTTACAATGTATGATCAAAGTAGTAGAACTTTTAGGTTATGATCAAAACTTTGCACGTCCCCACCCCTCCACCCTCCATCTGCCTTTGCCCCTGGGCTATATAAATGTATAAAATCGTAAAATATTTAAACGTCTTCTTCTCTGAAGGCACGAACAAAAATATGAGTTAAGGTACCTTGCAAATGCCATTATCACGACACACAACCTACCCGAGGCACCAAAAGACAACTGCCGCATATGATACCACCGACACACGAACAAAAGAAGTACAAAAGAGGAACCACCATTGAACCGTCATATAGTCTGAGATCCGACCCACTGTTGTGCTGAAAAACTTATGAAAAATAATATGAAATAAATAGGTATTACCTATGAAACGAGCTTAAGCATTTTGTGCATTTTTGTTTTTGTTTTTGTTTTTGTTTTCACCAGGTATGCAAAGTCGCGGACCAGACAAAACTTGTTTAAATAGGTCCGGGACAAAGTGCACAACATTGAATATTATGCTTACATAAATTTAACCAGAGTTTCCTAGGAAACATCGCACACACATATATATATATATATATATATACATATATATATATATATATATATATATATATATATATATATATATATATATATATATATATATATATATATATATATATATATATATATATATATATATATATATGTTGAAAAGAGGTTGATTTGATACTAAATACAGCTGTATTACAATGGAAGCATGTCCTAAAAACACCACTAATTTGACAAAATAGCATGCAACCGGTGCGTCCGTGTCGATCGGTTTGCCTTGGCTTTTGGGCTTGGGGGTGGGGCGCAGTACTCTCCACGGCGTCGTCACCGTATCTCGGTTTCAAGGTATTAACTTTATAGATGCTTATGATGTTTATCAATAACACGAGCTACGACACAATTTGACATGCAGTATATGTGTACAGACGAAAGTCGCGAAAGTACGAACGATCAGCTGATCGCCAGTCACCACATATCCTACCTTTATCATGTTGTCAGCGATAACATGCTTCCCTGTGCATAATTCCTTTTATGTGCTGTAGGAATGTAATCCATTGTTTACAACAATACTTCAGTATTTACCCTTAAATACACGAAAATGCTGTTTAATGCGAGAGAAATCTCAGATTAGAAATGGCTGCTAAAACACAGATCAGTCTTGCACTCATCCGTGTCAATGACGTAAAAAATGTATCCTTCTATTTCATTGGCTATACGATTCTTAACAGCCAATGAGATTGCTTGCGGCGGCTGACTGGCCTCTCATGTTGACAGGGAGCGTATCTGATCATCATATTTTTCGGAAACCAGGTCCATGGCTCCGGCCTTATTAGCGTTTGTTTTCGGGTTCAACATTAAGCCAATATGCTTCGCTGTAGATATGGGAAACTAGTCAACCGCCGCATGCGAACTCTTCTGCATAGTATGTGAGAGACTCGCGATACCTATAGTACGAGCTTAAGCTTCGCCACCTGCTTCGCTCGTTATAAGTGAAGAGGATTCCAAGCATAATTATGTTTATCTCTTGGAGTAGAAGATGTATAGAATTTTACTTTAAACAGACACATAGAAGAAAACAAGAGGGCCATGATGGCTCTATGTCGCTAATCTGAGAATCACACATTCAAGGAGAATATGACTTAATCAGAGGAACATTCCTGAGAAATTATTTTGAAATCAGACCATAGGCCTAGGAGTAGGTGTTGTTTAAAGGTCTTTCTATTTTCAGCTCTAGTGGCCATTTGGTTCAGCAGAGCAGAACCATTTAAGGAAATTTGGTACAGGGGTATTAGAGAAACTTTTCCGTAAAATCATTATTTAAAATCGGGCCCTTGGCCTTGAAGGAGATGTTGTTTAAACATTTTTTTTTATTTTGCTATGGATGCCATGTTGTTTAGCGGAACGACACCAGTTTTAACAATTTTTGTAGAGGGTCACTCAAGAAACAGTCCTGTAAAATTGTTTTAAAATCCATTAACTAATCTAGGGGGAGATGCCTTTTAAGTAAATTGTTGACAGACGCATGGCAGTCTATGCCTTTTGTCTATTTTTGGCTCTGGTGGCCATTTGGTTAAGCCGAAGGGAACCATTTTAGCAATTTTGGTCAAGGAACATAAGAGGAACATTTCTGTGAAATTATTTTAAATCCGGTCATAGACCTAAGAGGAGATCTTGTTTAAATGTTTTTCTATTTTTAGCTCTGGTGGCCATTTTAATCAGCGGAGCAGAACCATTTTGGCAATTTTGGTAAAAGGGCATTAGAGAAACATTTCTGTAAAATTATTTTGAAACCGGCCCATTAGCCTGGGAGGAGATGCCCTTTAAATGTTTGTTTTATATTTTTAGCTCTAGTGGCCATTTGCTGCAGCTGAGCGGACCAATTTTTTGCAATTTTGGTAGAGGGTCACTCTAAAAATATTCTTGTAAAATTATTTCAAAACCCATTGACCCGTTTAGGAGGAGATGTCTCTTAAGTAGATTGTTGATAGACGCATGACAGTCTACGCTTTTTTTCTTTTTTTTGCTCTGATGGCCATTTGTTTGTTCAGCCAAACGAAACCATTTTAGCAAATTTTGTAAAGGGTCACAAGAGGAACATTTCTGTGAAATTATTTTGAAATCCGGTCACAGGCCTAAGAGAAGTGTTGTTTAAAGGTTTTTCTATTTTTTAGCTCTGACGGACAGTTTGTTTAGCAGAGTGGAACCATTATAGCAATTTTGGTAAATGTGCATTAGAGGAATATTTCTGTGAAATTATTTTGGAATCGGGCCACTGGCATGTGAAATGTTTTCTACTTTTAGCTCTGGTGGCCATTTTGTTTAGCGGAGTGGAACCATTTTAGCAATTTTGGTAGAGGGTCACTCACGGAACATTTCTGTAAAATTATTTTAAAATCCGTTGACTGGTTTAGGAGAAGATGTCTTAAAGGGAAACGCAATATAAGCTGTAAGTATATCTTGGAGTTTAGTGCTTAATAAGCCATTTATTTTGATGCAAGAGTTTTCAAAATCAGCCTAGAAATAAGGAAGTTATAGTGGTTTGAATATATTTAAAATGGCGGTCACGGATGCCGCCATATTGTAGGCTTTGTGACGTCACAAAGCCCATATTGAATATGCAAAACCAAATTATAAAGGTTTTTAAGAATACTTTTGCTACAGAATTTTTATTATCTTTTAATTCAAGTGACAAGCATTCATTTTGCACAAAATAAAACAACTTTATGAGAATAACTACCTTTATGAAAAGAATTTTAATTTTTATGAAACCTCATTAAATATTCAAAATGGCGGCACCCATTCCACCAATGTTAAAAATTTCAATTGTCTATAACGTACTTAATTTTCCACCGATTTTGATCAATTTTGTGTCAAAATTCATTGTTTGTAAAGTTCTTTACTTTAAAGCAACATACCTTTTAGAGTTGTGTTCCCTCTTTAAGTAAATTGTTGACAGACGCATGACAGTCTACGCCCTTTTTCTATTTTTAGCTCTGGCGGCCATTTTGTTCAGCGGAGCCAAACCGTTTTAGCAATTTTGGTAAAAGGGCATGAGAGGAACCTTTCAGTAAAATTATTTTGAAATCGGGCCAGTGGTCTAGAAGAAGATGTCCTCCTATTTTTAGCTCTAGCGGCCATTTTCTTTAGCGGAACGGAACCATTTAAGCAATTTTGGTAGAGGGTCATCTAAGGAACATTCCTGTGAAATCATTTCTAAATCTATTCAGTGGCCTAGGAGGATATGTCGTTTTAAGGTTTTTCTATTTTTAGCTCTGGCGGCTATTTTGTTTAGCGGAGCGGAACTATTTAGGCAATTTTGGTACAGGGTTACCAAAGGAACATTCCTGTAAAATTATTTAAAAATCCATTCACCAGTTTAGGAGGAGATGTTTTTCAGGTAAAAAGTTGACAGACGGACAACGGATAACGGACGACGCACGACGGATGAAGACCGGTCACTAAAGTTCACCTTGAGCCTTTGGCTCAGGTGAGCTAAAAATTAGAAGCTACATAATAAAAATACTAGAATGAAAGTTTGAAAGGTGCTTTTGAAAACAAAGAACACAAAAAAGAACGAAAATCGAAGACTCGGTTTTATTTATTCTGTCTTATACGGCTGTATAGCTTGTGATGCTGTAAACGCTCCCCCGCCCCATCAGACCCCTACCACAACTAGCAACGGCTAAAGCGGTATTCGATTTTCAATGTAACCATAGTGGACTCGATGATCTAAAGAGAAATAAACTAATCTGCACAGTGAATACGGAGTAAATCTGCATTATGATTAAGTATGCGCTATCCTTGAATTTTCTACAGTTGGAACCAAGGAATGAGATAAAGGAACGATTGAGAAGTAGACAAAGAAATCTATCGGGCAAATGAGATACAAATTCTAGAGAAACGTTACATAAGCAGTGGACTTGACAGACTATTTCCCAACCCAATAATATGCAGAAACGAGAATATGTCCAGATTTATGTATTTTCAGACTCTCGTCTTGGCATTATATCAAATAATGAGCATGTACCTTTCGCCATTACAACAATAGTCGAAAATTGGGTATGAAATCCTAGCGGGCCCTTTTGTTGCTGCTAAACTTTATGCGAACCGAATTGTATGTATTTTTGTATTAAAAGTAGCATCGGAACCCAGGGTGATGTTGGCCGGCTGCAAAAGTCCTTTGAACACCCCGTGGTTTATTCTACTGGCCGTTTTAAGGCGGTGGTCCCTGTGTTAGTCTTACTCTTTGTTGCTTTGTGGTTTATTTTACGAGGCGATTTGTTTTAAGTCTTGCTTTGTGTTCTTTTATTCTTGTGTTTTTCAGTCCTTTTAGCATTGCGATTACCTTGCTTGGGGAAGGAAGAGCTAATCTTTGTGCTTTTCGTACGTTTGTTCAATTTGCTCTTGTTTTATTTTGTCTGTTTCCTCTTCCTCTTGGTGTCTGGGAAGGGCTGCGGTTTGTGATTGTGGCATCCCTGGACTTTTCTCTTACCTTTTTTTCTAAAACAGAGATATCGGTATCATAAACTGCGTACAACATTTTCTAGGTTTTATTGCTGTTATTTTTAATTAATTTCCAAATCTCACATTCCTTGAAAACTTTTCTGCAGAGAGTTCTATCAAACTCGAGAATTATGGAGACTTAAATACAGGATTTTCAAACCGGGAGATGGGGGCTGGGGTCTGGTTCCCAGTATAGGGACTATTTTACCTGTACAGGTAAAGGTGTGAAGTTATTTTAGCAAATCAGTGGTCTAGAAATACCATACACGGTTATTCTGTTGGTTGACTGGAGACGTTACCTCCTTGGGATCAAGAGGCAGAACTACACTGTTAAACCTAGTCTTCTTTTTATAGTGCACTCCTGTCTTTAAGACGATTTGTTGGCAGAACAGCTAAAACAAGTTGTCAGACTTTGCTTCAAGATATGTTATATGATGAATATTATGCAAAATACTGCGTGGGTTGTTGACACTTTTGTATCCGACTTGAACAGCAAACAGTGACTCAGGTCTCTGATCAGATGACGGCTCCTTCCACAATCTTTTTCAGACGGTTGGAACCTTGAATTACAGTCTTTGGTCGGACTCACCGAGGTTCAGCTTGTTCTCTTTTTTTCTCTGGTTCAAATTTTGTCATTAAGTATTCAACATTGTTTTGCTGCAGCTTTGTCATTATGTATGTTTCACTTATGAGGTAGCTCCCTACGCGGACAGAACACAGCACATATTTATAATTTGATACGGCATATGAATTAAGGGTGCTGTTGCGACTATATATTCATATATATCTAGCATACTTTCTCACAGTACTCGTTTCTGTTACTATTTTTTTTTTTTTTTTTTTTTTTTTGTCGCAGTTCTATTTTATTTATATATCGGTTGTTACAAATGTGTTCTTGAGTCTTGCCGTTGTCTGTTCCTAATCTTTTCTTCTGCCTCTGGAAGTATGTTCGTCATTATATCGGCCTTTCCTGGGTAACTGCATTTATATTATTGCACTGTAAATAGTTCCGCCATAAATAGTCTGCATAAAGGCTGTGACTTGAATAATGGTTTAATCGGCTAAAAGACTTGGTGTATTTCAGCGTTTATATAAACTGTGATTGTCTGATACGAATACGAAAGAGCGGGTATAAAATAAAAGAAAAAAATGTGATTGTCTTAAACAAACAATAGTGAGTTAAAGAACCAAAGTTCGGACGTTATAGTCTTTAGCATCATAGTGTGGTGTTATACAGAATGATTTGAAGAGAGAGTTGTTTTTGTATATGTTATATCTACTTTTAGTGCAAAATAGTAAATAAGATGTCCAGGAAGAGCGACAAACACAGAGCATAGCCTACCAATGTCAACAAGAGGAAGAGGAAACAAACCAAGATAGACTGTAAACAATTAATACCCCAAAGAAATGCAAAAGCATCTCGTTCCCTCTTCCCCAATAACGTAACCACAATGGTAGACATGATCTATTAAGCATAACCAGAAGACAGCAAATACATGTATGTCAAAGCACGAAAAACGCCCTACAGCAAATAGATTCAAGGCAATGCAAAGAAATTACACGACCACAGTCACCACCTTAGACAGGCCAGTAGTAAAAATTACCGCGGGGTTTAAATCGATTTTACTGCTTCCAAATTTTTACCTTATGTTTAAAAATACCTAAAGATAGTTTGGCACATATAAGCACAAATGGCATAATATTGGAATGAACATCGCGTTACTTTGATATTTGGCTGTACCTACAGAGTTTCATTTTATCCAAAGGAGAAGTAAAGTATAGAGAGGAGATGTTGTCTGAAGTACTAAAGTGCCATAATGAGAACTGTGTATACGAAAAAGCCGTTATATTGTTCTTTTCTCGCTTAATTCAAGCCAATGTTACTGAACCAAACATTTAATGTCTCTGCATCGATGAAGTACCAGATAATGATTATGATTAATTTGAACGAATGGTAGATACAGTTCTCCAAAAGAATCGGAACTAAACAGAGCTAATACCTTTGGGATTCTGGATTTAAAATTATTGTATATGAACTGGTATGACACTGATTTCGGAATTGTAAATGTTTCGTTTTCCGGATGCGATGTCCTTAGTATTACATCTTATATTATTTCTCGGCTTATTTGATTTGCTAAAGCATCTAGTCTAATCAGTGATTTTAATAAACTTTTAATTTGTAAACCTTCATTTGGTTAACTTCTACATAATACATTTTTACTTTTTATCGCGTCCTTATGAATAAAACGTCCACAAATAACGTTGGCCTGAAAACATTTTTGCACGAAGGTCTGTCATAATCCAAACGCACATATGCAATCTGATCAAGACAGTCGCTGTGCACATCAGGTTTCACAGATTAGTCAAAGACTAAACTAGTAGTGTGATCAATGCTGTCAGATATTGAACTAATGAAAAAATAAGTCAGACTAATATTATCCGTAGGTTGGTCTCGGTCTTCAGTGATCGAAATACATATTTTGAATGTCAAAGGTGTATCTTTTATTGTTTCTTCTGTCGTGGAAGTACCGTTGTGTAATAGAATTGTATATCTATACCCAGTGAGCGCGCAACGTTGAGACAACGTCGCATCAACGTCGATGCAACGTCATGACGCTTCCCGCTGGGTAAAAGGCATGTGCCGCTTACAGAGCAGAGGCTTATTATTATTATTATTATTATTATTATGGAAGTGTATCGATTCTCTCACACAGCGATGCAGTACTTTGCTTCACCATGATAGCTAGTGCGATGGAGCAGTCCGGGACGGGACTGAGATGTAAAAAAAACAAAACAAAAAAAAGAACTACAGGGCTCTATACGAGATTCAATTCATATCTCTGCTTCCATTCATCACGTGAACCTTCTCATAATTTCGGAACCCCTAAATATCACATTTTTACTGTTTGAAGCAGTGAACAGGTGACGGAGTCCCAAATTTCTGAATAAACGAAGCATCTCTACTTATCTTTGCGTTTGAAACTTCGAACATAAATTCAAAACGTCTTGTTTATTCAGACGCCCACATTTAAAACCAGTACGGAGCGTAACTCAGCAAAAGTACATTACCGAAGTTGAAAAAGCAATGCAGTCTTGCAAATTAAAATTGTCACATGATGAGTTACAAAGAAACTGACACTCCGATTTTCTTCCTACTTTGTTTCCAAGGGTAAGCTTAATATGTTTTATTTACCCTGCTGACTATAAATAAAGACAAACATTTTGAAATATTTTCCCAGACATCCGGGAACAAATTGAATGAAATGCCAACCCTATTTTCGAAATAAAAGTAATATATTACTCTTTTCATGAAGTCCTCTTCCGATCTTTCTTTAAAGTGTGCACTTATTATGTGGATATTTTACCATAAGTTTGTTCAGCAATTTTGAAAAAGCTAAGCACACAATAAGGTAATTAGGTCATACACAGTAAATTGTTCATTTATTAGAATGTATTTATCAAAACCTAGACTGTATAATATCAACGACTGGTTCACTAAATGGTCAGCTACGGTTTTGTAAAACATCACACAAACCGCTATAGACTGCATACTTGGATACATAGCTTGAGTGTCCTTGTGGTTGACTTTCTACTGATATATATGTCTATATACATTAAAATACAGAATTTGGTTATAAAGATTTTGTAAAAATCCTTAATGAGCAGAATGATATGTAAGAAAGGCATTGTTTTATTCTGCTTTCCACATAGAAAATAGATTATGGTTTTTGTTCAAAAACATATGTTTCTTGAAATATTAAATTTTTAATATGTTTGATTAACTGCGTGCTAGCTCTTGCCTCTCTCTGTTCCTACATTATTGGCATGCCGGCCTTTTTGGCTCAATTGGATGTACGTCCGACTGGTGACCAGGAGGTTGCAGGTTCGAACCCAGCAGGGTCAGCAATATTCTTTCGTAGAGATTTGATCATGAAATATTTTCTACGGTCATTCTCTCCCTTCCTCTGATTCAAGTAGGTCAGTTGTCAGTTTCTGGCGAAAGAATGTCAACAGTACTGGTAACCCGCTTAGAGGACTAAGTCTGCACAGTAAAAGAATGGTTATGTAAACTGGCATGACCCATTGGACTGAATGGGCTCTCTCAACAAAAGCAAATAAATAAAACATAATTGAAATAATTTGCTGTTATGAACTGCAAGCAGACAAGTTTAATACAATAGCAGGGAATCAATGTGTTTGAAGTGTAAGTAATGATTAGTCTACAATAACCATATTGAAAAGCCTACATGGTCATTGTTTTAACTCTAGTCCTGCTGAACCCGGATATGTCGTGCCTTTGCAAACAGTGTAGATCCAGATCAGTTGGCTTCTTCATGTAGATCCAGATCAATTAGCTTCTGAAGAAGCCAACTGATCTGGATCTGCACCGTTTGCCCCATTAAGTTTGTGAATTTATATCAACAATCTGGATCAAGTAATCTGATTGGCTGAAAATTAGAAATGGGTATGGCATCTTAATCTATTCTGCAGGATAAGGGTTAAATATATGTGTGTGATTATAGATACAGTCGAACTTCAATGCCTCGAACATCTTTGTGGTCATGCAAATTTGTTCTAGACAGAGGTAGTTCGAGTCACTGAGGGTTTATAATAGCGACAGGTCAGGATGCAAGTTGGGATAGTTCAACAGCTCTATTTGCAATCCTCTAAAAAATAATGACATGGTGTGTGTACTCAACAGACACACTTCGATTAGGTGTTTCCAATGAGTAAACACAACATACATTTTCATGATAAAACAAAACAAATCGCCTAAAACACCCGAAATATTTGTTTTCTTGAATTGTTGGAAGAATTTACTAGGAACTCAAAAACAACAGACATAGATATACTAGACAGGAAGTACTAACTCATCTTGAGTACCTCTTGTTCCCTTCGTAACTTATGTAGGGCTCCATGTTTGTTCAACTAAATCAATTACAGGGAGTAAAATACATTTAAAGGAGACGTAATTCTATCAATTGTCACTGTTTTGCCTACCTTTCAGAATGGGCATGGTGCACAAGAGAGCAAACAGGAAGCCATAAATAAATTGCTTCTCACTCTTATTGCTAAAACGGCGGCAAATATACCAAATATATCAATTCCTTTATATTTTTTAGCGTTTGTTGCTCAAAGAGTCTTTGGTATGTTAAGTTGGCTTAAATTTTGGTATTTTGACCGTAATGTACACATAAAACAGGCATAGAAACGTATGTTGACAAACAGCAACCTAATTGGCGCACAAGGTCGATTCAACACTGATGCAGAAGTTGAATCAACGTTGTTTCAATGTTGTGTGCCCGCTGGGTGATAGTGAAGTTGGTATGTATACATGAGCTCCAGGGATCTGTTAACAGCGGTATACAGTTGCATAATGAAATATGTTTCTCTGGCAGTGCACTTTATGTCAAGGGCTGTAGCTTTGCTAATGAGGGTACTTTGAACAAAAGTACAGAAGATTCCAGGAATAGCCACGATCACAGCTCATAGCCTACCAATGACACTAAGAGGAAGAGCAAACAATCCTTGATAGACAGTACACACACCAGAGACCAAAGAAAAATAAAGCAATCATCTGTCATTTCCCCGACAAGGTGATCACAATGCTAGACATGATCCCCTAAACACGGCAATAAAACAATGAACAGTGCCAAACCTGAAAACCGTCCCGCAGCAAACAGCTACAGTGCTAAACAAAAAACAAACTAATACTAGAACCACGGCCTTAGAACGGCCAGTAGTAAACTTTACAGTGGAGCTTAAGTTTATTTACCTGTACCAAATCGTCAACAAAGATTTTAATCATTATGAAAACATGCCTATTTAAATATATTGAAAATTTGCCCACCAAAAAACTGAAAATTTTCAAATAAAAATTCTGATGTTTTTCATATTTCTGCTCAAAAGCATAGATTGTGGGTACTCGTTAGAACCGCCTCGGCGAGGCGGTTCTAACGAGTACCCACAATCTATGTTTTTGAGCAGAAATAAGAAAAATAATACATACCCCCGCGAACCCCAGTTTTATTACATAAAAGTGGAGTTTAAGAGGGTCAAAATCATATAGGCATGTTTTCGTGATGGTAAAACAAAAAATACAAAATGATTGCTCGGCTCTCATAGTGGCTCCCTAATCAAAATCCGCATTATAATTCCGGCGACAAACGTAAATGCGAATCACCACGAAAACATACCTATATAATTTTGACCCCCTTCACCCCCACTTTTACATAGTAAAACTAAGGTTTACAGGGGTTTACATTATTTTTCTTATTTCTGCTCAAAACATAGATTGTGAGTACTCGTTAGAACCGCCTCGCCGATGCGGTTCTAACAAGTACCCACAATCTATGTTTTGAACAGAAATAAGAAAAATATCAGAATTTTTATCTGAAAACTTTCAGTTTTTGGGTGGTAAAAATTTTCAATATATTTGAATAGGTGTGTTTTCGTAATGGTATGACAATGTCACATGGAAAATGCAACAAAACTGGGGCATACGGTGATGATAGAGGAGAGCGGTGCAACTGATCCAAAACATGTTAGCATTTGTCCATTTACAATCTTGCAAAATGTCGGTTCGATCAAATACGAAAAGCCAGGAGTATCAGGATTCAGCGTTAATTTTATAGAATGCTGTATTATTTGAAATACAAGGAAAGCAACAAAGTTTACAAGGTTCAAGATCCGATAATAAGCGTAAAGTTTAAGCAAGTCATTTCCTGGTTCATCTGAGGCGCAGCGTGAGAAACCGTACCTTCTAACACATGCGCCAAACAACCGGCGCATCCGCGCAGTTTGATCAAGGTCTTCGTTGTTCGCATGATTCTGATTAGACTGCGCGGAAACTTCATTTGATGCACATGTACGAAGGTACGTTTACTTTCGCAGCCGCTCATATAATTAAGTAAATTACACACGCACGTGTATATATATACGTGGATCATAGATATAACAGATATACTCATATATTAGAACTGAGACAGACAGACAAACAGAGAGAGTAATATGGAATTTACAATGTTTCCCAAGTGACAGAACGATGATAGTTGTATAGGAATTCCCAGAATGTTTCTAAGATAGAAATAGCAGAAATTCTTCATTGATTTAGCTGTGTTTTAAAAGGATATATTTAGTCGTACACATGGCATGAGGAGTTAAAATTTCCTGACTCGTATCAATACGTTCTCTCCCAAAGTGCACATGTCATCCTGTTTAATCATAGTGTTGAAAGGTTAGAAAAGTTAATTTATATGAGGAAAATGCTTTACAGACTTTTCGTTGAAAACTTTTAGTTCACATGCCCGTACCCTTAGCGAGGCCGCATGTCTAATTCTTTGGCTGAAGTTTTCCCTTGGCTTACCGCTTACATGAGCGACCAGAATAGGACCTGGCGAAACTGTGGGTTGAGCAGGCTCGCCTGGACCTTTGTTGTTCGCAAATGCTGTAATGGATGTTTTCCCTTGACTAGCTTATATGTGTTTCTATGTTGATCCAATTGTGAGTTAGGGAATCCCTACCGGAACTACCAGTTAGCTGATACTGTGCGGAGATAAAAAAATCGAGGTTGAACGTCCATAGATTTGCAGGTGCCCTCTTCTTGTAATTACTTTCAAAAACGCATAAAACAAAACAGACTAAACGATCATCACACACCCGACATATACGTACTTTTCTCGATCCATACGCGACAACATTATTTGTGAGATTCTATTCTTTATTCAAAATCAAATCTCGTCGTTCACTGTCGTACGATGATTAGAAAAAACGTATAGATCTTAGCCCAAAAACTATTAGCTTGTAACCAGTGAAAATTTTCTGTGCATGGAAAATCATACGTTTCCAATTATAAATTTAGACGCCATAAATTGGCTTATTTATTCATCACAGTAATTGTCACATAGGGATTAATTATTCTTTTAGTCGCAGGTGACGTGCATCCAACATTATTACCTAGCCTACAAATGACACCAAAATGCAGGACGGACATCACATATGCTGAAAACCAACAAAACTCTAACCAAACAATTCCCTTTTCACGAACAAACTGATACCATACGATACACATTAAACATTACGAAAACACGCCTATACAAATATATACAAAATTTCACCTCCAAAAACTGAAAATTTTCAGATAAAAAAGTCTGAAAGTTTTCATATTTCTGCTCAAAACATAGATTGTGGGTAATCGTTAGAACCGCCTCGGCGAGGCGGTTCTAACGAGTACCCACAATCTATGTTTTGAGCAGAAATAAGAAAAATAATCTATACCTCTGTGAACCCCAGTTTTACTGTATAAAAGTGGGGTTTAAGGGGGTCAATATTATATAGGCATGTTCTCGTGATGCACAATGATAGGACAATAAATACGACACATGTAGAAAGCCACATATGGAGAAACTATAAGGCTCCAGAGCGAACAACATCAGAACTACCGCTTCAGAATGGCCAGTAGAAAACAAAATATGTCATTTAAATCGAATCACTAGCACCAAATGTTCAAATTTTCATTCTACATTCTAATGTTGTAAAATAATTGTTCTGCTAGGAATCTTCATAACTGAATTAGTTAAAAATCACCTTAATTCCTTACCAAACTTGTAACAGAGATGCGCATTTGAAAGGTCAATATAAAAACTGTTAGCCTTTAAAATTCGATTTAGGTAGACTACATGCAATATGTTGAAGGGTAAAGGTTTCGGCTTCTTTACGAAGATACATAACGTAAGCTAGAGAATAAACACTACAGACCTCACGCTAAGCATGTGGTATATCGTTATTACCATAAAAGTGCACACTAAACTTCTTAGTGCATTTTTCGCTACCTGGCGGCCGTAAAATGTTTCTCCGTACATATATTTAACTCTGTCTCAGGATTTGCATTTACCATTGCTTATATTTTTGCACGTCACAGCTGTCGAGTTTGTGCTGCGTTACGGTCGTAAAACGTCTCCCCGAACATAAATTTAATGCTGTTATTATTTCATCCTCAGGGATTGCATTTACAACAGATTATACTGTGTTAATAGAAATGTGCCTTAGAACGGTCAACGTCAAAACTGCTAGGGATCTAAAGTTTGATTTTGATAGACGACGTGGAGTAGTTTCATGGGCAAGAGCTTGGGCTTTTTAACGTAGATACAAAACATGTGCATGAGAAAGAAAACTACAGGGCCCGGTTGTTCAAAGCGTCGTTAGCTTAACGACGTCGTTAAGGGTCATTTCGTTAACTGTTTTAGCGGATTCAATATTCAATATTCTGAAATATTTTGCTGAAAAAATGTGAGTAGCTTTTGCACTGCAAAAGCTACTCACATTTTTTCAGCAAAATATTTCAGCATATTTGCGTATTACTTGATTTAAATTTTAACGATTCGTTAACTAACGACATCGTTAGCTTTGAACAACTGGGCCCAGACCTTCAAACTTCAAACTATACGTCTGGTATATCGTTATTACCATAAACTGGATACTTTAATTCCTAGCCATACTTACCCAAAAAGCCATAAAAGCCCCAGACCCGCCTACCCAAATATGTAGAGAAAATATGGTAACTATGGATTAAAATTACCTTAACACACTTATGTAAAGTATATATTCCTTAGACAGAGCTCTGGTCAGACCATTTTCCTAAATAAAAAATATTGATAGCTTTTCTGATTCCTCTAACAGAGGCACTTTTAATTAATTTCTTCAAGATATGACAGGTAGTAGACATGTGCGCCCTGCGATTATTAATCCATTAAAGCGTAGCGTCCCATAAAAGGGACATTGACAATCAGTGTAGACCCAGATCAGACGCCGCGTTCTGCGGCGCCTGATCTGTGTCTAAACTGGTTGCATGAAATATGGGAATTTCTATAAAACATGGTAAGAATAAAGACTAAGCAGACACCCCTTCTACTGGAAATAGAACGTCTCAAAAGAGTTGAGGTAGAAGAATCTACAAGGCATAATTGAGTTAATATCAGTCTGCACATTCCCACAAACACATCAGCATCTTCACTTAGCTCAGTTTGGATAGTCAAGGTTGCAAAGTTGCTTCATGAGAACAACGAAGAAACAGTTCGGACTGCGCGGATATACATGCTGATCTGAACCTTCGTTGAGCGCACATATCGGAAGGTACGTTTTCTGACGTTGCGGCTAATATATTAGTGCGGGGAAATCAGAGAATATGTAACATTGGGTACACTAAAAAAAAACGTAGATTTTACGGTAAATACTGGCAACTGGCTGCCAGCGCCTTTACGGGGCCACGTAGAACATTTGCAGGAATTACCTCGTAGAATGGGGTAAGAATGTGTAAGCTTAAGATACGATGCGTTAGCTCACCTATACTTACCTACCTTGCCCTACACTGCCCTACCATGCGTAATTATTACTGTTAATTATCTACAGGCGTCAATAAAATTAACGGTACATGTACTGGCAGCCAGTTGCCAGTATTACCGAAAAATCTACGGGATCTTTTTACAGTGTACCAATAAACGTGTTAATATAATAGGGTTTACAATGGGCATATTTGTTTAGATGCGTCCTATAAAAATAACAACCCTTAACAACTGTGCTGATGTGCTTTGTGGACCCGGAAAAAAAGTCGCCATATAATTCTATATCATCACGAAAACATACCTATATAGTTTTGACCCCCTTAAACCCCACTTTTATATGGTAAAACTGGGGTTTACAGTGGTACACATTATTATTCTAATTCCTGCTCAGAAACATAGATTGTGGGTACTCGTTAGAACCGCCTCGGCGAGGCGGTTCTAACGAGTACCCACAATCTATGTTTTGAGCAGAAATGTGTATAATATCAGAAATTTTTATCCGAAAATTTTCAGTTTTTGGTGGGAAAATTTTCAGTATATTTGAATAGGCATGTTTTCGTAATGTAGCCATATTGTTGTTGTAGCTAATTTTTAAAGTTCATGCAATGTCGAGCTCAATATTTAATATTGTAAACGTTATCTACTCTGGTTTCCACATCTTATAGGAAGTATTCTTTCGCTTGCCACTTTTCCTAAAAAATGTACATTTGAACAGTTTTGTCATGATTTAATGCAAAGCTTGTTGTCATAACTACCTATCCACCAAGAGGGAGAGCTTTATTCTAGTTATAGGTTTTATAAAACAAAAATTGCAAATGACCATTGAGTATAATGAACACATTCACAAAACTGAAAACAGTTGAAGTGTCAAGTTCTCTAGGCAGACTAGTTAGGTTCGACTAGTTAGGCTTCAGTGTTAGTCTTACTCTTTGTTGCTTTGTGGTTTATTCTACGAAGCTGTTTGTTTTATGTCTTAGCTCGTGCTATTTTGTTCTTGTATTTTTCAGTCTTTTTAGCATTTAGGTTCCCTCGCTTGGGGAAGAGAGAGCTAATCTTTGTGCTTTTCGTACGTTTGTTCGATTTGCGCTTGTTTGGTTTTGTCTGTTTCCTCTTCCTCTTGGTGTCTGGGAAGGGCTGCGGTTTGTGATTGTGGCACTCCCTGGACTTTTCTCTTACCTTTTTTTCATACTCATTTTGCACTTTTCCACAGTACTGTATAAATTGCTGTCGCTTTTGCAAAGAAAAGATTATCAGTGAGTTAAGTCGTAGACAGGTTTTCAACAAGTTCATCTAGTTCAAACTGTTTGAACATTTCACGGTACTGTAATGAAGACACTGATTATAAATAAGTGGACGAATATATTCCTTTGAATATTTTGCAACAAAAATATTTCTGAAAATTCATATGCCAGACCAATTTTAGGTCGTAAATTAAGTTCAAGGGTAAAAATTTGAGAACAAGCACACAGAAACAGAAAATACAAATGTTTTCTTACAGTCGCAACTCTGTTTTCATTCTGAATAGAAAGGCGTTTTACAAGCAATGCTCAAAGAACAGTAAACTACAGAACAATGCATAATAATATACCGTTAAATGCTGTTGTGTGTGAATACCATTTACGCTCTTTTGTTTCGAAATTGTCCGATTTTCGATGACATTTATTGCACACCGCGGAATGATAGCTTGATGAGGTAGTCTTTGTATAATACTACGTCTTTTTCCTCTAAACAACCGCAACGTCAGAAAACGTTCCTACGGACATGTGTGCCCTGAGTAGAATCAAATCAGCCTGTGCATTCGCACAGTCTGATTAGACTCTTCACTGTGCGTATTTGTGTAGTCGAGGATGCAATATTATTTCAGGGAGTGGTGGGTGTGGCAGGTATCTTACGTCACTGGGGCGTCCAACTGATATTGGTTTCCAGTTGGGCAAGGCCTGCTATCCTTTTAGCGGGCAAGGGTAGGAGGGGGTGTTTTTATTTCTTCTGTTTCTTCACTTTTATTCCTGTTCCTCTTTCTTCCCTGTCCCTCTCTTTTATCTCCTCTATTATCATTTTTTATCTCTTTTCTCCCTTTTTCTGGGAGACGACACAAAATGACACACAAGGTTTGACGTGTCGTTAAACCCCAACACAATCAATATATATTATTTCATGCGTACAACGTAGACTCTGATCAGACTAAGTAGATGCGCAGGCTGATTTGAGTCCCCGTTAGGCGCACATATCAGAAGGTACGTTTTCTCACGTTGTTGCTCAAGCTGGTTGCTTTGGTTTGCGGCTTGTGTACTGTCTGTAATGGTGTATTTACTCTCACTCTTGATGTCATTGGTAGGCTATGTTCTGTGATTGTACCTTTTCTTGGACACCTTCTATACCTCTATGAGCCAGCGCACGACAAAACCAACAAATTGGCCATGTGCACACAGCGAAGACTCAAATCAGCCTGGGCATCAGCCTATTCTGATGAGAATCTTCGCTGTGCGCTCAATGGGTAGCCAAGGACCCACACTTTCCATACGCGAAAACTGAAGACTGATCAGACTAGGTGGATAACCAGGCTTATCTGAGCCTTCGCTGGGCGCTCATGCCATTTTGTTGGTTTTGTCATGTGCTGGCTCACATGTCCTCTAAATAGCAAAGTTGTCATTTTATCTGATGGTTTATGCCCAGAATAAGACAATCTTACAAAGGTGAACCTTTCGTGTTTGTATAATGACCATTATTTTCTCGTGTATTAGTATTCTTCCAGTGCAATAAAGACAATAACATTGTAACCTTTACCTTCTTGAATAAGATAATTAGTTTCCACGCGCAAATGATATGACAAGTGACCGAGGCTGTTCTAACGAGTACCCACAATCTATGTTTTGAGCAGAAATATGAAAAATCACATAGTTTTTATCTGAAAATTTTCAGTGTTTTGATAGTGAAATTTTAAATATATTTGAATAGGTGTGTTTTCGTAATGATCTATAGAAACGTCAAGACATTTAAGCCGCAATGTCTGAAAACTCACTTTCGGACATGTGCGCCCAGCGAAGCTTCAGTTCAGCCTGCTCATCTGTACAGTCTGATCAGATTCTTCACGGGCGTATTTTGGATAGCCACGGATGCAAAGTTTCTTCATGCGGACAGTAAAGACTCTGTTCAGGCTGCGCGGAAAATACGGCTTATTTATCTCTACTGTGCTTTCTATATCTTTAAGAAAGTCGTTTTTTTTTTGTGTGGTGTGTGTGTGTTTGTTACTTGGTGTTTTTTCTATTGTTTTTTTTTTTTTTTTTTTTTTTTTTTTTTTTTTGCTTGCGCTTTACAAAGAAAAGAAGTAAATTTGAAAACTTTTGTCATGATTTAATGCAAAACCATTTGTTGTAGTATTCACATAAAGTTTAATAATAGTCGTTTTTTTTTGTTTTTTTTTTTTGTTTTTTTTTTTGTTTTTTTTTTTTTGTTGTTTTTTTTTTTTTTTTTTGTTTTTTGTTTTTTTAATTAAATATTTTCACTTTTTCCCATTGTAAAAATGAATGCAAATTATGCAGAAGTCTGTAGGGTAGGTAACTTGAGGGCAGATTTTCTACAAGTTCCGCTTGTTCAAATTCTCTGAAATTTTCCAAATATTGTGAAACATCAAAAATTCAAATTCAGCAAAATAAATAATAAATAAATTAAAAAAAATAAAATAAAATAAAAATAAAAAATATTTTTTCAGACAAAAATTCAAAAAAATCACTTTACTATAGAACTTGCCGCGGCCAGATCAATGTTTGGCCTAAAATTTAATTTTAGGGTACATATTTGAGTACAAAACACAGAAATAGAAAAGACCAATGGTTTCTGATAAGATATGGTCAATCAGAATAAAATATCTTCATCTAAAATAAAACGCCAAGCAAAACACGTCTTTCCGAGTGATGTCTTTTTTTTGTGTGATTAAAACTGATTCAACGGTCACACTGTCGTTAAATACAAAGCAAAAGAGAAAGCGAATAAGCAATTTTTTTCCGCATTATTTAATATATACTAAGGTGAGACCTCGAAGAGAGAGCACTCTTACCTGAAAGAACTCGCATTCAATTGTAACGAGTTTCCTTTCCTGATATATACATGAGCGCCTTCTCTAACTGGACTACTTCTCATTACGGAAACAAGCTTATTCAAATATATAGAAAATTTCACCTCCAAAAACTGAAAATTTTCAGATAAAAATTCTGATATTTTTCATATTTCTGCACACAACTTAAATTGCTGAGGCGATTCTAACGACTACCCACAATCTATGTTTTTGAGCAGAAATAAGAAAACTAATATAACCCCAGTCTTACTAAATAAAAGTGGGGTTTATGGGGGTCAAAATTCTATAGGTATGTTTTCGTGATGTGAAGGTAAGAATTTACCGTCACATAACGTCTTCATAATTGCGGCATCCTCTGGCTCTTCTTTTTACTGTCTACGATGGTAAAATGTAGGCGCCTGATTTATGGGTCGACTGGACCCAAAATATACATACACCAAACTTTCCTTAAGGTTGTTGTCCTCGTGATTATCATTGACCAATAAAAAGCGCACGTTAGACGGATCAACCAATTGTTCACGATATGAAATACAAAGCCTGATCTCTCCGAACCGACCTCTATTCCCAAACTGAACTTTTTCAGAACCTTTTGCTCCGATTGTTTGTCAATCGACCCAAAGTTACTTAAGTATCTGAGTTATATTGCTGTTGTCGTGACTATCGCTGACCAATTAACTTAATCCACGAAACCTAAGTAACAGTCGTCTATAGCCGCGCTAGTCTTGTCTCTGTGACGTCAAAGTGCTGTGTAAAGAGATTATCTGTAAAACCCAGACCAGACTTAATGCTGGAACACTGGCAAATAGCGCAGACCCAGATCAAACACCGCAGAACGCGGTGTCTGATCATGGTCTGCACTACTTGCTTACATTACAGAAAGTTAAGGGTTAAATGAAAAAGTCTTGTCCCCGTTCAAAACCATTTTCCTAGCCTACACTCAGAGACAATCGACCGCACCAGTGCTGACAGTACTTTTTATTTTAAGGAAACATTTTCGAGGGTGTGTTTAAAATGTCTGAAGTATTTTTGGATATTGTTTTATTCATTAAACTACTCCCTCAAAAAGGGTCAGAGCCTAATTTTGTGCTGGGGGTTCCGAAGTTAAAATCTGGAATTTTAACCTCGCGGACTAGAAATAAGAACAGACGTCATTTAAAAGACATTTTGTATATTTATCACAGAAAATAAGACGACATTTCATTCAAACTGACGCCGAAGGTAAGGTAAGAAATATATCATTAACTTCAATTTGATGGTTTAGATTACAGAGTGTTAAAACTTAAAATGTATAGGAGACGGCTGTCTGCCGGCAGGAGGGGAGGAGGTGACAAATTAGTTACTTCAGGAGTAGTCCACTTTTAGACGGCAGACATATACTTAACTTTCATTATCGCAAACACTGATAACTAAAACTACTGCTCAAGTCAAACTAAATAAAGAACAAATTGGTTTAGTTTGCTATACACTCAATATGTTTAACACTTCTCTTGCTGAAAACGACATGCCATGTCTTAGCAAATAGTGTAGATCCAGATCAGTTGGCTTCCTTCTGAAGAAGCCAACTAATCTGGATCTGCACTGTTTGTCATTAAATATGTGAATTTCTATCAAAAACCCGGATCAAGTTATCTGATTGGCGGGAAATTAGAAGTGGGCGTGGCATCTTAATTTATTCAGCAAGGCAAGGGTTAACTCCTATAATCTCGAACTGATGTTACATGTATCTCAAACAAAACTCTTCTTCCTTAGTTTGAGATGACGAGAATTTACCGTATACTGTATTTACGTATGCGATCGGACAGATAGGCCTGAGCAAACAGTGTAGACACAGATGACACGCCACAGAACGCGACATCTCATCAGGGTCTACACGGTTAGCCACTCACCCAGCAATTTTGAACACAACACTGGGTAGTAAATTGTACTTGTTCAAATTTTAGAACAAGCATGGTAAGGAGGCGAAGTGTCCGAATACTTAAGGTAATATGATAATGTGGGTTCAGCGTGATATTCATGGGATGCATATTCATGCACCTTAAATATTTATATGCCAAATTTGCATATCGTATTTATCCTTAGTATGCGGACACCTCAACTCCTTACCATACTTGTTCTAAAATTGGAACAGGCACAATTTACTACCCGATGTTGTGTCTAAAATTGCTGTATGAGTACCAAACAGTGTAGACTCTGATGAGACGCCGCGTTCTGCGGCGTCTCATCGGGGTCAACACTGTTTGCTCAGGGCTGTCTGTCTGAAAAAAATACGGTAAATAAGGTGCATTTAGCAGAATATACATACGGTTAATATAACACTGGTTCTGCAAATTAAACTATTCGGACGTTTTCTTCACAACGACACGCTAAGAGAACCTCCTAAGTGTCATGCAAATGGAGCAGTCCACATTCTCATATCGAGACAGTATGTGTTTTTTTTTTTTTTTTTTTTTTTTATTATTATTTTATGTGAATCGTCTGCCTAGCATATAAAATGCCAAGTCTAATTTTCCCTCAGAAAAAAATAGAATGGCGTCTGCTGCAACTGCGAACGACGCTTAAACCAATTTATGTCTGGCGTCCCTTAAAAGGGACATTGGCAAACAATGTAAACCCAGATCAGACGCCACAGTACACGACGTCTGATCAGGCCACACACTGTTCGCATTAAATACAGAAGTTTCTATAAAACATGGCAATGAAAAAAAAAATAACCACACACCGCTTCTACTAACAAAGGACCTGGCCAAAGAGTTGAGGTAGCAGAGTCCACTCCGCATAAATGGGTTAAGTGTTAAAGTATCTTCCAAAGAACTCTTACAATAAAAATAATAATATTTTTTCCGCAGTCTGTTACCGTATTTACCCTAAGTATTCGGACATCTCAACTCCTTCCCATATTTGTTCTAAAATTTAAGAATTTACTACCCAATGTTGTGTCTAAAAATTGCTGGCAAACAGTGTAGACCTTGAGTGGCAAACAGTGTAGTTCCTGATGAGACGCCGCGTTCGGCGGCGTCTCATCTGGATCTTCACTGTTTGCTCAGGCCTGTCCATCCCAATACATACGGTAAAGACGGTAGATGTAAGCTAGACTTGAACTCAAACAATCAAATTTAATCATGCCGTAACTTCAGAAAATGTTCATTCGGAAATGTGCGACCTTCGAAGACACAAAATCAGCCTGCGCATCCGCGCAGTCTGATCAGCCTTCGTTGTCCGCATGAAAAAATCGTTGCTTCTTTGACAATCTAAAATGCTCCTAGTGAAGATTCTAATCAGACTGCTCGCACAAGCCGATCTCGGCATTCGCTGTCCGCATAAGCCCGAAGACATATTTTCGCAACGCGCGGCCGAAATTACATATTGTGTCTTGTTTCAACCAAGCATGCGCCTATTAAATTTCATACAAAACATTAAGATTATAAATTGTGGATTATTTACAATAAAAATAAAATGTAATATTAAAAGCACCTGCCAATATTTTATTGATCGGTTATCTTTGTTCCGGCGACATATACAACTACAAACAAGCATGAATTTCATGCACTCTTGTACAAAATTAGCAATTATCATCCAACCCGTCTACGCATGTAAATATGTTTTTATCTGACTTTCATAGGCCGACCAAATTGATCTCTTCATGATTACTCCCATGTAACAGACAGTCAACAGTTACTAACATATGTGTGTTTTAAAAGTAATTAATCACTATATGATGTATTTTGTAATAACTGGTGTTTATCATAATACAAGTGCTGGATGCTACCGTGATTCTGACGCTAATTTGTGTAACCAGCAGATTGCCTTCACTCGTTAAACGCCAATAAATATTCCACGCGAAGTGTTAACTATTTTATAAAGCTGGATTTTGCAGGGTCTGGACGAGTGTTTAATCTCAGCTGGCAACAAATAATTAAACTTTCCCTATATCTCTTTTTTCCTGGAAAATTATATGACGAAGCAGACAATTCAGTTGAGCCGCGCTATATGCATATGTGCCTTAGGAGTATACCCGGACAGAAAAGGCTCAGATCCGTCTGTTTATCCGCGCTGTCGGATCAGGGTCTATGTCTGATTACAGAATCATTGGATTCTGTAGACTTTAAGGGGAATTGGTACAGTGTCAGGGCAGACAACTCTGATAAATTGATATTCCCTTCTTCGAAAAAGGAGTCTTTTCCTTAAGGAATGAATTTGCTCACAGGTGCGGAGGGGGTTGGGTGGGGAACAGATCAAGATCCCTTTTCGGAAGGGGGTTCATGTGCAAACATGAAAGTACCTTGCTAGCATTCTACATAAATCTACAACAGGCCGTTAGCGGCCCGTCAGCTACCCTGACGGGCCGCTAACGGCCCGCTGTAGATTTATGTAGAATGCTTACTGGGTATTAGAATCGCGAAGCACAGCCTTCCCGACGCAATAAAAGAAAGAGAGCTGAGGAACAAACAATGAGAAAACAAACGCCACATAGGAAAGCAACGACGCACAAACAAAGAATTGTAATAGAGGGACCGCCTTGGAACGGTCAGTAGAAATCTACTTGGACGGAGGGGTCTTAAACTGGTTTTACCTGCGCGAAACGTTGCCTTTATTTTCTTGATGCGGCTCCAAATATTACAAAAATACAACAAGAAAGAAAAAAGAAATCAAAATTAACCCTTATCCTGCTGATCACGACAACCCCTATTTTTGCAAACAGTGTAGACCCAAATCAGATGGCTTCTGAAGAAGCCATCTGATCTGGATCTACACTGTTCGTCATGTAGTTTGCGAATTGAACGAATATATTATATCAAGTAATTGGATTAGTTGATAGTCAAAAATGGGTGTGGCTAAATTAACTTATTCAGCAGGACAAGAGTTAATAGACGTTGAAGGAATTAACAAAAGTTGTCGTCCTTGTAAAAATGGCAGAAAATCTACCGGGTGCATCAAGACCCCTTGAAAAAGATAACACCGTTTAGATTTCTTGCTCCAACATTTTTCCTGTCCTGACAACGACATCTTATGTCACTGCGGCTCAATTATTTGGGCCGCAACGTGAAAAAACGTACCTTATTATATGTGCACACAATCGCCTGCACTGCCGTGTTGTCTGCAGGTAGTTGCTTTGCATCATGGGCTCTCCAAAATGCGCCTTGTGAAGATTATAATCAGAATGAGAGAATGCGCAGGCTTATTTGAATCTTCGCGAGGCGCACATTTCGAAAGGTCCGTTTTCTGACGCTGCGGCCCATGTATCAAGACCCAATTTCAGATAAGCAGCCGACATTACAATACACGCAAATAATAGCATCGGAGGTATCATGCGAATCGCCAAAATGATTATTGTGGTGCAACCTATCAAATCATCCGAATTTTATACTTAAAGTCTATTAGTGATTTATTATTTACCAACAAACGCAAAACTTTCCGCACAGCTCGAAATCGATCACAAATAAGATTTAACTGAAGGTTTAAGTTGTGGACCAGCAACACTTATTTTGCAGAATCGCAAGTTACATCGGTAGACATGCTGTATACGCAAGACTATGTTTATGCAGGCACATCCCTAAAAATTAAAAAAAAAAAACAAAAAAAAAAAAAACATATAACACTATCAAATAAAATCAAAGTGGCATTATCAAATTAAATTAAAGTGATACTACCAAATAAAATTAAAGTGACACAGCCAGATGAAATCAAAGTTATATTATCAAATAACATTAAAGATATATATCATATGATGTGAAATGGATATACCAAATGAAATTTAAATGACATTTTAAGTGAATTAAAGTGACACTACCCATCACGAAAACATGCCTATATATTTTTGACCCCCTTAAACCCCACTTTTATATAGTAAAACTGGGGTTTACAGGGGTATTCATTATTTTTCAGGATTCTGCTCAAAACATAGATTGTGAGTACTCGTTAGAACCGCCTCGAAACATAGATTGTGAGTACTCGTTAGAACCGCCTCGACGAGGCGGTTCTAACGAGTACTCAAAATCTATGTTTTGAGCAGAATCCTGAAAAATTTCAGAATTTTTTTATTTGAAAATTTTCATTTTTTGGTGGTAAAATTTTCAGTATATTTGAATAGGCATGTTTTCGTAATGCAAATGAAATAGCGCGACACCACCAAATGAAATCAAATGGCATTACCAAATGAATGCTGAGAAATAGGCGCGCGCTAACAGATACGACCACGGTCCCATTTCCCTCCGGACAGCAGCTACATGTACTACCATAACGAAAACACGCCTATTCAAATATATTGAAAATTTCACCACCAAAAAACTGAAAGTTTTCAAATAAAAATTCCGATATTTTTCGTATTTCTGCTCAAAACATAGATTTTGGGTACTCGTTAGAACCGCCTCGCCGAGACGGTTCTATCGAGTACCCACAATCTATGTTTTGAGCAGAAATAAGTAAATAATGTATACCCCTGTAAACCCCAGTTTTGCTATATAAAAATGGGGTTTAAGGGGTTCAAAATTATATAGGCGTGTTTTCGTGATGCATGACTATTTATGTATCAATGCAGGCTGAAGCGAGTGTCTGCCGTCCACTGAAACATTCTTTTTAAGTGAGACAATGTGAAAAATGTGTATATTATGGCATGTGTGCCCAGGGAGCTCTCCGCGTATTCTGGTCTGCCTTTCGAAAACATGCCTATTCAAATATACTGAAAATTTTACCACCAAAAAATGAAATATTTCAGATAAAAAATTCTGATATTTTTTTCATATTTCTGCCCAAAACATAGATTGTGGGTACTCGTTAGAACCGCCTCGTCGAGGCGGTTCTAACGAGTATCCACAATCTATGTTTTTGAGCGGAAGTAAGAAACATAATGTATACCCCTGTAAACCCCAGTTTTACTATACATAAAGTGGGGTTTAAGGGGGTCAATATTATATAGGCTTGTTTTCGTGTTGGACTCTTCAATAGTTACTCTTTCAATAGCTAAGGATACATGATTTCAACGGCAAATACGGTGATCCCGAGATTATAAAACCTATTTCATGCTCAACTCAGCTTAGCATGGAATTTATCATGCAAATAAATCTTAAGTTGCTAATAATTGCAAATTCTTTCTTGCTAAACGTAGCTGAGTATGAAAATTTATCTGCTAATAAATATGAAAATGCCAACTTTTGTTTGAATTTTCATATTTATTAGCAACGAAAATTTCATGCTTAGCTGAGATGAGCATGGAAACGTTTTAAAACCTCGGTGCCTGATCACACCGCGCAGAGTGTAGGCTTCACTGGTTGCATATGTCATCAGTTGTACTGTCATACGTTGTGGCTGATACTGAGTCGCTACCAAGTGGAGCAAACATATAGTTATAGTAGACCCCTTCTCAGTAGAGCTTAGGAACATAAAAAAAGGTGGAAAAATCTACCAAATGTATCAACTCCCATTTCGTAAGGAGACTGATTAAAACTAGTTAGAGTTTTCGCCATTGTGTGCAAGAGAGACAATTTTTATGACGGTCTGTTTTCTTTTCGGCATAACAAACCTCTTCTGAAAAGGGGTCTACACTAAAAAGAAAGAATGTGCTCACAAAAAGGAAATAATGTTTCTTGTTATAGTGAATCCTTTTTAGAAAGGATGCAGAGCAATTTAACCCTTAAAGCGCCAATAAAAACTGCAACTGAAAATGCCGTCTGTTTATGTCGTCTGCTGAATATTCTTGCAAACTTTTCAAACCTATTTTTGCATGCAGGCAAACAGTGTGGACCCAGATTAGACTGCTCCTAAAGGAGCAGTCTGATCTGGGTCCACACTGATTGCAGAAAGGATTTTTAAAGTAACCGACAGAAAACAAAGCAAACGAAAATAGTTGTGATTGGAGCTTTAAGGGTAAAGAAGTTGACTCCTTTTAAAGTGTATGCATTTCCCTTAAATAAAAATTGTCAGGGGTGGATCCAGGGTGACTTCTGAGGGGGTTGATTTTATCAAATTACCATATTTACTCAATGTATTCGGGCACACAGGCCTGAGCAAACAGTGTAAACATCAGACACCACAAAACGCGGCGTCTGATCAGGGTCTACGCTGTTTGACACTGGACGAAGAAAAAATATAAGGTAAAGGGTGTGAATACTTATGGTAAATACAGTATCCTAAATTTATCAAATCAAACTTTTCCATGAAAATAAAATGTTTTGTCAAAGAGGCTTTCGAGTGAGCCTCGAACCGCTCGAACCCCCTCTGAATCCGTCCCTGATTTATTCATGACCATGAGCTGTCTAACAAACATCATCATGAACATATTCCTGGCTCAGCAGCATCAGACATTAAATGTTCCGATTCGAAGGCCAGTAGACAAGGTGGCGACTTATATACAAACTGGCTTTCCATAGAAGGAAGCTGTGAAAACCGAATTTCTTTTAGATGAATGTCAACAAGTCTAGAATGTTGTAGTTCACAAATTGATTGTCCGGGGTCGACAGAACCGGCTGATCTTTTCTTTTTCGTGGTCATCCGCTGTACCGCCCTGGTGCAGTCCATCGACTCTGTACACTTGAGATTGCACAGCCCATTTGGCGTTCTAATCAACGCACTCCTAAAAGAGCGCCCACAGGCACTGTACAGGAGGAAGTTGATTGAAAAGTTAGCGTAGTATAGAACTTGGAATATCACCTGCATTAATCCCTCCGTTTCTGTAAAAACTGTTGATTCTGAGAAATGTGACCGGAATAAAAACTGAACTTTGATGGCATGACTTGGTAGATTAAGCACGAGAAAAACAAGGACAGTTACTACTAACATACGCATCAGTTTACTCTGTGCCTGGTTAGCCTGTCGGACAGAGGGATGTCTCGTCATGGCTGTGGAATTAGGGTGTCTAGCAAGATTATCTGGAGTGGTAGTAATTGATTCACATACAGACGAATTGCCCAAGTTTTCCTGATCAGACTTATAAAATCTTGTGATATGTACAAGTAGCCTCGTTATCATAAATATAATCATGGTGAAAGGAATGACAAGAGTCAGAATCGTGTCAACAAACGATAAGATCATGGCAGATAGCGCATCTTCTTGTAGAACCAAGCAGACTTTGTGGCTCGACGGAGGCGAATCTACAAGTTTAGCAATCCAGAACGTATAGATGTAAATTAAGGCTGCAATAAGTGAAATGGAGCATACAATCTTTCTAGCGTTTACAGGAGTACATAGTTTCGGACTTTTTCGCGGATGGAATACAGCAATGTACATTTCCGTCGTAAATGCATTTACAAACCAAATTGACGTGAAGCTGAACACAAATGACGTGTATACCGTAATCTGACATATCCCGTCGGTATGAAATAATCGAATTCCTAACGATTCCAGCCATCCTATTCCTAGACACGCAAGGAATCCTGTGTCCGAGAATGCTAATGCGGCAAGATATACGGAGGTTGATATTCGTTTCAATGGGGAAATCAAGAAGACCAGGAAAGATATTGTATTACCGATGAATCCTGTCAGAATGATTATTGGCACAACATACATCTGCAAGATATTTGTAACGGATTCATAATTTCCATGCTGCGGATAGTCCTGGTCTCCATAAGGAGGCGCTGTCGAAGACTCGTTCAATTCCTCGATGTTCACATTTGTCATCTTGTAAAACTTACTATATAAACGAATTAAACGTATCTAATATGTTTGATTTATGGAAACTACGCAGATTATTCAGTCATCCACAAGGGAACTCAGAATTTCTGCTGTCATTATGTGTCATGATTCATATATGCCTACAAAGTCACTTCAGAATTAACTCCAATGTTTCCGCCCAAGTCCTCCTTTTTGGTTTGTTTTATCCCTGTCTGTTTCTATAAGCAAAATATGTAAATCACGTCAAATGAGAAACTATTTCACTGATCACTGCTAAATTTACCGGTGCTGTTTGTCACGAAGTTAAACTTTATTGCATTCGCCTGTGTATAAATTGTCGTTTCAAACCAAACGCTTTACATCATAATATAATTAAATACCAATTTATTAGAATGTATTTTTTTAAATTTCCTATACTAATATTCCTGCCACAGATGTAGGGTAGGTAAGAGTCATTTGCATTGAAGACGGGTATACGCTACCCTAATCCGATTAATGAAAGCAAACCAAACATCATATCTATCTGCTCACCTGTGTCTTCTATCTTCCCTGAATCTGCTCCTATTGTGGTAGAAAAGTATCATTTCCTTTGTTCTAAGTCTATAAATTATTCCTTCTCAGAAAGCCATCATGAATTATTTTATTACCAGCTCGATAGGATCGTGCACAGCTTTCCTATGCCAGAGTTAGTTGTCGTTTGAAAGATACGAAATGGTTAGTAGTATCTGTCGCTCACTCATCAATTAACGCTTTCTAAGACATCCGAGAATACCGAAGATGTAGAGTAAACCTATCAGATTTCATTATACTTGAGTAGGCGTTGCTACCCATGAAACAGTATTATTACGCAAAACTTAGTCTACAGTCGAAGCAAACTAATCTACGTTTAAATTTAAACATAGTCCATTCCACTGCTATTTAACAAAACTCTCGCTTTATCCCACACTTCTGTACAATAATAATAAATTTGCTAAGTATGCTTAAATATTTCTTGTAAGCATAAATTCCTGCATCGTTCCTTTCTTATACAGAAATTTACACAAATGTGTCATAAGTGTCAACAGACATATATCAAATTGATATCACTATCTGATGTTAAACAACTATCCGGCCAACCAATACATATACCAACTCATTTTTAACGAAACCAGGTACCCGACGCGTATAGATGCCAGGACATTTGCTTTCGTTTGACTAACTGCCATGGCTTTAAACTATATTGATAAATAATTCATGCATAAACAAAATAATCCGTATCCGAAATACATATACTGACAAGCATCTTTCTGTATATCCAACTAATAACTGATATGCATATTTATATATATTCAAGTTATGTTTTATTTACAATCAATGTCACACATTTATTAAATAATCATTCGCTACCGAGTTAGCTGGATGTGTAATTGCACTATTAGACCAGAATAATACCCTGCATTGAAATGTCAAAGCTATGATAATTGCCGTTATTATTTCTTTGTTGATTCCTGCTGTTGAGATGCTGGTAGTCTAATAAATCTGTAGGTCGGAGTGACGTCTAGAAAATGTCCCTTTGTCGTCCTTTCTCTCGATAGTTATGTAAGCTGAAAGAAAGGAAAGGAGAATGTAAAGTGCATGACAAACAATGAATAAGTTTTATTTCTAAGTATGTGCCACAAGATGGCATGACAATTACAAAACTAGACCACATTACGAAAACTCGCCTATACAAGTATATAGAAAATTTCACCTCCAAAAAACTGAAAAATTTCAGATAAAAACTCTGATACTTTTTATATTTCTGCTCAAAACATAGATTGTGGGTACCCGTTAGAACCGCCTCGGCGAGGCGGTTCTAACGAATACCCACAATCTATGTTTTTGAGCAGAAAAAAGAAAAATAATGTATACCCCTGTAAACCCCAGTTTTACTATATAAAAGTGGGGTTTAAGGGGGTCAAAATTATATAGGCGTGTTTTCATGATGATTTTATATGGAATAAAACTTCCCGCACAATATACTGGAAAAGTCGAATTTCAATTTTAGGTATGTCAGGCAAATAAGATAGTACTGGAGAAAATGGCTAAACTATTTGCAAACAGTGGGGATCCTGCTCAGACACTACACTCTGCCATTTATTCTTTTGTGGGTCACCGACTGAAATGGGATAAACAATAATCTGTCGGACCAGTTGACAAATCATGTGTATTTACATACATACATTTGAGAACAGAAAGTCGATTCAGACAGATATGAAGAACAACTGCATTATGTCAACCAATATATGTACTAAAATTGGTATAAAGTTAATACACCTACTTAAATTATCAATTTAACACACCTATATGAATATCTCCTTAAATTCATCATCCTAGATAAGGCTTAAGCCAGCGCTAGGGGTAGAGGTGTGCAGCCTCGCAAACTACATAGCTATATATGAAGAGACTTAATAAAACCGAATACTCGTTCTATTTAGTGTTCATTGTTTCCAAAGTCAACTTTTAAGGTTTTTACTATCTTTTTAATCATTACGTATTGATATTTTCTTATTACTCTAAATATTACAAACTACTGAATAGTTGCCTAATAACACACACGCACACACACACACACACACACATACATATATATATATATATATATATATATATATATTATATATATATATATATTTATATATATATATATATATATATACTGCTTACCCCTGTTGTCAGTGTATGCTATGGGGAAACGGGATATACATTTCAAAGAGTGGCTAACGTAATAGATTTTTGAAGTATGGTTTATTTATCAAATCAAACTTTAAATTGTATTTTATTTAGTTATTTATTTAATTATTTATTTATTTATTACACATGGGTAGGTAATATGGTAAAGACCATATTTAGACTTAGTCTTAAACTATTGTATGTGTAGTAATTACATATTACAGCAATTACATGAAAATATATTGATAATAACCGTAATAACTGAAAATTCTCAGACTTGGGTTAGCTGTATGTTTCAGTCTAGCATTTCAATGATATTAAGCAACTGGAGAGACTTGGTAGTTGGTTATTCTGCCAATTCTAATAGCTCCAGATAAGGCGGTTTTGTTAACCAAAAATTTTTATTTTTTTCACAATGAAAACATATGTTGTGGGTATGCATTAGAAGTGCCTCGTCGATGCGTTTCCAATGAATAGCTACACCATATGTCTTCTTTGAGAAATAAATAGAAATATTTTTCTGATAGCCCCTCGTATCTGGAGTAATGATTTCTTTTGAAAGGCGTTCGTGACTTGCTTTCTGCTTTACTGAGCGGCACCACGCTTCTTCTGAAAAAGTTGTATATTGTAAAATGGACGAATAAGCACTTTGGAGGAGCAATTACTTTTCCAGTCACAATAGGCCCCTTTTAAGAATGGACCGAAAATGTTTTGACGGAGATTTTTCCTGTTAGATTTTGTCCATTTCATTTAAAACATTGGAACATAATAAATGAACAATTCTGGAAGAGGAAAATAACTTTTACCTTCGATCAGTTTATAAGTTTAAAAACAAATGTCGAGGACAATATTTGTATCTTTTTATACCCCGCCACACAATAGTAATGGGGTATTATGATATACCTCCGGTGTCTGTCCGTCCGCCTGTTCGTCCGTCCGTCCGCACTTCGTTTCCGGATAACTCCTCCTGCAGTTTTCATCGGATCGCGTTGAACCTTGGTGGACATTAGACCATGAGGTTTTACATTGCAAGTCATATCGAGGATACAGTGTACCAAATTTTGATAGAGTTATTACATTTTTTAATGAATTTACAGATTTGAATCCTCCAAAAGTTTTCATCCTATTGCGTTGAAATATGGTAAACAGTTAGACTATGAGATGATGGAGCGCATATTGGGTCGAGGTTACAGTACACCAACTTTTAGTAGAGTTATAACTCTTTAAAAACTGTTCAAGCATGATTTCATTTCCAGCTCATTCCTACTGTAGTTTTCGTCTGATGAAGCCTTTTATTTGTATGGTGTTGGATAGAAATAAAATGTGGAGAATTGCAGCCAGGTTACAGTACACCAAATTTTCATAGTCTTTCAAGGTTACAGTGCACCAAATTTTCATGGAGATTTTACTTATTACACCTTCCTAACTTGCTTTCAGGCTAACAAGTTGAGACTATCAAGTGATACAGCACATATTGTTTGGCGGTTACAGTACACTAATTGTTTTGGTAGAAGTAATACACATCAAACACATTTATCTCCTATACATGTTTTGTTACCCTGTACATCACGAAAACATACCTATATAATTTAGACCTCCTTAAACCCCACTTTTATACAGTAAAACTTGGGTTTACAGGGGTATACATTATTTTTCTTATTTGTGCTCAAAAACATAGATTGTGGGTACTTGTTAGAACCGCCTAGTCGAGGCGGTTCTAACGAGTACCCACAATCTATGTTTTGAGCAGAAATATGAAAAATATCAGAATTTTTTATCTGAAAATTTTCATTTTTTGGTGGTAAAATTTTCAGTATATTTGAATAGGCATGTTTTCGTAATGGTGGCAATGTATCATGTAGTGTCTGCGATGCTTTTATTTTATTTATACACTAGTACTTCACGAATTGACAAAACGCTGAGAAAACAGACTATCCCTAGACCAAGAAGCCACTGAAGCTGTTTAAATAGGGATGCAGCGCTTGTCATTTGACTGACACTTTTTAGGTACTAGAGAGTCAAATAGATTTGCTCAAACATTTAGATAAGACAGATAAGATGTTGTGTCTAATTATCTAAAGTAAGTACAGTTCAGTTAAGGGAACTTGATACACATGGTAGATTTTCCATCATGTTTTACAAGGGAAACAATTTTTATGACTTCATGTTTGCTTTTAACGTCAAGCCCCAATCACCTTCTGAAAAGTGTCTGTTCTAAAAGGAAACAATATGCTCCTATGCGAAGCAAATTCTTTCTTTTTAGAGTAGACCCCTTTTCATAAGGAAAGCAAGACAATTTTGATAGAGCCGCCTCCCTTGAATGTGTATTCATTTCCTTGATTATGGGAAACCCAAGGCTAGATATAATGTTTGTGGAATAGAAAGCAAAGATAATGTGCTACGGGGCGGGTGGCGTGAATGCATTAGTTGTATATTTGGAAAACAAAGACCCATGTCAATCTGCGAGTTCTCGTAGACCTTACAAAATTAATTGATATTGTAGAATTTATCTATTTTCCCTATGTCGCTTCATCTAATTTATCAGACTACATTATACATTGACCAAAATATGTTTTCTGTCCTAAGAAATTTGTTTTACGTGTTGGTCCATATTTTTGCATGTATACTTCAAATTGAGGAATAAACAAGAAACAATAAACAATTCCTCGGTTGTTGATATGCATGTACGTATTACACATTATAGGGATCAAACATGTTTTTTCATGCATTAACATTCGCCATGTCCCGAGGGAGGTGTTGAAAACCGAGGCCTCCGGCCTCCCTAGGGACCTGGCGAATGTAAATGCATTGAAAACCATATTCGATCGCTATTATTGCATAAAAACTGAAAACATTTGCTAACTTTCGCGTTACTTCTTGCACTAATTTGTTTCTCCTTTTCATCGATGTCTCTCGAACGCAATTTGCACGGACTATGCTCGTTCTAGGACCGGGCAGTACACATCTCGTAACGGCAGTAAGTATGTGGCCCCGGCACGATCATATTGAAAGTTGCGTAGCCGTGCATTAATAGCGCGTGAATTGCCTTGTTAATACACGGTTTTTCGCCGGTTAATGCACGGCTTTTAATAACATGCTTTTAATGCAATAATAGGTATTGTCTTCGTTTCTTGTGCCATTTAGTAGGGCCAAATATCTGAGCCAGCGCACGACAAAACCTACAAAATGGTATGTGCGCCCAGCGAAGATCAGCCTGGGCATCCACCCAGTCTGATCAGAGTCCGCTCTCCGCATGAAGACAGCTGAGGTCCTTGGCTACCCATTGAGCACACAGTGAAGACTCTGATCAGACTGAGCGGATGCCCAGGCTGATGTCAGTCTTCGCTGGGCGCACATGCCATTTTGCAGGTTTTGTCATGCGCTGGCTCATTTATAAATTACATAGTGAAGAGAACCAGCTAATCCATTAATAGTAAAGCTTTTACTGCCATTATATCCATTCTGTCATTATATTCATAATTATAAGAGCAAATATTCTTTACAGATATACATGTACTTTATAGAACATACAATGTATGTGGATGAACTTCTTGCCTACGCAAATACGCGGCGTTTCCAGGGATTGATAGAACAAGGAAACAAGGGTCAAGTTTTACAAGATAATTTCCCGTAAATTATCAATGATATTTTTTATCAGACGACACAGATGCTCAGGCTGATCTAAGTATCTACTGTTCGCATTTGGCATTAGCTGTTCTGTTTTTCTTGTTGCGCATTTCATATTTAATAGTGACATTCAGCATGATGGGACAAAATTTCAGCCGACGATATTTTCATTCTTTTTTTTCTTGACGTTTCCAGAAATAGAGTTTGACATCAGTGCAAATCGTCTCCCCAGAAGATAATTTGCATGACATGATAAAGCCTATTTTGTAGGGAAAAAATATAAAAAATGTGATCAACTTATCGTCTGCTGAATTTGCTGACAGAGCTGTAAAGTTTAACAGAAAGATAAATAATAACAAAATTCATATATAGTCGGCTCTCGTTATCTCGACTTGCTTATTTCGAATAACTGCTTATCTCGAAGTGAAAATCTGGTCCCTGTTTAAACACCAAAATCTAACAACAAGTACAAAAATAGAGAAAAGAGGAGAAATCAAGTTAAATTAAACAGAAGAAATTAAATAAGGAGCAATTTCTCCTCTTTTCTAAAATAATTTCAATATCGTATCTCTATTTTCAGGAGTCAAATTACATATTCATTTGTGACATGAGTTGTTTGATTTATTTTTTCCTCAATTCTTCTATTTGATATATCGAAGTACGGGTATCTCGAAGTATTCCAGAGAGTTCCTTGGATAACGAAAGTCGACTGTATTTAAAAACGCATTTCATACTAGTGTGCAATTGTGTTTGCTTCGGCGTTTCTGGTGAGCGCCCACAGTATGTGTTCAATTCTCCACTGAACTCAAGTTTTCCCTATACAGTCGAACTTCGATGGCTCAAATATCTTTGGGACCACAGAAAATTGTTCGAGACATGGGTGGTTCGAGCCACTGAGGGTTAATTATGGTACCAAGTCAGGAAGCAAATGGCGATAATTTAGGGATTTGTTTTTCGATTTTCTACACAATAATTGTATGTTGAGTGTACTCATTAGAATCGTCTCGATGAGACGATTCAAATGAGTACACAACATACAATTTCACGATATAATAAGGAAATTTCCCTGAATACTTGTTTTCTTGAGCTATCGGAAGATCTTCGTAGGGACTAAAAAACGAGTTCGAATTAGCCATGGTAAACGAGCCGTCGATGTTTGAGCTATCGAGGTTCGACTGTAGTGTGATTAGATGTGTTTTGCTGTAATGTTTCAAAAATGAGATATACGGTCCTTACGCAGGACAAATGCGTATATAGTTTGGACTGTATCATAACTTGGGCCAAATTTTCGGATTATTACGTAATTAAAGCCCACAACCACCCTTTCCCAAGAAAGTTTTCTGCTGACCGTTTCCAGGTGATTCCTTTCGTGTAGTTGTTTGTTCGTATGTGTGTTATATATAGCAAATGTACTGATTCGCTTTGTCATTGTTTATAGGCTGATCTCTCCTGAGTAGTTCCATTTAAAGTAACAAACCTGGTCGTATTTTCCTTGGGGAACTGGGTACGTTATCAAAGGGAGACAACTCTGTAAAAATTGGTTTTGCTCCCTTCTGAAAAGCACTTCTCCAAAAGCATTTCATTCCTTTCTCAGATCCTTTTTCAGAAGGGGATTGGTGTACAGAAAAAAAAAGAAAAAAACTAACAACAGAAGGTCAATGTGGTTGTCTCCTGTATCTCAGACGGCAGAAAATCTACCAAGTGTATACAATCACCTTAATCCTTGTCATAAATAAATTAAAATGCCACATCCCCTTCCAATTTTCAGCCAATAAGATTACTTGATCCTGGTTGTTGATACTAAATGACAAAATGATAAACAGTGCAGATCTTCAGGAGCCAACTTATCTGGATCTACACTGTTTGCAAAGGCAGGATATATCCAGGTTCAGCAGGACAAGGGTTAAGTATCTAGACAGAGTACTGAGGAACCCGTCCAGATCGAACGCCACAGAACGCATCGTATAATCAGGGTTTGAACTGTTTGACACTTACCCTGGAGCTTTTAGACACACCACCAAGTGGTTAAATCGACTTGTACAAATTTTAGATAAAGCATGGTAAGTTATTAAAGTGTCAGGATATTTAGGGTATATATGATTTTTTTCTCAATATTCACCTTATCTACAGCTTTGATTAGTATAACAGAAACATTACGAAAACACGCCTATTCAATTATATAGAACTTTTCACCTCCAAAAACTGAACATTTTCAGATAAAAACTGATATTTTTTATATTTCTGCTCAAAACATAGAATGTGAGTACTCGTTAGAACCGCCTCGGCTGCTCTAACATAGATTGTGGCTACCTCTTAGAACCGCCTCGTTGAGTACCCAACAATCTATCTTTTGAGCAAAAATAAGAAAAAGAACGTATACCCCTGTAAACATTAAGTTTTACTATATAAAAGTGGGGTTTAAGGGGGGTCAAAATTATAAAGGCATGTTTTCGTGTTGAAAAGAAACCAAATCAACACTGTCAATTTACTGTGACCTGTTTCAGGAACAACGGCTTCCTAAGACAGTTAGCATAAAAAGGAAAAGATTAAAATTATATTAGTATTCAGAAAAACAATTGTCGATACATGACTGAAGAAATACCATATACAAATATGGAGATACCTTAAACCTTTCACCCCTGACTTTTTGAAGTAGACTCTCCCACGTTTGAATCTATACATGCCAATTGTTGCAAAAAGGTTTGTCAGTCGAATATATATATATATATATATATATATATATATATATATATATATATATATATATATATATATATATATATATATATATATATATATATTTTATATGGTAAACAATGTAGATCCTGATCAGATGGCTCATTATGATCTACATTGTTTGCAACGCTATATGTTTTGGTCTGGAGGGATGAAAGAGTTAACGCCTTGCCATACTTGTCCTAAAATTTGAGAATGTCCACTTCTTCCTCTTAATGCATCTAAAACCCTCTGGGTTGAGTGGAAAATAGTATACTCTGATCAGATGTCGCCTTCTGCGGAGTCTGGTCTGGGACTAAACATTTTGCCGCTCAGGCCTGTCTATTCCTATTCTTATGACAAATTCAGTAGCATTCCATGACATTTTAACTGGAGATAGAGAACAAAACTATTACATTAAAACTGCGGAGGTTTCTGTTTCATAAAAAAAAAAAAAAAAAAAAAACCTCACTTCCGCACTATACGGAACTTGCAGTAATTGTATAGTTAGTTTTCTGCCTCATTTAGCTTATTACGAGTATTTCATGTCTTAAACATGTATCAGACAATATCGCTTAAATGTAAAACGCTTCGTTTCTATGGTAACAGTCGGCTGTATAAGATGCTCGAGAAAACGTAATATTTACGTTAAAAGCCGCGTGATTTGTGTATGTAAATGTAAAAATTTCGTATGTTGAAAGGAAGACATATGCCTACCCAATAAAATTATGCGATACACCTGATTTGGGGAGGGGGAGGGGAGGGGGGAGGGGACGGTTGTCAAACCGCCACCAGATGAAACATAACGCATTTCGACAATCTGTTTAGTTTGTGCGACTTACCTAATAACTACTTAAAAATAGTTCTTTGGTAACGCTAAAGTCTGCATTTAAACATATTGTCATACCGAGCACAATATCAGCAGCTTTGGGGGGGGGGGGGGGGGGGGGGGGGGGAGGGGGTCGAGGGGGCGGGGATAACTTAGGGGTAATTTTGGTACGGATGTGCGAGTCGGTATTTCAAAATCTACCCCATTCATATACCTGGCCTTTGAAAAAAACGGACCCATTCATATACTTGCTCATCCAAAATGTTGACCTATTCATATACTGTTCTTTGACATTTTGTACCAATTTATTGCTGGTTTATAGACAAATATCTAAGTCAATTCATTGAATACCAAGAGAACAAGCAGCCTTGAAAAATCTCTGAGCGAAAAATATGTGCTTATACCAGGATGTCAGAAAAATGGGGCCTTTCACACAGGAATCCAGAAAAATTGGGTCATTCATATACTTTTTGTTGAAAAAAGGGGACCAATCATATACCTGGCAGCACTGAAAAAGGGGGCCATTCGGCACGCACATCCGTACTATGCCATATATAGTAAGTTAAAAGTGGGGTTTAAAGGGGTCAAAATTATACAGGTATGTTTTCGTGATGGACTACATTTCATTGATAGTGTCTCCTTCAGAGACAATTTGCACGAATTATTAAGCTTTATATTCAGTGAAAAAAAAATGTCTAACTGTCTGTTTTTATTAATCAACAGGGTAATATGTTAAGCTTTTAACGTTGAAACTGATCTAATGTGCTTGCGTAAAGTTAGGCTCCTCCCATTTTCAGTGGCCAATTGAGTACACAAAAGTATTTCTTATTTCAGAGGTTTTTAATTAAACCATAAAAGACATACTATATATGTTCAGAATTCAGACAAATTATATTAATACCAGAAACTATTCGGCAGTTCACGTGCATGATCATGTGAAGTATACAGTAATTTGCAACCTTCCCTCCACTTGGCAGTTTGTTCTGATAACTTAAGGTACATCCCAGCGGGTACATGACGTCTATGTACGTCATAAGCCCGCTTGGGGGTACCCTAATTACCCTAAGTATTGGAACACATTAACATACTTGTCCTAAAATTTTAATCAGTGCATTTTTCTATCTGTTCAAGTGTAGAAAAACTGTTGGATATGGGGCAAACAGTGTAGACCCTAATCAGACGCCGCATTCTGCGGCGTCTGATCTGGGTCTACACTGTTAGATCAGGCCTGTCTGTCTGAATACTAACAAACAGGTAAATATGGTAGTTCTATGATTGGCTAAAAGGAGGGTCAGAGGTCATTTGGGCGCAGCCGAAAAAAACATATAGCCTTCGGAAGGAAATGTCTGTTATTTTGAATGAACACGTTTGTCGGCTTTTCTTGTTGCTGTTAAGAAAAACAGCAGATGGCAAATTGCAATACTGTTGCTACTTTTCCCCAGGCAACAGGCTTTTTGCATCTTAAAGAGACAATTAGCCTGAAATCTCATAGCTTTCTTCTGGGAAAAATAAGAAAAAATATCATTAATTTGCTGTCTGCTGAATCTGCTTATAGAATGGTAAACTATATTTAGTTGCAGTAATGAGATGTGCATATACTATATATAATATAGAATCAGGAAGAAGATATAAAGACAATTGTAATCATAAATAATTTAACCGAAACGTAAGAAAGCGTACCTTCGGATATATGCCCCAAGCAAAGGGTTAGATCAGCTTATGCATTCGCGCAGTCTGATCAGTCATCGCTGAGTGCTCTTTTTTTAACGAGGAAGTCAAGCTTTCTTAATGCAGGCAGCAAAGACATATGGCTATGCAGACTGATCTAAATCTTCCCTAGCGCACACATCAGACGGTACATTTGCTTTTTGTATTTACAGACTGGGTTAGTGTTCGCCACGTGAATGAGGAAACTATTCCAAATTAAACCACCCACTATGACTTTTAACGCTTAGAATACTTGGTAAAAAATTCTGGAGACGACATGTGTTATTTCTTCTTCTTCTTTTTTCCCAGAAAAAATAGGTTTTGACATTTCATTGAAATGGAGATAATTGCATGAAATGTCAAAACCTGTTTTCTGGAAAAAAAATAGAAAAAAAATATTATCAGCTTGACGTCTGCTGAATCGCCCTAGAGAGAATAGGTTGATTGAAGAATAATTTGAGAAAAATGTGATTTAGGCCATATGCCAGCAGTGAAAGCCAATGTCACCCTGGTATGAATCTTTGGTATTTTTCGATATACGTTAGACAATTATTCTCCATGCAGACAATGAACACAAATCAGACTGCGCGGGAGAAAATACTGATCTGGACCTTTGCGGCCACATGACGTTATTACATCGTCGCCTCAACGTCGATGCAACGTCATGACGTTGCATCGACGTTGAGCCGACGTTGTATAGACGGCATGTGCCTGCTGGGCTATGGTATGAATCAATAACAGGGAGTGACAGTTCCACATTACGAAAACACGCCTATTCAAATATATTGAAAATTTCACCTCCAAAAACTGAAAATTTTCAGATAAAAAAAATTATATTTTTTTTTATATTTCTGCTCAAAACATAGATTATGGGTACCTCAGAGAGGCGGTTCTAACGAATACCCACAGTCTATGCTTTTGAGCAGAAATAAGAAAAATAAGTTATACCCTATAAACCCCAGTTTTATTATATAAAAGTGGGGTTTAGTGGGGTAAAAATTATATACGTATGTTTTTGTGATGAGCATTGGGTTAAAATGACACAGGCACGTTTAACCTAAATAATCGAACCAAAATGCCTAGCCGTTCCATCATTTTGTCTACGTCAATAATCATGTCTAGTTGTAGAACCAGAAATGCTTGTTTGTTAAACACGAGCCTCAACTATATACATCGCCCCACGAAATGTCAAACTTGAAAAAGGGACATAGAATAAACCCTTTTTTTTCAAAAGTTAATCAGCTGAACTACTTCTCAGCCTCAATCAGTACGCCAAATACAAAATCCCTAGCACAAATACTTTCTGAGATATTTTGTACAGAGAATATAGTGTGACAAACGGACGGACGACCGGAGTAATAGTATGCCCCCCCACCCCCCACCACCTCCAACTTTTTCAAGCCTAATAAATATAATACCTAAGATGCTACGTTGAATGTAGAGTACCCTGATTAAGGGGAAATGATACACTTGCAGGGGAGAAACTCTTTCAAAATTGTTTTACAGCCCTTCTGAAAAGGGTCTCCTCTGAAAGGAAAGAATTCGCTCCCAAGGGGACCCATTTCAGATGGGGATTTTCTTTCCTTTTAATGTATGAAGCCAATTCTTTACTTCTAGAGGAGACCCTTTTCAGGAGGGGATCGATGTGTAAGAAAGCAAACAGAGGGTCACAATACTGAATCCCTTGTAAAAATGGTGCATAATTTACCAACTGTATCTAGTCCCCTTAATTTATTGATTGATTGTGTTGGGGTTTAACGACACGTCAACCCTTGTGGGTCATTTTGTGTCGTCTCCCAGAGAAAGGGAGAAAAGAGATAGAAGAGATAGTAGAAGAGATGAAAGAGAGGGACAGGAAAGAAAGAGGAACAGGAGTGAAAGTGAAGAAATAGAAGAAATAAAAACATTGCCCCTCTACCCTTACCTGCTACAAGGATAGCAGGCCTTGCCTAACTGTAAGCCAATATCAGTTGGACGCCCCGGTGACGTGAGATACATTACACCTTCGCACCACCACCCCCCCCCCCCCCGCCCCCCCCCCCCCTCCCCCCCACTTAATTTATTGAGATGGATATATATTATTTAGGGTATGGATGCGCCTTTGAAGGACATAACTCTGAAACACTTTATCTAAAAAACTTTATTTTATTTCAGAAACTCATTGCTTGTCTTTACTAGTTTGATATCAAATATCATTACCGCTTTTAACCTAAATACGCAATCAGATCTGAATAATGTACAGCAAAGGCTGAAAATTTATCTCAGACTGCTCCTCACACACTTGGATCTGGGTCAACACTGTTTGCCATTCCCGCACATTTTATCAAACAGTAAATACCCACAATCACGGAAAAACCCCAACCGTTTACGGGTTCAGTGACACGAAGTGACGAAGTTTAACCCTTCCGTGGAAACAGACCGAAGAAACGAAGAGGAACTGTGGCACAAACACGCTTTAAGGTGGTCAACAGCAAAACTACTAAGAGCTTACATCTGTTTTAGGAACATCCGGTTTGCTTAGAGGCTTGACTAACTAATGTCTAAACCCTGATTGCCAGTCATCACCAAACTGTCCTTTATATGCCATTTGATTTGTATCTACGCTCCCTGTTCAGGCATATACAGTTGCTTCTCGCTATCTCGAACTCCCTTATCTCGAATAACTGCTTATCTGGAAGTGAAAATCTGGTCCCTTCCTAAATATGAACATCTAACAATAGGTGAAAATATTGTGGAAAAGAGGAGAAATTGCTCCTAAGGAGCAATTTCTCCTCTTTTCCACAATATTTTCAATATATCTCTAACTTCAAGAGTCCAATAGCATACTTATATATTTGTTAAATGTGGTTGTTCGAATTATTTTTTCCTAAATTCTGCAAATCTGATATGTCGATGTACGGATATCTCGAAGTATTTCAGAGAGTCCCTTGGAATTCGAGATAACTAGAGTCGCCTGTGTGTCCAAAACATTAGCATTAATGAAAATAATTTATGCGAGATACTTGCTTCAACTTTTCTAATATACATGTTTGGAATAGGAAGATTATAAGAAAAGTGCAGAGAACGAGGATTTACGTTATTGAGACATATCCAATGTACAATCGAATACTATGTTTCTTTACCAATCTAAACTTATAGGAAAGCAAACTGACATTGTCGTAAAAAGGTCAAAGGTCAGCCTAGGGTATATTCCATGTGTCATCCCCAAACCTTTCCCAAATCTGGACTAAGAGAGTTTAAAGTGTACTATATACATTCGAACTTCAATGGCTCAAACATCTTTGGGACCATGGAAACCTTGAGACATGGGTAGTTCGAGCCACTGAGGGTGAATCATGGTGCAAGGTAAGGAAGCAAATGACGACAATGTAGGAGTCTTTTCGATCTTCTATACAATAATGGTATGTTGAGTGTACACATTAGAATCGCATCGATGAGGCGATTTTAATAAATACACATATCATATAATTTCATGATAAAATAAGAAAATTTCCTTAAATATCTGGGCCCAGTTGTTCAAAGCTAACGACGTCGATAGTTAACCCTTGTCCTGCTGAATAAATTAAGAAGCCACACCCACTTCTAATTTTCAGCCAGTCAGATTGCTTGATCCGAATTTTTGCTATAAATTCAAATACTTGATGGCAAACAGTGCAGATCCAGATCAATTGGCTTCTTCAGAAGCCAACTGATCTGGATCTACACTGTTTGCAAAACAGGGTATATCCGGGTTCAGCAGGACAAGGGTTAACGATTTGTTAAAATTTACATCGAGTGATACGCAAATATGCTGATTGTTTTTGCTGAAAAAAATTTTCAGCAAAAAATATCAGAATATTGTATATTGAATCCGCTAAAACAGTTAACGAAATGACCCTTAACGAGCTCGTTAAGCTAACGACGCTTTGAACAACTGGGCGCTGTTTTCTGGAGGTATCGGAAGAACGTAGCGACTTAAAAACGAGTTCGAATCGGCCAAAGTAAACGAGCCATCGGTGTTCGAGCTATAGAGGTTCGACTGTATGGGCATGGGGCCATCTCGGTCGATAGACCGTGACCACAGCAACAAATTGTTAATCCCCGTTTGACAGAAGGCGTCACCAGTAAAATCGATTTAAACCTCTCGATAGTGTTTACTACTGCCTGTTCAAAGGCAGTGGTTCTGCAGCTGTTTGTACTTTGTTTGGCCTTGTGACTACTCGCTGCGGGCCTTGATCGTGTTTTGTCCTGTTTCGTTGTCTTATTGTTGTGTTGATTAGCATTGTCATCACCTTGTTGGTAGAAGTAGCTGGCTGCTTTTTTTCTTTAGTTTGTCCGACTTGGTTTGTTTATTCATCCTCTTGGTGTCGATGATAGGCTATGTTCTGTGATTGTGGCTCTTCGTGTACATCTTCTATACTTTCCTGATGAGATGTTGTTTAAAGGTGTTAACGGACAAATAACGGACAGGCGGATTGCTATTGCATGAGCTTAACGTCAGTTATTTGCTCTAGAGAGCTAGTAATAGGGTTGTAAGCGAACCGCTCTATGGTAGTGGAATAATGATATCCATAGCACAAGGCCTGTAAGAAAAGGATCAGCAATTCAGATTTAATCCAGTCATTTGCTAATGGGAAGGACATGCGGAAATTCTGCGACGTACTTAGGACATGTGACCCACAGAGCTAAGGAACCACGCAACTTGTGAGTGCAGTTGGACATATAGTTCTGATAGGCAGTATAAAACCTGTAGTGTAATATAAAAAGAAGATTCTTGAAGATAGTATGAGTAAAATCGGTTTGGTTGCGTCTATTCGTGAAAGATAATGAAAACATGCAACCTCTTAGACGGCCTCTAGCAGCGACTTAATGGGAAATTTATTTTTCACGTAAAAAAGATCAGTAGTCTTAAAGAATCAGATAATGTAATAATATCAGCACTATGTTAACCCATTGTAAACCGAATAGGCTCTCCCACACTATATATTGGAAGAGTTCAATTTCAATTTTAGGTACATCCGGCTATGAGATTTTGATATTCCTAGAGAAAAATGGTTAAACAATTTGCAAACAGTGGAGACCCTGATCAGACGCCGCGTTCTGCGGCGTCTGATCTGGGTCTGCACTGTTTGCCAAGTTGAATTGTTGAAAAGTTGAAAAGTTGTTTGCCAAGTTTAGGGGTCTTCCGACTACAATGGGTTAAAGTGCGAGCTATGTTAAAGTGCGAGACGACTTTTAACAACCTCCACAAAATCACTTAACGACAGCTACTGCTTTCACAAAATAAACTGACAGAATGGGCGTTTTGAAATACAGAACAAAACAGAGGATAGAATATAACCTATTACGCTCTACTGGGTCTGTGTATGAGTGATTATGACACATTGTGAAATCACTCTCACATTTTTTTTTACGTTGTTTAGTTACCACAGTGTGCATTTATTTACTGTCAGTGTCTCGGATTACTCGTCCTAGTTTTCATCTTATTCGACGAAGTCATATTAATATCACAGTGGCCGCAATGATTGAAAACAAATGTATGGAAATAAATATATGTCATAAATTTCAGGCCTACAAGCTCTTTAATCTGTATTTTATGACTGAGTAAATCAAGCAATGGTAAACATATTTAATTGTTAAATATAAAGATGACGACAAACAAACGGTGGAAACAAAATACGCAAAAGAAGTATAATCGAGCAAGCTTATGTTTATTCGTTATAATATCTACTGACTCGACAACCATTCCTTAGAGGAGCTGTATTGCAGAATGTGGACCTCTACATGACCTTTGTCGACCTTACCAAAGCATCTGACACAGTTAGTCGTGAGGGACTTTGGAAAATAATGGCAAAGTTTGGCTGTCCTGCCAAATTCATAGCAATGGTGCGGCAGTTCCATGATGGTATGCTTGCAAGGGTCCAAAATGATGGCGAGTTTCTGATCCATTCCCTGTGACAAATGGAGTTAAGCAAGGCTGTGTACTAGCTTCAACACTGTTCAGCATGATGTTTTCTGTCATGCTTACAGATGCTTTCCAGGATGGTGACAATGGTATACCTATTAGGTATATTAGGTATCGCTTTGATGGAAAACTTTTCAACCTAAAGCTAAATCCAAGGTGCAGACAGAAGTGCTAGATGAGTTCCTCTTTGCTGATGACATGGCAAAGGGTGCTCCAACAGAAGAGAAAATGCAAAAAGGTGTAGATCAAGTATCTGATTCATGTGACAGCTATGTTCTCACAATCAGCATCAAAACGACTGAGGTAGTATATCAGCCAGCACCTGGAAAGCCTTACAAGGAGCCTACCATCACACTTCACAGTGCAAGTGGTAGACAAGTTCACCTACCTTGGAAGCACATTGTCTAGAGTTGTGCACATCGATGATGAAGTCAATGCTAGGATTGCCAAAGCTAGTGCAGCACTTGGCCGGCTACGTGGAAGTATTTGGGACCGAAGTGGAATCAGACGACACAAAACTGAAAGTATACAGATCGGTGGTGCTGCCAACACTATTATACGCATGCGACACTTGGACAGTTTACCAACGGCATGCCAAAAGACTGAACCACTTCCATACAAGCTGTCTTAGAAAACTTCTAAAGATCAAGTGGCAAGACAAGATTCCAGAGACAGAAGTCCTGAAAAGGGCAGGGATGCAGAGTGTAAATACTCTTCTGAAATTGGCACAATTAAGATGGACAGGCCATGTTACCAGAATGCCTGATGAACGTTTGCCAAAGAAAATCCTCTATGGAGAACTACAAGTTGTAAAACGCTCCCATGGTGGTCAGAAGAAGCGATACAAGGACACCCTCAAAGCCTCCCTAAAAGACTTCAACATACCAACAGAGTCATGGGAACAGATTGCACAGGATCGAACAAAGTGGCGAGGCCTCATAAGAAAGGGAACTGGTGAATACGAAGCAAAAAGAATCAGCGAAGCCGAGCAGAAACGTACACAGTGGAAAGCCAGAGCTAAGGCATTACCAACAGAGTTTTCTTCCTCAGACCGCTCTTGTTCTATCTGCAACAGGCAGTTTAGAGCTAAGATTGGTCTCATCAGCCATCTTAGAACACACAAATTATAACACATCACACAGCTGATTAGGATTGGACATTGTCAGTAATGACAGGCGAATATATATATATATATATATATATATATATATATATATATATATATATATATATATATATATATATATATATATATATATATATATATATATATATATATATATATATGGCGAAATGAAGCCTATCGTGTGATGAAAGGCACGTACTACGGTAACATTAGAATTCTACCCCATACTCAGCGTTACATAGAGTGGAGTGAGACTTTGACAAGGAAGCTGTCAAAGTTTCTGGAGTAACGTGAACTTTGAATTAAGAACCTCCATTATAATATTGGAGTCTTAAACATATAATTTATTAGACAGGTCGCTTTGTATTAATTGTAGGCCCTTGTGTTATTTTAGTTTATTAGATATATCTGTCATGATCTTAACTGAACGCAGGTCAATTTAAATCTGAATCTTTGACTATATTTATCTGAATCGTAAATTTCGCATAAACGATAAAAGTTTGCGGAAGTATACATAAGTTTTTATCATTTCTGTTCAAATATTTAACTTTTGAGAAATAAAGCTATGACATAAGCATGTTGTTTTATTTATTTACCAATACTTCGAAGAGAATAAATCATGTACAATAGAAGAAATCTAAAAGGTTGCCTTGGAAACAAAGAACATACCAATGAAAAAAAAACTCGGTTTTATTAATTCTTTTCATATGCAGAAGTGAAGTTTGCGAGGCTGCATACGTCTCTAGTCACGGACTAAGCAATATTCGATTTTCAAAGTTACCAGAATGGACTCAAATATTCCGAATATCACGAAAACATACTTATATAATTTTGACCCCATTAAACCCTACTTTTATATAGTAAAACTGGGATTTACAGGGGTATGCATTATTTTTCTTAATTCTGCTCAAAAACATAGATTGTGGTACTCGTTAGAACCGCCTCTATGTTTTGAGCAGAAATATGAAAAATATCAGAATTTTTATCTGAAAAAAAAATTCAAATTTTCAGAATAGGCTTTTTATAATGGAAAATAAAGACATAATTGGCACTATGGTGAAGTACAGGAGACTTTTATGGTGAAGTCATTTTACGGCCGCCACACGAAACTTAACAGCTGTAGTGAAGTAAAATAAAAAAAGCAATGAAAGGTTGCCTTTGGAAACAGAGAACACACACAAAAATAACCGGTGACACAGTTTTATCAATTCTCTTCATATGCAGCAGTGCAGTTTGTGAGGCTGCATACGCCTCCTAGCACCGGCTTAAGTGGTATTCGATTTTCAAAACAACAAGCATGGCTCAATGATTCCGAAGGGAATTCAGAGAATTTATGTCCCCCTTTTAAAAATCCTCCAAAAAAGGCCACGTCAACAATGTACCTTAGGGACAAAGTGAAAACAATGATGATTTTGTCCAAACCACATATCTTCAGACCATGTAGAAAATGTGCACAATATTTCAGAAAGATTGGTTAAAACATGCAGGAGGAGTTGCACACACAAGACATCCGCTCTCTGTATACACTATTGAGAGAAAAAACTGATTACGTGGAAAAAAAAAGTAAAAATAAAATAAATAATTTGAGGACAGTGAGAAAAGCACTGATAAATATTGTGCATATTTTCAGATCATGACTAAAACACCTGTAAAGTTTCAAAAGAGGAGTTACGCTCACAAGATACCTACCCCTATACACATATATTCGAGCACAAAAGAGTCAGTGAAAAAATCAAGATTCCAAAAACACTCGTAGCACTTCAGGCCATGATTCAAACACCCGTAAAGTTTCAGAAGGATCGGCCCAAAACTGTGGGAATGGTTGCGCTGACAAGGTACCTACCCCCTAAACACTTCCATAGTATCGAAGAACGAAAACCGCCTATTTTAAAAATGCAAAAAAATGGGAAAACATTATTTCAAGATTCTGCAAAAAGCACGTGCATATTCTCAACCAAAGTACACATCTGTAAAATTTCAGAAGGACTGACCAAACACTGTAGGAAGACTTGCGCTCACAAGGTACCTGTTGCCTGTATACTTTCATATTATTCGAGCAAGAAAAAAGTTAAAAATGTGAAGTTAATGTGGAAAAAAATAATTTCAGGATTCCGTTAAACGTTCATGTTAAATTTCAAACCATGGTTATAAAACCTGTACATTTTCAGAAGGATCGGCCCAAAACTGCAGAAGGAGTTGCGCTCAAAAGGTAGCTACCCCTTATACACTTGCATTGTACTGAAGCACGAAAAATGTCCAAGCTAAACATGTGAAAAAGGTCGCAAAAATAATTTCTAGGGTCTGTAAAACGCATATGCATATTCTCAGACCAGAAGTAAAACAGCTGTAAAGTTTCTGAAGGAGTGGCCTATATCTCTAGGAGGTTTGCTCACAAGGTATCTACTACTTAAACACTTTCATAGTATTGGAGCACGAAAAAGTCTGTTAAAATGTTAAAAAAGTAAAAGAAAAATAATAATTTTAGGATTATGTTAAAAGCACATGCAAAACTTCTGACCATGATTAAAATATCTGTAAAGTTTCAGAAGGATCGGCCTAAAACTGTAGGAGGAGTTGCGCTCACAAGGTACCGACTAAAAACTCGGAACCACGCACCACGAACCACACACCACGCACCATGCTGAATAAATTAAGATGCCACGCCCACTTCTAATTTCCAGCCAATCAGATTACATGATCCGGGGTTTTGACAGAAATTTACATATTTAATGACAAACAGTGCAGATCCAGATCAGTTGGCTTCTTCAGAAGCCAACTGATCTGGATCTAAACTGTATGCTAAGACAGGGCATGACGTGTTTAGCAAGAGAAGGGTTAAGATGCAAGAAATCGAGGCTCTTGTTTCACGAGTCTGTGAAAACTATATTCTCACCATTAGAACACAAAAAGTACGGTCGGCGCCTGAAAACTGTATAATGAATATACAAGTTCAGAGGAAGCTAATAAATTACAATTACTTGATAAATCTAAATACATTAGAAGCGTGCACTTTGGATGTACATATGGATGATGAGAAACGCGCCAAGATTGGCAGAGCAATGTAGCCTTTGCAGACAATTTGAAAATGTGTGTGGTCGTTTAGGTATGTGTTCTTGTTGCAGTGGTGTTGCCATCTACTCACCTATAGCCTTGTGAAACATGGACATGAAACACAGTTGTCTGCAATGTCATTAAATATCGAATTGCATGTTTTTGTTTTTGTTTTAATGGTAAGCTAGTGACTGAAACATGTTCGCAAGTTAGAAAGAAAACATACTGTATAACGAGGTCATACGATCTTATTACGAAAACAAGCCTTTTCAAATATATTGAAAACTTTACAACCAAAAAAGAAAAATTTCAGATAAAAAAAAAATCTTATATTTTTCATATTGCTGCTCAAAACATAGATTGAGACGAGGCGGTTCTAACGAATACCCACAATCTATGTTTTCAGCAAAATAAGAAAAATAATGTACAGTATACCACTGTAAACCCCAGTTTTACTGTATAAAAGTGGGGTTTAAATGGGTCAAAATTATATAGGTGTGTTTTTGTGATGTTTCCGGTAAAGGGCGTAACATTGCTGATCATGAACAGACACAATAGAACCGAGTCTGCTGTGTTCTCTTTCTCTATTGTGTTCCTTGTTTTTAACCCATTTATGCCGAATGAACTCTTCTACCGCCGGCCTCGGTGGCTCAGTTGGATGCGCCGTCAGAGTGGAGACCAGGAGGTCGCGAGTTCAACCACCGCCGAGGTCGGCAACATTCTTTCGTGGAGATTGATCATGAAATATTTTCTACGGTCATTCTCTCCCTTCCGCTGATTCAAGAAGGGCAGTTGTCAGTTTCTGGTGAAAGAATGTGCACAATACTGGTTAACCGCTTAGGTAAACTGACCGCGCTCGACATAGGCTCATTGGGTTGACTGGGCCGTAAAGCCTCAACACAAATAAACAAACTCTTCTACCATAACACTTAACACATGTCCATTTCCTAGATAAGGGATGTCTGGTTAGTTTTTATTATTATTATCATGTTTTGTAGAAATTTCTGAATTTAATGCAAACGGTGTAGACCCTGATCAGACGCCTCATTCTGTGGTGTCTGATCTGGGGCTACACTGTTTGTCAATGACCCTTTTATGGGACGCTAGACTTAATGGGTTAAGGTCCATAATTCTCAGAATTGTTTGACCTTCACTGCAGCTGGTGTTAGATACCGTCCATGAAAAGTCTCTCCGTACATCACTCTAGTGCAGTTTAAACCTTCTGGTCATTTGGGACTAATTGGCCTATATGAAATAATTTGAAAATAGAATATCGCTGAATCTGGTGCTAGTTTTGCAAATTTCATTACTGTACATCTCAATAACAGTCTGATAATTGTGCTTTCTTTCATTGCTTTCAAGGGATCCATGTATCTCAGAAATATTTCTCATACTGTCGCATGATCGAAGAGTGGCTTCATAAGAGTATGCTTGCCTGTAAATAGCTGATAACACGTGGAACCGAACAGAAATGAAAGCAGCGCAAAGTCAGAGCTATTGTACTTATCTTTCATATTCCGCTCGGTACAGTTCAGCAGACATTTCAGAGCAATTGTTGAATTCTTCAGCTAGATACGAAGCTCATCATCTCAAGGTAATATGAAAATAGGCTCAGACTAAATGCGAGCACAGCACAGACCTAGCCGTAGTCTCTTCAAAAGTCCTTCAGAGCATCATTAAAGAATGAATATTAGTATATAAAAGTATATGTAAATCAATAATAAATAATAAAAATAATCAGTAATAAATAATAAAAATAATCAGCAAAATGTGTTCGTGACACTTATTGAAACTCGTTTCTTGTCACTTCGTGACGCTTATTAGTGAGACCAAAATTGTGTGACTAGCGGTATAATCAAGTCCGCCCCAGTCCTGCCAACCCGCTGACAACTTCCGGGAAGAAAAAAGGAAGAAAATTGGTCAGAGCGATTTTCTGCTGAAAGTATATACCGTTGTATGGTACTTTGCCTTGGTCATATTCCCTACCGTAGAGCTCACTTCGCGACGCGCTGCGCGCGTCGCAAGCTGTGCTCGCTATTAAAATAGTGATGATGAGTTGGGACTGATGAATGAAAGAGATATTTGAGTCCAGGTATGTGAAAAAAGAGTTTAGGGATATATGGCCTAAACCAATATTTCAACCGCACAACCGCATTACAGCAATTATTGTCCATTTGGTATCGTATATATCCTAAATATACGGACATCTTGATGCCTTACCTTATTTTTTTACTGAAGTTTGAACAACTCTATTTTTATTTGGATTCAAACTACGTGGTACGGCTCAATTATTTGATTACTTAAATTGTCCGATAAAATAATCTTTCGAGTGAAAAACATTATAGCATAGTCCAACAGTGTAGACCGGATCAGTATGCAAAGCTTTGTCTACGTTTGTCATTAACAAAATCTTCAAAGTCTATACATTACCATGACGTAGCCAAATCAAATTATTTGTACGCACACCTGCCCAAAATATTGAAATATTATCCCTTGTTCCGCATTCAAAATAAGAGCTACTCTTAAAGGAATGAATTTGCTTTCCTGAAGTAGCTGCTACTTTAGAAGCGACGAGTTCTTTCCTTTAACAACAATCTCTGTGGTTGAGAAGCAAAATATCTTATGTTAGTTGGTGTTGTGCGTAATAAGCGTTACTCGTATGCATTATATCAAAAACTATTGTAGACTTGTCAGACTGCGCTGATGTGCAAGTTGATCTTATTCTACTCTGGTTACATATATCGGATCTGTTTGGAGAGGTTCTAATTTGTAATAAAAATTCTGGCACTGTAAATGATTTCGGTATATATATATCATAAGCGCAGTCTGACCAAGGTTTGTACTGATCGCATTTTGGTTTGTTTGTTGCACATGGTTAAATCTTTTCGTATGAGAGGGGCTCCAGCGGTGCATTCGGATCAAAAGGTTCCTTTTAAGCGGATTGGTCCCCGGATTGGTTATTAGGTATTGTTTGGGCTAATGGCAGTTGCTATGAAAAGCGAATAATATGAGACGTTATCAATTATATGTCGCGCACGTGTCTTTGATGTATGCTGTTGTCCCCGAAGGGTAATAAGCAGTTTCGTTTTGGTATTTTATATCGAGATTTAAAAAACTTTGTCTGGCCATACAATAATTAGGATACAACAGCGGCCGGAAATAAGTTAGAAAGCATTCATTCCAGATTTCAATACAGAGTTATTTCCTATATGGCATATAGAATGCAAAAGATATAGTGGGTTTTAATCCTTCCCTGAGTACTAGCATTATTTATTACAGTTGAGGTTAACGGCGCTGTCAATAATATTTCAGTTACATCTTTAACCGTCTACCAGAGAGACAGTGAGAGAGGACTGGATAGAAACAAGGAGACAAAAAAAAAAAAACAAAAAAAAAAACAAAAAAAAAAAAAAAAAAACGATCCCCACCCCGTACAAACTACAAGCAGAACAGACCGTTTGTCCTAAATTAAATGAAAATGAGTAGGATTTAGTTTAACCATACTTTATTTCAATATTTCAATAAAAGTCAAAAAGGATTGCCTTTGGAAACAAAGAACACATACGAAAATCGGAGACTCGGTTTGACTGAGTCTCTTCATATGCAATACTATTGTTTGCGAGGCTGCATACGGCCCCTAGCGCCGGCTTAATCGGTATTCGATTTTCAAAATAACCAGGATGGGCTCAATGATCCCAAAGGAAATAAAATAAAAGCCTCAAAGCCGAAAAACTGCACAATACATTCGCACCACCGATCCACCAAAAACTTTGTGACCAGTGCTTAAGAACATAAAAATGTGAACAACTAAATTATCCCTATTCTAAGCATTGCCCAACCGTGATATATTTGTTCGTTTTCCCCCCCATAGAAAACTAAACCTGGAATTGGCTGTGAGTGTTCAAGAATAGAAATTCTATTTTCAAATCCTCTAAGGGAAGCCCCTGTCTATCGTAAAATTCAGTTTAGCTGTAATAATGCTGTATGAAGCGAAAAGGTATCTTCAAGCTGGTAGTTAGAATGCGTGTAGGTTGCTTGAAGTTGTGTCTCTCAGTCATCACGAAAACACGCCTATATAATTTTGACCCCCTTAAACCCCACTTTTATGTAGTAAAACTGGGGTTTACAGGGGTATACACTATTTTCTTATTTCTGCTGAAAAACATAGATTGTGGGTACTCGTTAGAACGGCCCTCGTCAAACATAGATTGTGGGTACTCGTTCGAACCGCCTCGATGAGGCGGTTCTAACGAGTACCCACAATCTATGTTTTGAGCAGAAATTTGAAAATATCAGAATTTTTTATCTGAAACTTTTCATTTTTTTTTGGTAGTAAAATTTTCAGCGTATTTGAATAGGCGTGTCTTCGTAATGTATGATAATTACTGTTGAGGGGACTGGATACACCTGAAGGTAACTATTGCCAAGCCCCTTTTGCTAAATGGTCCACTCTAAAAGGAAGTAATCTCTTTCTTTTTAGAGTAGACCAATTTTTAGATGGGAGGAAAACAATTTTGACAGAGTTGTCTGCCCTGAAAAGTGTCTATTCTCGTAAGGCATAATGTAACAGTTTTCTTATATCTTAGAATAAACAATGGGCTTCCGGGGCATTGTGGCCAAAGCCCGGAGAGGTATAAACACCATATCCAAAATAAGATATAAATCGGGTAATTTAGTTGCGTTCAAAGTAATACATTTTTGAAGCTTTTTGTAAAGTGTGTTTGCATAAACGTATCTCTGTGTCATGTGTGGATAGCGAAGGCCCCGATCAGTATGTACGTATACCGAGTCACGTGAAAATATGCCTTCAGGTCAACTGTAAATCTGTTTAGGGGCTTTATTCTAGTTTTACGACAGCAAACGTCGTCCTTATGGAGTGTGTTTTGTTTATATATATATATATATATATATATATATATATATATATATATATATATATATATTATATATATATATATATATATATATATATATATATATATATAATAAACTTACACTTGCTGCCTATAGAAAAATTGTTCAAACATTCTGGCATCTGTTGTAAACACAACATAAACATAAAACTATGAAATGATGTTAACGCATGTTCAGCAATCTTTCAATACAGAATGTATTCATGTTTTTCTAGAAAGCATAATAGACAGTACCGCCCTCTGGGTTACAGAAATCTGTAATACATTAACGCAGTTACCTGGTACAATAATCTTGGACTTACTTGAGCAATGCTATGAGAAAGATAAAATGTTAGTTTTGTAGAACATTGCTTCAGGCAATTCAGCCTTGCTTTGTTATACCACTGCTTGAATACGTAGATGTTGTGTTGAATACTGCTAATGTGCATCCCATCCCTTAAAGCAACCGAATTTTCCAACGTGTATTTATCGATGAGTCTAGACTTACAACCTAGATGTAACCGGTATTGCAAACATCTAATATATTTTCAAGTTTTAAAATTTCAAAAAGTGTAACAGAAATATACCATCCTCTCATCCTCTACTCCATAATCTTTACATAACCAAACTGGAAAGAGTATAAATAAAAATCACAATGCAATAGTATCGATTCAAAAAGTGGTTGGCGATACTGGAGAAAAGGACGAATGTGACAGTTTTGTGACATATTCAAGTCTACACGCAGTTAGTTATAAGCACAGTATATTCCAGCAGGATAAAAGAATGTACACGTTTTGAGTCATATAAACAGGCACCGAATATTTAAACGGAACAACGGGTCATTTCCCGTTATTCAACGACTTTGTGACAGTTCGACTATGTCTGATTCGAAAGTTGATTATTGCATAAAAAGCAGTGTCGCACGTTATCAACAGCCATGCATTAACCGGCGACAAGCCGTGTATTAACAAGGACAATTCACGCGCTGTTAAAGCACGGCTACGCAACTTTCAATATGATCGTACCGGGGCCACAGATTTGCTGCCGTTACGAGATGTGTACTACCCGGCCCTAGAACGTGCATTGTCTGTTGAAATTACGTTCGCGGTACATCGGTGAAAAGGCGTTAGTGCAAGAAATAACGCAAAATATAGCAAATGGTTTCAGTTTTTATGCAGTTATAGCGATCAAACATGGTTTTTCAATGCATTAACATTCGCCAGGTCCTTAAGAGGTGTTGAAAACCGAGGCCTTCGGCCTCGGTTTAAAACACCTCCCACGAGACATGGCGAATGTTAATGTATGAAAAACCATGTTTGATCCCTATATTGTCTACGCCCAACGTAGATAATCTTAATGCTTGCCACTGCTCCCGAAGCACTTTATGAACTGGTCCAATGCTGTTTTCTATTGACTGCCAAACGTTATTAGAGCCAAGTTTTAGCTTTCATAAAAAATTTTGTCTACGCTTAGCGCACATTGCTTTTTTGGAAAGCTAAAACTTGTGTTGTTTGTAGCCGACGTCGTTTCTGCTTTTGTACTAGTTATTGTTTTAGACACACGTTTTACTTTTTGTGGTTGTTTCTTGGATACACTGTGTTTTAATGACACATACTATATATCTATTTACTGTACCTTGAGTAAGTTTTGCCTTGGGACTGTAATATATAACTACTCATGGGCTTCTTAATTTCTCCGTTTTGTTGTTATTAAACTTCAAAGATCAGTTTAAACTTTATTTTTTTTGTTTAAACATTATAATGCCAAAGATAATGATACATACATGTTACATGTAATTTATTCAAGTGAGATCCGAAAATAAATCTCTATAGATTCATTGGAAGGTTTAATGACTAAGTGCTAATAGATAATAGTGACAACAGTATATCTTACATATGCAGTTTACATAAGTATCATTAAAATCAATATTTGACTGTGTAAGGTTTTGTTTCTATTTATGAATGACATGGTAGGAGTAAATGTAAAAATTTATTATTTTTGAGCAATGAATATTTGGCTAGGAAAGCGATAAAAATAAAATAGTACAAACTGCAACTGGCTATGCATGTCTGCAATGGAAGTTTTCATGAAGGAATGTAGCCACTTCGAGTCAGAATGCAGGTTTTTTTTTACATAGCCGACAATAACCCTTAAACCTTACCATTTTCTGGACAAATTTATCTGACGACATTTTTTCTTATTGTTCACAGTAAACATGATTTGATAGTTTATGCAAATTGTCTCGGAGTCCATATAAGACAATTGGCAAGTATTGTGAAAGCCTGTTTTCTAGGAAAAATAAGAAAAATATTTCGAACTGTCATCTGGTAATCTTTTTACCAAGAATGCTAAGGGTTAGCGCCAAGCACAACTGCAATAGCCGACATCTACGCAGATTCTTCACAAGAAACGCCAAACCTTATTATCTCTGGAAAAGAATTTAACAAAACTAGACTGTCGTCTGTTGCAATGTTTGCTGGCTCTTAAAGGCCTAATAAGGTGATATAGTGTGAAAGTATATAAGCTTCGTGTCGATATGCATTTCCTTTGTACTCGTAAACAGAGATTGAAAGCTAAAAGCTTCGAAGCAATACTAAGTTTTCTTTGCATAACTGACACTAAAAGAGTAACAGGAAGAAAGCAATAAGATCTCCGAGTCCATATGCGAATTTCTTGACATAGCTGTCATTCAATGATATATGCTTAAACAATAACCGAAAACAAAATACAGTTGACTCTCGCTATCTCGACCTCGCTTATCTCGAATAACCGCTTATCTCGAAGCGAGAATCTGGTCCCTGCCTAAGCATGAAAATCTAACAACAAATGTTTTGGAAAAGAGGAGAAATTGCTCCTAAAGTCTCCTCTTTTCCACAATATTTTCAATTTATCTCTAACTTCAAGAATCTAATTGCATATATATTTGTTAAATGTGGTTAATCGAATTATTTTTTCCTCAATTCTGCAAATGTGATATGTCCAGGTACAAATATCTCGAAGTATTTCAGAGAGTCCCTTAGAATTCGAGATAACGAGAGTCGACTGTCTGTTAACTCATTAATTTTTTTTGAATTTATTCAGACAACAGCCTCTCTACAACAGCCAAATATGCGCCTTCCCAGGGGTTGTAGGGAGATTGCTCTGTACTCGAAACAATTCTCTAACGCAGTTAAAACTTTTGATTTTTATGTCACAATAAGGAGAGTTTAAATGGCTGTTTTACGTGGAAACTTCGCTGTATTAGATCAATACTCTCTGTTTCTGACACAACTTATGATTGGCAATTAATATTTTTAAGACTAAATAAGAGCCATTGATTTCGAGATAAACTTGCAACTAATAGTTTCGTGTAGTTTTCCGATTATCTTTGTCTGGTTGAACAATCCTAACTTTGTCAAAGTGTATATCGACTTTATGATTTTCCGAAATACAATTTTGGTATGTTGACCTCGCCACATTTTAAAGAGAAACATGAAATAATACAAAGTAAGATTGTAATTAGCAGTTAAGAGAAAAGAGTACAGTTTTAAGGGAAATAACTCTGTCAAAACGTGTTTGTCCCTTTCTGAAACGGGGTCTATTCTAACAAATGTTTAACTAGTCGGACAACTTCTGCAGACAGGAATTCTCCAGTATTTTAAGCCAAAGTTATGTTTTGAATTTAAATCAGAATGACCAAGTCTTACAAACGTTTAGGCAGGAAGATGCAACTACAGAGCCTGTCAAGTTGATTTATGAAATTGGGGAGGAGGGAGCGGATTTTCTTGTCATTCAGTACCACATTTGGTTGTACTGCTGCCGCAGTTTTCTGAGCTATCCTGGACAGAATCTGTCATCAGACTGATGTCTTCTAGATTTCTGCAAATCTTATCCAAACTTCGTGTCATTGACTCTGGTATAAAACTCGGATCCATCTGGGTAGTTTTACATCACTCTAGTCTGCTCTGATCCGTTTTATTTTTATTTATTTATTTTTGTATTATTATTTTGTGGGCACACGATAATAAACCGGTCCTTTAGCATTTTTTTTTCTTTTTGGCGATTCCATCTATATCGTCTGGGAATCGGATAATGAAAATTACTCTGCCTCCAATGCTGACATTCCCTTCCTAATCTGTTTAGACAGAGGTCATCATCCTTTCGAGAAAGATGTTGAAGAGTGTTGGTGATTGAAAACATTCCTGGCTAACTCCTGTTGTGGTCTTGAACCATTTGCCTGCAGTACTACTGAACAGGACTGCACTTATGGCTTTATCGTACAATAATCGCTCAATGACACGGACTAGGCCCCGAGGTTATACAACTTTTTTCATGCTCTGGGTATGAAATTTTCTCTGCTAATAAATATGAAAAAAAATGAAAATGCCAATTTTTTTAATGTAAAATTCCATCATTTGGCATTTTCATATTTATTAGCAGAGTTTTAATGCTCATCTATGTTCACCAAGAAAGAATTTGCAATTGTCAGTATTAGAGATTCATTAGCAGGGCAAATTTCATGCTTAGCTGAATTGAGCTCGAAAAACGTTTTATAACCTCGGGGCAGTCATTGATGTTATATTTTATTATATTTTCTCATAGTTGCCCATAAGATTTCCTGCCACTTCAGTCCAATGCTTTCGTACAAATTATGAAGGAGATTTAGAAGATGCTGAAGGTATATCTCGCCCAGACGCCTGAGATGGAATATTTACTATGTGGTACTTCTCCCTACTCTGGAACCCGTTTATACTTCAGCGCTTATCTATTTCATCTGAGGCTCTAGTCTGTTTAGGATTATCTTCAACATTACCTTGCTTGGGTGGCTATGAGACTAATAATTCGACCGTTCTGCTACCGCTCTTTTCTTTGGAAGTGTAATGACAATTGACTGAGTCCATGGGATAGGTCATTTGCACGTTTTACCAAACCTTGTTACAAATTGATGTCATGACGTAAATCATGGTTTCATCTTCAGCTTGAAACAGTTCTGTTAGAATGTTATCAAACAGAATTTCCCTTCCACAGTGCCTTCGTGGCTGCTTCATTCCGAAGATAAACATTTTGTACACTCCGTGACCTTTGTGAATGTAAAGCTCCGAACATTGCTCTGTCCATCTTTCAAAAATTGGCTTGTTCTTCAGTGAGACTTTTTCCAGTTTTGCCTTGAATTGAGGTAGACGTTCCATTTTCCCCTTGTTAGGTCTTTAAACAGTTGCTATGCTTTCTTGTTGTTGTTCCTAATTATGCATGTCTCTTGACCTTAATTTTCTATCCAGTTATCCTTAGCTTGTTTTTTTTTTTTTTTTTTTTTTTTTTTTTTTTTTTCATTTGTGTATTTCAGTTTTTCGTTTTTTTGTGGCCCATCAGGGTTCATTTTTTTCTGTCTTTTATTTTCTGTCATCACAGAGACCACGAACTCTGTTACCAATAATGGAACTGTTCTATCTATATAGAATTCCAATTCATCATTAACAAGTTTCAGCAGAAGGGCATTCTGATTGATCTAAGAAACTGGATTGCCAAAGTTGGACAAGACACTCAAGTCGACTGGGATAAAGTCTGTGGGAAATCCTGCAACAGTGAAATAAATGAAAGAGGGTGCAGCTCCTAGAATTTGCCATATGCATCTATCTAGTTATGGCAAACACAAAAGACACGCCCAAACCATTACGAAGGTGGACGGGCACATCCCAGATGGAGATCATCATAACTAGTTTGATAAAATCTTGGTGGAGAAATGCTTCCAGTCTGGTAACAAAGCCAAGACACAACACTTAAGCATAAAACGGAAGCGTAGTTAAGGCAACTCAAATTCTGTTCATGTTTTACGTGGAGACACTGAAAGACCCAGCTGCGATATACGCTTTCTAAGCAATAGCAGGTGAAAGATTTGAACCAATCACAATGTTTGATGTCGAAAACACTAATCTCGATTCCATAATTGCAAACTTCAAGGGAGCAATGACTGATAAAGCCAGTGAGGTCACTGGTAAGCCACGTTGCAAAAAGGAAACCTGGGTAACAAATAGAATTTTTTATCCCAAATTACATTAGCGGCACACCCTACTATAAATGTTCGAAAGTAACTCTAAAATTCGCTTATATTTACAATGTGAAGGAACAGATAAGTTTTCAGTCGAACGATCAGACACCTATCAATGTTTTTTTGTTGTGGTGACGATGGGAACAAATGACATCCCTTGGGATTTCGATATGCTATATATGCTAGAGTTACAAAATGACTATGTTAAACATGAATCGAGTCACGTCTGTGTATGTGAACGAATTCGCCGTATGCAAATGTATACAGCAGCTTCCATTAACCGAGAGTTACTTTACTTGTTTCTTTTTTTTTTTTTTTTTTTTTTTCTTTTTTTTTTTTTTTTTTTTTTTTTGTTTGTTTTTTATATATGTTATTAATTTTTTGTTTTGTTTTGTGTTGCTTTGGTTCTTGTATTGTATTTGTTTGGTTTGGTTTGTTCCATAAGACCCCTCTCCTGTGTTCTCAACCTATCTTTACTAAACAATCAAATGAAAACACGGTACAGCAGTTACCCTAAATTTTTGGTAAGGCATTTTAGGATAAGACTGATAAGGAGTTTATGTGTCCGAATATTTGGGGTTTATTTGATACTCATGCTATAACGAATTTTTGCAGATACCCTGATCAGATTAGGCTGCCTCGATGGCTAATGCATATAGTTACTGTTCTCAAAAGACACCTTGTCTCATAACGCAGATCAGATACACGGGTTTAGGTAAATTAAACCTTATTATTATTAGTGTATTTATGTGTAGCAGGCACCCACACATAATCATTATTATAATTTCTTTCTCAAGTACTGTGCCACTTTAACCTACCACTCCAAACACAACCCCGATTCCGCTTTTTACTACATAATGTGGTGAGTTGGTAGTTTTTTCTTGAGTTTGATTAAATAAAACATTTCTCTTTAAAACCTTCCGTAATACTTTTAGGGAACATTTTCTTAATAAAACCACCCACTAAAAAGGAATCGAGCCTAACTACCCAGCAGGCACACAACGTTGAATCAATTGTTAAACCGTGCGTGATTGATTCTGAAATTAAATTTAATCTGTTGACTATATAATTAAAATCAGATGAAATTTAAAGGATGTCTTTTTTTTTTACTATTTTGCACAGAAAATAAGACTAAAGGCAATATTTATAGATTTTGTTTGACACTGAATTCAAATTATATAATTTTCTCATTCACGTTTTCTCCGAAGAAGACATAAGACAGAGAATTAAACATAGAAAATAGGACTTGACATTTCAAATTATCCTCTTTGTTCATTCAAGTTTGTTTCCAAAGTAGAGAATCTGATTAAATGCAAAGCCCTGTTTGTTAAGGAGACAATCTGATAGTCAAGTCTAATTTTCTCAAAAAAAAAAAGAAAAAAAAAAAAAAAAACGACATTATATATATAATTTTCCTCTGGTGGTTTAGCCTACAATGCGCTAAATTTAGAACGAATATGTATATGAGATGGTACAAGTAATGTCTGTAAATATGCAGTATTTATGTACAAACTCCAAATATTCGGACACCTTGATTCATTACCACATTTGTCCTAACATTTGAGCTATTCCATCTACTACACGTTGAATTTTCTTTCTGCAGGATAAATGGCAGTAAAGACCCTGATCAGACGCCTTTATTGGCTCAGGCCTGTCAGTGCTGATGCTTTGAGTAAATATAACTTACCAGAATCTTAAGTCGCAATTTTTGGTTCAAACAATATTTGAGCCACAACGTCATAAACGTACCTTAGGACATTTGCACAGGCGATGATTCTGATCCAAGTCCACTGGACGCATTTTGGATAGCCAACGATGCATAGTCTCTTCATGTAGACAGCAAAGACTCTGATTAGGGCGCATATGTCATAAGGTAGGTTTTCTCCCGTTGCTGCTCTTCATTAGGAAAACACCTGTCCAAATATATTGAAACTTTCACCACCAAAAACTGAAAGTTTGCAGACAAAAAATCTGACTTTTTTTTTTTTTTTTTTCATATTTATGCTCAAAACATAGATTGTGGGTGCTCGTTAGAACCGCCTTGCCGAGGCGGTTCTAACGAGTACCCACAATCTATGTTTTTGAGCAGAAATAAGAAAAATAATGTATAAACCTGTAATAATGTATAACCCTGTAAACCCCAGTTTTACTACATAAAAGTGGGGTTTAAGGGGCTGAAAATTATATAGGTATGTTTTCGCGATGTTTTGCGTCACGCATAGTACCCAACAATAAAAAAAATACAGAAAGATAAGGCACAATCGGGATTCAGAAGGACAATACAAGTAAAAATACCTAGGAAATGTCATAATAACATAGCACAAGCCTCCCAAGGTACCAAAATAAGGAGATATGAGGAAAAATTAGAAGAACTAAAACTCCGCATATGAACATATGACACCACAGATGCACAAAAAATTACTGCAACAGAGGAAGCGTCTTGCAACAGTCAGTCGGAATACTACCTGAGGGGGGAGGGGGATTACACCAGTTTTACTGACGTTTTACGGAAGCCCAAATGCTTGCTGTAAAAGGAAATGCAAGGTTTGCAAAAATACCATCTGATCTGACAGATCTTGATGAACCCTGCACTTTGATGCAAGGCCTCTTAGCAGCATAAAGTTCCTCAAGCCGCGTAATAGTGTTAGCTTCACTCTATCAGTCTGACACAAAATAATATGTGATATCTTAAGCTATATGTCCAACGTTTCTAAAGTTATTAGCAAAGAGCAATATTTGTTATATAATGCAAAACAAACAGTAGATTATACAAGTTATAAAAGTCAAAATAGTTGGTATACCAGTTAAATTAATATAGAACAATAAAGTCATATATATGTAGTTAACCCATATAAGCCCAGCGTCCCATAAAAGGGCCATAGACAAACAGTATAGACCCAGATCAGACGCCGCAGAACGCGGCGTCTGATCTGGGTCTACATTGTTTGCATTAAATTCACAAATTTCTACAAAACACGGTAATAATAAAAACTAACCAGATATCCCTTATATAGGAAATGAACTTGTCCAAAGAGTGAAGGTAAAAGACTCCACTCAGCATAAATGGGTTAATATCTCGTAATAGATCCACGGGGAATGGTTTTGATAGAAGACGAGAAGAAAACGTGAACTAAAACAAGTTTTGCTGTGAGAAACGGACAGCTTCATGGGATATATTTGGTAAACTATGTTTTAAAATATGTCTATTACTCGTATCACATTAAGCCTGAGAGCCTTTTTAACCCAATATTAACTTTTTTACAAACAAATCAGGATGTTTGACTCGTCGGAGAGTTCAGTTCAACAATATAACATGAAGATAAAGTTAGGATTACATATTTCCAGATAAGTTCCCATCTAGATGATGTCACAAAATATATATATATATATATATATATATATATATATATATATATATATATATATATATATATTGACGGACCCAACAATCCGCTTGCATTGTTATCCCGAAAGAAACTGAATACATGCTTGGACATAATCTTGTATGTAGTTTACGGGGGAAGACTGGTCTGTTATTTGGCGAATCGGACGGGTTGTTTTTCTTATATTATGGTGTTAAGTTTGCTGTTTTTCAAGAATCTCTTCCATTGCCTTTCGAGAGAGAAAAATTATAATAGTCACATACATGTTTGGGCACAGCAGCTTCTAGGAACTCGTTTGTCAATGTTGGCTAACCTTGTTCGCCACTAAAGGGCATACAATAAGCGATATTTGAGCCGCAACGTGAGAAAACGTACTTTTGGACACGTGCGCTCAGCAAAGACTCATATCTGCCTGCACATTTCAGTCTTCATTGAGTGTATTTTGTATAGCCAAGGATGCAAAGCTTCTAAATGCAGACATCAAAGACTTTCATCACTAAGGATACACTGTCTGCTTTGAATCTTCTTTGGGCGTATATGTCAGAAAGTACCTTTCCTAGCGGAACGGTTCAGTTATTGTTAATAGCGATAACGATTATAGTTCTAGAATATTCAGGGTCAGAACTTGCATAAGCAATATTTTATTCAGGTGACTCAAACCTGCTAATATCAGGCACGTCAAGTGAAACTGCCCTCAAGCATATGTGCGAAAATCCGTATTTACCCTAATTTTTCAGACTTACTATACTTGTTTTAAATTTTGAAAAAGTCCAGGGCCCAGTTGTTCAAAGCTAACGACGTCGTTAGTTAACGATTCGTTAAAATTTACATCGAGTGATACGCAAATATGCTGAAATTTTTTGCTGAAGAAATGTGAGTAGCTTTTGTAGTGCAAAAGCTACTCACATTTTTTCAGCAAAAAATATCAGAATTTTGTATATTGAATCCGCTAAAATAGTTAACGAAACGACCCTTAACGAGCTCGTTAAGCTAACGACGCTTTGAACAACTGGGCCCAGCTTACTATCTTTTGATTCATGTACAACCGCTAGACTATATGGCGAACAATGTAAAACATGGTCAGGTTCCGCGTTCTCTGGCGTCTGAGCTTTGTTTACATTTGTTCCTCAGACCTACGAGTATCTGTCCCAGTACTTAGGTTTATTACGGTATGTATATTCAGATCACATTACGAAAACAACCTATTCAAATATATTGAAAATTTCACTACGAAAAATTGAAAGTTTTTAGATAAAAAATTTGACTTTTTACATATTTCTGCTCAAAACATAGATTTTGGGTACTCGTAAGAACCGCCTTGCCAAGGCGGTTCTAATGAGTACCCACAATCTATGTTTTGGAATAGAAATCTGAAAATACTGTATATCCCTATAAACCCCAGTTTTACTTTATAAAAGTGGGGTTTAAGGGGGTCTAAATTATATAGGTATGTTTTCGTGATAAATCCTAGAGGTTTCTGGGTGACTTAAAGGCTAACAGTCCAGACTGTGTATCACCATGTTCTAGGTTCGATTCCATCTGAAGGCGGAATTGACTCATGACACAGCGCATCATTGCTCATAGCCACATTCAATATTACCATGTCATCTTTTCGATATGATTTAGAAACTGTTCAAGACACACCAAATCATCATCATTATCAACAGCGGCAGGTTGATCCTTGCATCAGCAGTCTGATAAGGGTGATATCCTTTCGCTGATGTATTCTAAAGGACTAAGTGATTCTGTTATTAGACAGTGAATGCCCAGGGTAGCCAAAGCAGAGACGAGAGATGAAGACTAATCTAGATCTTCGCTGTTCACTTGGCAGTGAAGTACTAAACCAATCACAGGCGCTAGGCAATCTGTCCACCCTCCTAATACCATATTTACTTTAACCAATATATGCCTAGATTCCCATAAAAGGACATTGACAAACAGTGTAGACCAAGATCAGACGCCGCAGAACGCGGCTTCTGATCAGGATCTACACTGCTTGCATTAAGTATAGATCTTTCTACAAAACATTACAATAATAATAACTAACCAGACACCCTTTATATGGGAAATGAACCTGTCCAAAAGTTAAAGTAGAAGTATCTACTCGGCATAAATGGGTTAAGTACTGGATCAGACAGGTCTGAGCTAGAGACCGCGGAATACAGCGCCCTGTCAAGGTCTTTACTGTTTGCCATTCATACGGCAGTTTTATGACTCATCACCAGGTTCGGTTCGAGGAGCAGCATCGCAGGAACTTAAGGAAAATGGATACACGTTCAAGGGAGACAAATGTCAAATTATTTTGCTTTCTACTGAAAAGGCATTCTATTCTATTGCTTCTATTACAGTACAGTCCAATGGCATCTCTCTCTCTCTCTCTCTCTCTCTCTCTCTCTCTCTCTCTCTCTGCCTGTGCGCGCGTGCGTGCGTGTGTGTGTGACAGGAGCCTCCACATTCTTTGATAATATAACCTTATTGAAAAATCACGTCCAATACAGTTGCTAAGATATTTTCACACAGTCTTATAAACTGACAATTTCAGGAGTGGAGGATGTATGCTAAACGGTGCTTCATTTACTATCAAATTCGCCCACTCTTTTCGTCAGTTTGGTGGAACAACATATGCACGCGTTTAACGTTAAACTATATCTTGAGTAGTTTTTTTTTTTTTTTTTTTTTTTTTTTTTTTTTGGGAGGGGGGGGGGTCGGGGGGGGGGGGGCAAACAAACAGAGCTAAATAGCATGTACATATACCTGGGCCAAGGTTTACTACTACCAATCTTTAAGTAACGTTCGAACTTAAATTTTAGGGCTGAGATTTGCAATACATATTATTTGTGCTTTACGTAAGATGTAATTTTCAATGACGATGCTGTTAGATATACTTCGACACCCTCTATTGAGCAAACATAAACACGTTCACTTCCGCCGACTTTAAATACCATATTTTATATGTCAAAAATTCGGATCTTAAATTATGATATACTTTAATTCTAGATCCTGGTTAATGAGCCGTCAACTGCATTGTATTCAGAATAAGCGGGATGCGCAAGTTGAACTGTTGGACTGATTTTACCTTAAATAGGTTCATATTTAAAAGCAGCTTTTCACGTTTGAGAATAGGTGCCTTCTAACATATGTGCCTCTCAACGAAGACTCAGATTAGCCTGCTTATCTGTGCAGCCTGATCAGCCATCTTTGTCGGTATGAAGAAAATTTGCCCATTGACTCTCCAACATTCCAAAATATGGCCAATAAAGATTCTGTTCTGACTGCGCGAATATGCAGGCTGAGACTGCGCGAATGAGCAGTCTGATCTGAATCTCCGCTGGGCGCACATGTCCGAAGGTGGGCTTTCTGACGTTGCGGCTCATATATTTCGAGTACCTTCAGCAATGCAGAAAAATAACTTCTCACGCCCGATACACTTTGACAACCCAAAATATGTGTTCATATACCATATTTCATCTAAATATTCGGACAAAAGTGCTTAGATAAACACATCAGACGCTGCAAAACACGGCGCCTGGTTAGTGTCTTCACTCTTTTCCACTCACTATGCAGTTTGTGAAGACATAAACGGGTAGTAAAAATGTCTTTTTTTTATTTTTTGGAACTGTCGACCCAAAGTATACATACACCAATATTTTCCTAAGGTTCTTGTCCATGCGATTATCATTGACCAATGAAAACGCATTAGACACACCAACCAATTGTTCACGATATTAACCCCACAATCTGAGCAATATGAAACCCACCGAACCGAAGTCCATTCCCAAACTGAACGTTTTGGTCTATTATAAACAACCGACCAAATGTTACTAAAAACTCGGAGTTATATTGCTGTTGTCCACGTAACTATCACTGACCAATGAATTCCATACAGACAAATAGCGTTTGTATGAACTCCAGGTAATGGTTATTCATGTTATTCGTGTCGCTGTGACGTCAGGGTGCTGTGTAAACATGATTATCTGTCAAGCCTGGACTGGGCTTAGTGCTGACACATTGATATACAGTGCAGACCAAGATCAGTCGCCACAGAAGGTGGCGTCTGATTAAGGTCTGCACTGTTTGCTGAAATTGAAGGAAGTTTAGTGTTAAATGAAACCGTCATAAGCCTCCGTTCAGGTCCATTTTCCAAGCCTACACTCAGAGACAATAGAGTAACAAGTGTTATCAGTGCTTTGATTAAGACCAGTATTATAAGAGGTTATAATGTCCGAATAATGACGAATAGGGCGTACTCGTATAAAGATTCATTGCAATACTTCACGGTGTTTCTGAATTACATGACCTGAACAAAAATAATTGACAAAGGCAAAAAAAAAAGAGCAGGACTCAAAACTATGATAAATGTTATCGCTCCTTCTCCATCTTGACGCATGATCCCATATTTCAAAGTATTCGAAAGTTTATTTAAAGTTGATATTAGAGTTTGTAATGCTATAAATTTGTACTTTACTGTCTAAGAACCCTATTTTCATTCTACGTATTTCTCCCAGTTTAATATAATATACCATTAAGAACTGTACCCAGCAAACACACAACGTGGTTACAACGTCGCTGCAACGTCGTGACGTTGTAACGACGTTGATGCGACGTTGTGTGTTTGCTCGGTATATTGTTTTAACTGGTAGTTTGCAATAGTATGCTGCACAACCAGGTTATATCAAAGGACATGGCCGTTATTTATTAGAAAATTACTGTAACGTAAAGATCCAAAAGCTTCGTTCTATTATATTAAGCAAAGTGTATACTTACGTCACAATTAATTAGAAGATTCTTGAAGAGCTCGTTAAGAACAAATATATTATTATTAAGAAACTCTAGATATCAAAATACTTCTCTAATTAATTCTATGACGAATATAATAATCAAGCAACAGTCAGCAAAACAAATTAGTCATTTTAATGAGGATTTCAGTGAAAAGTGTTGCTGCCATGTATGCAGCATTAACTTTACCTCAAGTAACCTTCAAATGAACATGTGTGCGTGTGTGCATATTCATACGTGTAGATTTAATATAAGCGTCCTGTTAAACCGGTAAACCAGAATCTTTCAGGGTGAATATTTATGCTGTAACTGTAAGGAAACATTCAAGCAGCCAACAAAAATTCTACAGAAAAAAAAATGGAAGAAAGTCCTACAAACCTTTGAGCATACAGACAAAACCAAACAAGCGCAAATCGAACAAACGTACGAAAAGCACCAAGATTAGCTGTCTCTTCCCCAAGCGAGTTAATCGCAGTGCTAAAAGGACTGAAAAACACAAGAACAAAATAACACAGTAACTCAAGGCAATACGTAAAACAAATCGTCTCGTAGAATAATCCACAAAGCAACAAAGCGTAAGACTAATACCTCGACTACCACCTTAGAACGGTCAGTAGAATAAACCACAGGGGGTGGCGGACGTGGGGTTAAAGCACATTTACAGCCGGCCAACTTCACCCTGGGTCCCAATGCTACTCTTAATACAGTTGTACCATTGTGTCTTATCATTCTTTGTACATCGTCGCTAGTTCTTTCGGTTAAGCTGCGTTTCGTAATAATGGCTTTCTCCGGGTAACTTTCGTTGTATTGTTATATTAACCCAGCTAGCATTCTACGTAAATCTACATCGGGCCGTCATCGGCCCGTCAGCTACCCTGACGGGCCGATGACGGCCCGATATAGATTTACGTAGAATGCTGACTGGGAAATAGCTTATCATGATACTTGTGACTTGTAACTTCTAGCATTATACTTATTTGAACTTCTTATATCAACTTCTGGCTTCTTCACCTACCAACAAATAATTCGTGCATCTAAATTCTAATTTCTTGCTTCTAACTTCCAACATCCAACCTCTCTCTTCTGACTTCTTACTTCTAACAACCAACGTTTTTCTTCCGGCTTCTTACTGCTTAGATTTCATGTTTTCTAGTACATTTCAACTTTTAAATACCAAGGTGTTATTTCTAAATTTAAACTGTCGGACTCGCCATAGTTCTAGTTGTTGTTTTCTTTCTCAATAACGTTCAGTTTGTTTTCATCTGTGTTTCGCTATATTTGTAGGAAGTTAATAAATATGTTTTTTGCGTTGATCCATCGATGCATTACGAACCCTCCCCCACCCCCACCCCCACGCTGACCAAAGAGGTAAAAACGTCCAGGTAGTGCAACAATCACAAGTCGCAGCCAATCTTTGAACCTAGAGGAAGTGGAAATAGACACAAACCGTTATGTGTAGCTAGAACTGTATCAGGATTATAGCAGAGGTATGCGGGCTCCAAAGACGGAAAAATCAGGCTGACATTATTGAGGCTTTCCATTCCACTTCAAGATACCTGTATGATTTATTAACTATTAATAATTTTTACTTTGACCAAATGGTGGACCGCATCTACCCTTCTGGACTCCAATTAAATAAAGCCAATTCTTCTGATACCGAGACACCATTTTTGATTTGAATTTATGTGCAGTCTCTTTCAATGACAGGTTATGTTGAAGTCCTGGATTTTTAGGGTGTCCTTAAAGCGTTTCTCTGACCACTCTAGAAGCGGTTTCCCATCTGAAGTCCTCCGTAGAAGACTTTCGTTAGTAAACGTTCTATATATCCTGGTGACATGGCCAGCCCATTATAGCAGCGCCAGGTTCAGAAGAGTATGTATGCTATTCATCCCGCAAGACTTCCATAACAAGAATTTAGCCCTGCCACCTGATCTTTGGGTCTTTCCTCAGGTAGCCTGTATGAAAGTGGTGATGTTTTAGCGTCACGCTGGAAAACTGTCAAGGTCTCGTCTCGCATGCATTTAAGAATATTTAAAATATTGCAGCTTCTCAGACTTTTAGCTTTGTATCTAGCCTTCATCTTTGTATCCACTTAGACAATTGTATATAGCCTGTCAAATGCTGCACTGGCTTTAGCAATCATGATGTTTATTGCATCATCAATATGCATAGCTTATGCTAGAGTGCTACCCAAATATGTGAATTGGTTAACATCTTGCAGCTTTTGTCCTTTCACTGAGATAAAGGGCTCATTTACAGGTGCAGGTTGATGCATACCTCGGTCTTTTCGAAACGGATCGGTTAATTCCATATCATTTAAGAGCCTTGCCAGCATGTCATCATAGCGTTACCGCACCAGTGCTATGAGCTTTGGTGAACAGCTAAACTTTGTCATGATTGATTAAAGCCCACCAGTAATATCTTACTGATCGTTCCAAGGCGGTGTTTCTGCTGTGATTTACTCTATATGTCATTGTATGTCTTTGCATGTTTATCTTAGCGCAATTTATATTTTGGATAGCCGTTTGGTCATCTTGGGGAAAAACTGTCTTTTTCGCGTTCTGCTAATAGTGTTTTGATTATGGTGCAGTTACTTTAAGTGCATCCTTCTTTTCTTCTGGTGTCTTGGAACGGAAGGTGTTAGGCAATTGTATCGATTCCTGATCTTTGCCTTCCATCTATTTACCTCCTTTCTCCACATGGAGCCGTATGTATTGCATCTGATCCAGGGCCCTTGCCTGATACCAGCCGTTTTACTGCTTTTATTGTTTCATTAATAGTCTTAAATTCGTGAACTTATGTGAACAGTGCCTTGGTAGAAAAATATAACGTAGGTCTGAAAACACTTCTGCAAAAAGGTATATCGGAACCAGAATTTAACGGTGACTTAGTGTACATATTTAGATAAAAATGTGGGAAAATCTCACTTTCGGAGCAATTCAGAAAACTAATTAACCGTTATAAAAGAATAGGCTATAGCCTGGTTATCATGCAGCAGACTGCATGCTTACTTATCAACCCAATCATTGGTGGTGGTTATGCTTTACTCTTTAATTCAATGAAGGCCTCTTCGTAAACCTTTAACCAGTGGGTTGGGGCTTGACGATATATTTTGTTCAACTATTGCTTTGCAAAAGTTACTCACATTTTTTTTCATCAAAATACCTGCAAATTTAGATATTGTACTTATTAGTACAGTTTACATTTTGACCACTAACTAGCTCATTAAGCTAACGATGCTCTGGACAACTGGACCCTTATGTTTATTTTTGTTGTTGTTGATATATTTATTATTATTATTATTATTATTATTTTAGCTGCGGCTGACAGCGTTTGAAGTGATTTCCACGAGCCACCATATTTTAATTTGATTTACATGTTGTTGTTGTTTTGTGAGTTTTCACGTATTGAGTTTGGGAGCCACTATGCGAGTCAAACAATCAAAACAAATCCCCTGTAGATTTTACCAACGACCGTTCTGAGGTTGTACTTGTGTTGTTTGTTCTTTGTGTGGCATTAGCTGTGGAGCTTTTATCTTGTTTCGTCATGTTTGTTGTCTTGTTGTATTTAGCGGCATTGACTAGCATTGTGATCATCGTGTGTACTGTGTGTCTTGGTATGTTTACTCCTCCATTTGGTGTCATTAATAGCATATGGTCTATGTTTGCGGCACTTCCTGGACATATTCTATTTCAGATTGTAGGTTCCATCTCCTGGACTGATTTCCGACCAAGGCTAAGGGCTCCATCCAGCCTTCTATCTAGGGTTTACCTAGAGGCCTATAACCTCCTAGATGGATAGCGATTCATAACTATTGGGTCACCTCCCCATGCCGTTTTTAGAGCCGTGCAAGCCCCTAGATGTCTGTAACCCAAAACTATAGGTCCACCTTCCCAGGCTAGTTTGTTTAGAGCCTACCAAGTCCTAAGTGCTTTGTTATTTAAAGTTTTGGGCCTCCTCTCCCCGTTAGGTATGTTTGGAGACATGCCAACACCTAAAAGGACTGTCCTCCCGGAATAAAGAGTATAATCTACCTGGACAGGTGGTACTTGTTTATCTGTTGCCAGTAGTCCAAAAAAACTCTGATCGTTCTGACAGCGGTAGCCATGGCCGCACAATAGCAATAAACATTGTTACTAGTAGGGCCGTCGGTATTACGTGGCTTTGTGTACGGTAGCACTTCAAAACACTGTTTTGAAATTATGCAAGAGATAAATCTGTAGAAACGCAAGAAAGGCCACAATCATGGGACACAGCCCTCCAAATTGTGCAAAAGTTTAATTATAAAATTATGACAGAAAATACGTATAAAAACACTGGACAAACTCTAACGGTAGAACAATTTGAAACGGAAACTGACACTTTATGGACAACTTTCAGTAACGCCTTTCTCCTCCCACTCTCTCCCCACGCAATCAACACCCTCACACACACACACACACACACACACACACACACACACACAAACACACACACACACAATTGGCCTTTAGGGACAATTTAAGTAGGCAAGTGATTATTCTTAGATGCCAAATGTATTTTGCGATCTTTTAGAATAATTAAATTCATCCTTTTATAATGGTATCATTCCGTAAAAAGGGGAAAAAACAATGCTTTGTCTAAAATTAGATGTAAAACAAATATAATGAAGTTTGCGAGGAAATGCAACAATCACAAACACAGCCTTTCAAAGCATGGATAGAAGAAGGGACGAGAAATACGGAATAACAAAACAAGGCGGCACAGTTGCAATAACCAATCTGCGAACTAACAGAAACTGCAACGGATACACCATATTTGAACGGACAGCAGAAAAAAAAAAAACATTTGGCTGGAAATGAGGTTCAAACTAGTTTTATTAGCGCTAAACTTCGCTCTTAGTTCAGATGCAGCTCCAAATTACAAATATGTCCTCAACTAAATCAGTGAAAGAGCGCTGTAAAGAGCACTCCGATGAAACGAAGCAAGCGCTTAAATTGCGCTCTACAGCAGAGCACAAGAAGACCAAAAGTAGGACCACGATATGTCCGATCACAGGCACAGAAAGTCAAACGCAATCTTCTGAATCAGATGTAGGAAGTAGCACTCATTCAGTTAGTGACACTAATTAACGTAACGCAATTAAAGAGTAAGTAAAATTATCCAACATGTAGGTAAACAATTATTCTTTCCGTTTGATGCAGATCATTCATGATATTTGTTTTAAAAGAAAGAAAGTACAAACTAAGAAAATAAAGAGAGAAAGAAAGAAATTTAAACTGTGAATGTATGAATGATTGAAAACAATCTATGAGAAATGGAAGAACGAAAAATAAATGAATGAAAGCAATTAGCCTGAAGATAAAGCGATAAAACGATAAAAAAAGATAATGCATGTCAAAATGACAATTTAAAAAAAAAAACTTAGTGTCTAATAACTACCGATTACAGCTTCTGTCTGAGGCCAGCAAAGAGAAAATTGAAATATTTCAGTTAATAAGTTTCTTCTTGAGATCGAAGGAATTTATAGTCATAGAGTGAAGAAATGAAAAATAAAACAAAAAAAAAAAACAAAAAAAAACAAAACAAAAAAAAACAAAAAAAAAAAACATTGAAATAAACTAGCTACTGTCTACTATTAAAATACTAATTTAATGCAGGAAACTAACTGTTAAATAAATGAATTAATAAATTATTTTTTGTTCAGATCAAATATTTGCCATTTTGTGAAAAAGGGGAAAGAGGAAAGAGGAGATCTGTTTAGTTTTTAGTGTACACGTCTCTTATCTATCTTTCACTCTGCTGAACATATTCCCTACTTCGGCCTCAACTAGAATCTGGCCTAAATCTTAAGGTTGCAATAACCCTAGTTTTATAGCCCTTATTTATCAGCAGTATTCTTAGTCAGGTCTAATAGACGGATGTGTGTCTTTAACTCTTTGCCACACTCATCCTAAAATTTGAATAAGGCCGTTTTACTATCTGTTTAAAAACTTCCACAGGAGTCGCGAAAAGTGTATACACTGATAATTCAGCGATATAGGTCTAAAATGTTTGTTCAGGTGTATCAATCTAAACACTCAAGATAAATATAGTGTCTCCCTTTCTGTATGCAATAATACATGTATGCGGACATCTTTTCTTAGTCTTCTTTGTATAATAATAATGATAATAATAATTATAATAATAATAACAATTGCCTGGACCGCTAGACAGGTATCAGTAAGATTTATGCAGTGTAAATTACTTTTTATTTTATCTATTCACTTAGTTCGTGTTTTGTTGTTTGTTTGTTTTTTGTTTGTTTGTTTTTATTTGTTGTTGTTTGTTTGTTTGTATTTTTTTTTTTTTTTTTTTTTTTTTGTTGTTTTTGTTTGTTTTGTTTTTTTGTTTTTTTTTTGTTGTTGTTGTTGTTGTTTTTATTTGTTTATTTTTCACTTCAAATGGTTATGCGCATAGATCAGAATGTTCCTGTTTGTCAATATATCTGCAGTATCCAGTGATACTGTTCAAGGGCAACGAAGAAGCTGATCAGACTGTGAATGTGCAGGATGATCTGGGCCTTCATTATCAGCGTAGGGCATAAAGGCTCTTTTTTCATTAAGACTACAAGGAGACAGCAAAATTCTCTGATCACTTTGTGCGGACTAGATTAATCATCTGAAACTCAAAAGGTCATGCACACAGATCAGAACTCGAATGTTTCCGAAAGATGTTGATTGGTGGAGTCAGTTGTAGCCATTAGTGGGATTATAACACCTTGTATAAGAGATTATCACACCTCGTAAACCTGTCCAAAATACCATTCAGTACTTAACCTGCTGGATTTAAATACTGGCATGCAAAAATTTAAGTTTATTTTATATCTATAAATGTTCTTCATGATTTATAAATTTTATTTATTTAAAACAATTCGTTTTATGTTTATTTTATTTATTCACTAAGTTTATATAAACTATGTCTACGTGTATAAGCAAATAGAGATGGTCCAGACGAAATTGCATGAACCTGGTATGGGCTTTTCACATACTTAGACATTGACAAGTAAAGGTTTAATAAGTGTTTATATATGAAAAACTGCCTTAAGATTGGCTAACTAAAAGACGTGAACAATTTAATGAGCCTGGCAAATGGAATGAACATAGGTCATGGTGACATGTTGATTTCCCTGATCAGAATGCGCAGATCTAGTCTTCACTGGATGATTATATCCGAATGTACATTTTCTCACCATATAGCATATATGATGTGTATTAACACGGTCATTTTGCCGTATGCCAGGTCATTTTTACTCCTCATTTGAGAATTCAAGACACGAACTTGAACTTAAATGGATTAAGCGTTTACAAACCCTTTTTTCCACTTGGATTTAATGATAATATTTACCATGAAGGAAATATTTCTAAAATGCCGGATTTCGATGTGTTTTCTCTTTCAGAGATTAAAACACGTAAGAAACGATTCACGGTAAGCACAAAAATGGGAGTTTTAAACGAAAACATAAAACTGTCTTAAGTCTTTTCGACTTAAATGTCCTCTTAAATTGCGGACGTCATCAAATGCTTTCTAAAGTAGATTCTCTGTCAGTTTCTTCATTACGTAAATTAGATGATGAAGCGAGTAAATTTTATAACAGAAAACATGATCTGTATGAAGCCGCTCTCTTTACTAGATGTTGTACTCAACATGCTCTTCGTCCTTAGGTTGTTTCTGAAATTAACCACATTAGACACTTCATCAAAATTCCATTCATTAATAAAGGTATTGAATTCATAGATTTATCTAGTATATTTTGAGGTAATAATGTTAGAGCATCTATACCTTTATATTTCGAAACACGCAATCTCCTCCTATCTGTTACAAATACAAATGTATAACAAACCTATCCGTAATACAATACTTCATTTCAATACATTAGTTTCTGATCTTGATATTGAAACTAGTTCCCCCGATTCTTGAGATTGTAAAGATTCTAATTTTTTTATCAACCAGTGGGTCATATTGTTACTGGTAATTTGAAGATTCTAACTGATTCACAAATCAATTCAGTTATTTTAAAGGACCTAAATATTGATTCAATAAATATCGAAAAACAATCGCTTTAAATAATTATTGTACGCGTTGATATAAACGAGAGTATGTTGAGCCTACTGCTTTGAATTATTGGAAATTAACGATTTTTAAGATCATTGATGAACGTGTGTTATTTTACTCGAATAACTATGACCTTCTTCTTCCTAATCCTAAATTATCTTTTCGATATTTAAAACAAGGTAGCTAACATTTTCATAGAAGTATGTTTTGGCTCCAGCTTATACAGCTGTTAATAGTATTGTTGTTGTGTGACGACTTCATTATATCAAAACTCTAATACAAGAACTTGGTAGTACCAAAACATATGATTTCTATGGACGAGAGATCTAATGTTAATACCCAGTCTATCGATATTATGCTAAAAAGGGTAAGAGGACAATATAGGGAGTGCCACAATAAAAAAAACACAGCCCTTCCCAGACACCAAGAGGAAGAGGAAACAGACACAGCCAAACAAGCGCAAATCAAACAAACGTACGAAAAGCACCAAGACTAACTCACTCTTCCCCAAGCGAGGTAATCGCAATGCTAAAAGGACTGAAAAATACAAGAACAAAAAAACACAAGGCAAGACATAAAACAAATCGCCTCGTAGAATAAACCACAAAGCACCAAAGAGTAAGACTAACACCGGAACCACCGCCTTAGAACGGTCAGTAGAATAAACCACCGGGGATGGGGAGCAAGTTTTTTTTACTTTTACGGCCAGCCAACTTCACCCTGGGTCCCGACGTAACTCTTAATACAGAAAAACATAAAATAACGGTTCGCATAAAGGCTCCCACGCAGTCGATGCATCAAAGCGAAAACATAAAAATCAAATTCATCACTATGATAAACAAAGACGAGTACTCATGGCTAATTCTACTGTGGGACCGAGTAAATGAAAACCAATAGTTGAACATTAGCGGGCTAAGCCAAAGACAACTCGTCAAGCCCCAACCCACTGGTTAAAGTTTTACGAACAGGCCGTCATTGAGTCTGAGGCCCGAACTGCCGTCGTGCAATTAAAGAGTGCAGCATAGCCGTCAACAATGATTAGGTTGATAACTAGGCATGCAGTCTGCCGCATAATAACCAGGCTATAGCCATTTTTTTTACAACGGTTAATAAGTTTTCTGAATTGATCCGTAAAGTTAGATTTTCCCACATTTTTTTCTAAATTTGTACACTAAGTCACCGTAAAATTATGGCTCTGATATACCATATTCCAGAACTGTTTCAGACTGACGTTATTTTTTTTTCTACCAGAGCACTATGTCTGCGATAAAATTTCGAAAACGACTTACGAAGTAAAAAATAACGATAGCACTGGCTAAGAAGTTTGACAGTAAGAGCTTTATTACGGCAGTTAAAGTCACTAAGCTCTGGCGAATCTAATAAGTTGAGATATGTATACCCCATATGAGGTACGCCGGGGAACATCGCCATCCAGAAAAGGGAAATTGAATATATCAAAATCAAAATCGTCACGTTTATAATAAATTTTGATGGAAACTTTACCATTAGATATACACAGACTCAAATCCAAAAATAATGCTTCGGTGTCGGAAGAATTTGCTTTATTTAACTGGAGTTCAGTAGGGTATATGCGGTCCACCATTTAGTCAAAGTAAATATGGTCAGTATTTAATGTATCATCAAGGTATCTTGAAGTGGAATTAAAAGCCTCAATAATGTCAGTCTGATTTTGTCAGTCTTAATATCAGAATAAGTTTGCAGTGGGTATTAAAGAAACATCGCCATCCAGAAAAGGGAAATTGAATACATCAAAATCATCACGTTTATCATAAATTTTGATGGAAACTTTACATTAGATATACATAGACTCAAATCCAAAAATGGTGCCTCGGTGTCGGAAGAATTGGCTTTATTTAACCGGGTTTCAGTTGGGTATATGCGGTCCACCATTTGGTCAAAGTAAATATTGTCAATATTTAATGAGTCATCAATGTATCTTGAAGTGAAATTGAAAGCTTCAATAATGTCAGTCTGATTTTGTCAGTCTTAATATCAGACAAAGTTTGCAGTGGGTATTAAAAAAAACAAGACAAACTTCCTATGTTATACTGGTTTCTGAAACTTCATAAACGATTTTTCATTGCAAATTCTAGTTCATGTACTTTTTCGTCCAACCTGCTAACTTCATGCCTTGCTGCTCTCAAGAACATTGGATAATATGCTACGATACTGTTTACGAAAGGGACGGAATTAACTATTTTGGTCAATTAAACATTTCAGTGAAGTCCTCAATAAATTTATATCTAAAAACATGAAGGCTTGTGCGACCAGTGAAGACTCAGATCAGCCTGCGCATCCAAGGTATCGAAGTGAAATTGAAAAAAAAAAGGTAAGAGAAAAGTCCAGGGAGTGCCACAATCACAAACCGAAGCCCTTCCCAGACCCAAGAGGAAGAGGAAACGGACAAATCTAAACAAGCACAAACCAAACAAACATACGAAAAGCCCTAAGATTAGCTCTCTCTTCCCCAAGCGAGGTAATTGCAATACTAAAAGGACTGAAAAATACAAGAACAAAATGACACACGGAAAGACATACAACAAATCGCCTCGTAGAATAAACCACAAAGCAACAAAGAATAAGACTAACACCGGGACCACCGCCTTAGAACGGTCGGTAGAGTAAACCACCGGTGGGGGGTGGGGGGGGGTTAAAGCACTTTTACAGCTAGCTAACTTCACCCTGGGTCCCGATGCTACTCTTAATACAGAAATACATAAAAAAATTCGGTTCACATAAAGGCTCCCAACTCAGTCAATGCATCAAAGCGAAAACATAAAAATCAAATTAATCACTATAATAAAAAAAGACGAGTACTCATGGCTAATTCTACTGTATGACAGAGTTAACGAAAACCAATAGTTGAACCACGGCGAAAGTTTAAAGCCTCGATATTGTCAGCTTGATTTTCAAGTGAGAGAGACTTCCAGAAATCTCTTTCATAACAAAAGAGAAACAAATCTGCATCAAGAGGAGCACAATCAGTTCCATTCTTAGTGTCTTAGTGTAATAGCTAATGGTGTTATTTTTTCAAGTGCCAGACAGAGTTTACACTTTACAATCACCTTACGTATGCTTCTTCCTCATGATTGTGGTGATTGTGGCTCTCCTTTGACTTTTTCTCTTACCTTCTTTTTTTTTTTTTTTTTTTTTTTTTTTTTTTTTTCATATCACGCCTGTTTGTTTGTGCACTGTGGAGACCCTAGAAAGTCTCCCCATACATTCATTTAATGGTGTTATTATTTCAAGTGCCAGGGTTTGCACTTTACAATCAGCTTTCGTATTCCTCTTCCTCATGGGGCTGCGGTTTGTGATTGTGGCACTCCCCTGACTTTTCTCTTACTCTTTTTCTAAATTGTCTACATATGATTTTTTCTAAACTGTATACTACGTTACTTCATCATCTTATAAAAGATAACCTTACTGATTTAATTAACCGAACGTTTATTCGGGAGAATAACCAGTATTTGGCTTGCAACGAAGAATGTGTTTTTTATTTTTATTTTATTATTTATTTATTTATTTATTTATTTTTTTTTTTTTTTTTTTTTTCACTGATGTATACAGAATTACAATTTATGGTCTTGTCAAAATGTCTGTGATGCCCATTGTTTATCTTTTGAATAACATTTTTATTAGATTTGGAGCTAATCATTATAGGCAAACTACTGGTATTCCGATGGACATAATTGTGCTCCTTTTGTTGCAGATTTGTTTCTCTTTTGTTATGAAAGAAATTTCAGGAAGTCTCTCTCATGGGAAAATCAAGCTGACATTACCGAGGCTTTCGATTCCACTTCAAGATACCTTGGAAGCGCAGGCTGATCTGAATCTTCGCTGGTCGCACAAGTCTAATTGCAGATTCTGTCGTGCGCTGCCTCAATTTACATTTCGCATTTTGAATAAAAAGACCAAAAATCAATGTCTTTTTAAATGATGAGGAAAAGCACAGTAAATCTTTACCATATAATCGAGTTCATTCTACTACTTGCTGATGTGTCAAATAAACTGCTGGCTGAGTAAGTGACAAACAGTGCGGACCCTCATCAGATGTGTACACAATTTGCTCAGGTATGTCTGCCCAAACATTTAAATGCAAGTTTAATACATACAATGTGGTTTGGCCATGACCTTGATTCATACTTGTCTGTAATCACATTTTGTATAGCATAATTGAAAACGTTTCAACAAGACACACCTAGGTTATAATTGATCGTTTCGCCAACACAAGAACCCTACAGCTATATATTATTACCTTGTCTGCGCAATGTAACAGCTGATGCAGCTAGATATAGTCTACAATTTGAAAACTGAGTCTAATTACAGTAAATTTAGCCTTTACCACCCCTGGACTAATTCAGTAGATGACGCTTTGATATTTTTCTTATTTTTCCCAGGAAATAAGATTTGACATTTCATGCAAGTTTCCTCCAATGGAGACAGTTTGCATGAAATGTCAAATCCTGTTTGCTGGGAAAAATAAGAAAAATATTTCAAAATGTGTCAGCTGAAATTTTTTACGCAGAGTGCTAAGCGTTAGAATTTATTTTGAGAAGTGGTATCAACCCTACTGTCGCAGTATAGGGCAAATTACTTACACCACGTCAGCTGGTCTATTTCTTGAAACAATCTTGAAACAATCTGACATTCATTAACTTCAAGAGACTTTTCTGCGCTCTAATTGTCTGTTGAAAAGGGACTCAGCGATGTATTCGAGTAGTAAGGAAAATTCAAAACTATATTTTATAGAACACTAAAGATGTATTTGAGTAGTAAGGAAATTTCGAAACTATATTTAGCATTACAGTTAAATTTCCGAATGGCAGCTTTAGAAAAACTGGTGTGAACATATGCAGATAAGCAGATAAATCGGTCATGTCAACAGAAAATGGTCTATATAAACAGCGAAGGCACATATTAACCTACGATTCACACAGCCTAATCAGGGCCTTCTTGACGCAACGCGAATGATTTTATACTGTAAGAAATAATAATGAAATAAAACAAGGCCCTCACTAGACTGCATGAATGCACAGTCTCATCTGGTACAATGATAATCTCTCATTAATCGAATATGATTTACAATAGTGAAAACAGCATTCAAATAATGATCTCAATTTACCTTTTTGACAACATTGTCATGGTTTCCTAAACACCCTATGTTTGGGTCATATGCAGTTACAATGCAAGGCTAACTAAAATTATCAAATCGGAACACAGACACCGCTAACTGCGATAAAATTACACTCATAAATTGAAAGTTTGAGGAAGTATTGATTGAAGTAATACAATCATCCGACTATGGGGGGCAACAGATAAATACATAGAATTCACTGGAAAGGCAATCATTACGTTACACAGCCACACAAAGCATCGGAGAAGGGTTAATACTACTAAAGTGCATTCTAACGAAACCGGAGCGAACACATGAAGAGGGTCTGCAACAGAAATAATATTTTTGAACGATCAACAATAAATCTGTTGTGTTTCCGTTTTAAAATCAGGGTCCACTTGTCCAAAACTTAACAAGTTGTTAGCTAACGTGATGTTAAAGTTTCTGCAAATATGTCAAATACGAAATACATTCGTATTTTTGTTGAAAAATATGTAAGTAGCTTTTGCATTGCCAAAGCTACTCACATTTTAGCAGCAAGAATGTCGATGTATTTTAAAATACCTTAGTTATAATAGTTAATGTGTTTGTCTTTAACAAGCTCGTTAAGCTAACGACGCTTTGAACAACCAGGCCCTGGTTTTAGGAGCGCTCTACCTTCGCTTTAAATCCTGTTACAGTTCTAGCTACATATAGGTTTAGCTCCGCGTAGGGTTTCCCTAACTGGTCGGCGGGTCAACGTAGAAACATGTTTAACTTCTCATCAATATGTTGAGACACATTTTGAGGTCCATCTTACAAACTGTAAGCCCTACCAAACGAAAACGACTATTATAACTACGGTGAACCCGGCCACAGTGGAGTAAGCTCGGACACTTGTAAGCCATCTATTAACGATTTAGGGCCGAACCAGGATTGAGTCTATATCCCTAACCACCATCGTCCAATTAAAGAGAGCAGCAAATGTATGAACATTGATTCAGCTAACCACGTAGCATGCGGTCTGTCGTTTTTAGTACATCTTAGGCGTAAAAAATAACTGTGTTTCCACTAACATGCTGAAAAGAAATTTGGTCGGTAGGTAGGACAAACTTTTTTTTATTATTTTTCTATTCTTTCTCCAGAAAAGAACAGGGTCGAACCTGTAATTTTATCAGGTAAAAGACATCGGCAAGCCGTCCCCCATTTCAAGGGTAAACTCGGTGAAGAGGACATTATTCCAGTTCTGTTGACGGCAGTTAAGATGTCGCTTGGCCCATTCCACGCAAGGACACAATGACGTGCCGTCAGTACCGGGCCTATGGGGGTCTAAGTGCCCTGATAGGAGGGTTAACTTCCCTAAAACGATTCTTAACTGTCTCTGCAGAAAGCGGGTATGCAGATGATTATCTTGACGTCACGTTGTAACGCGCAGATGCCCGGATCTTTGCAACGCTCCTATTCTGCCGGAAACGATTCTTCAGGCCAAATATCATTTGGCTACTGCAACCAAGCGTCCAGCTTTCTTGCGCGACGCTGACGCCAGCACGCAATATCCCTGTCACCTGGTTCTTCTGAATTTCAGTGGCATAGTATACAACTGCTTTATACCTTTCCCAAGGGCGATAGTTCATCAGGTAGTCCACAGCACCGAGGGTCTGATAGTTTTGACTGTCGCCCAGCAAGATATGATATAGATGTTTTATTACCCAACTTATATTTTAAAGGGACTGTTTTCTTTAATTGCTATGACCAATAAATACTTGTAACTACTTGATCATGTGAGCGGGAGATAGTCCAAATTATGAGCCTGGTGATAGTTCTCTAAGAACCGTTCAATCTGGCTACGTTTTGTCACAGGTGACGTTTAAGTAATTCATGTGACCGGGAGATAGTTAAAAATATAAGCCCGGGAGATAGTTCTCTTAGAACCGGTTTAATCCGGCTGGCTTTTGTTATAGGTGAAAATGCGTTAGGTAGTCAAAAATGCTTTATAACTTTTCATATAGTAGGTTGGGTACTAATCTAAATTAGCGCAGACCTCGAAAAAACTGCAAGATTTTGTTTTGACTATCTAGGTAGATTGTTTACAGGTAAGTCTGTCAGTGGATGCACGTGCAAAATGTGACAACCAACTAAATAGAGTTCAACACCAGTTCAGTGTAATCAATTGAGTGGAAAAGCATTGCAGACGATGTACATAGTCGACAGTGACATAATACAAAACAAAAAGTTTGCTTGATTTACAAAACAGCTAGGCAAAAAGAAAAAAAAAACATGAATTTCAAGTTTCTTTTTTGCTGAGCATATAATAGCTTGCAACTCTTACACATAAGTAAGGGAAATCTCTAACAGTATACACACTCCGGTAAACTATATTTTAACTGCACAATACATTAACCTATAGATAGTGTGATATTCTATTCTGTATTTCACACCTTCAACAGAAAAAAAACGACAGTTCAGTCGTCTGATAGAGTCTTAAGGTCCCTCAGGCAGTTACTCATGTGACGCAACTCTTCCCGCTTAAATGATCATGTGTCAGTTTCTTTTCTGTGAACAAGAAAGTAAACAAAGGATTTTTCTTCCGGTGAAAAAAATCTTATTTTTTTTTCCCCGGTTAACTTTCTCAATCCTTTTCTTTCTTGTCTTCCTCTATCATTCCTTCTACTTAATATGTTATTTATTTGAATTTATCGTTTTCCGATTTTTTGTTTTCCTCCTCGCTTGTTTTCCTGTCATGAATTTTCGCGACCGTTGATGAATTACGCTCGTTGCAATTGTGGACATAACAAGGCTCGATGGGACAATCACTTTAATTACCTGTTTTGTTCTTCGTGTTCTAGGTTTTCAACTTGTTTTTGTAGTCAGAAAACGTATGGATACTTGCAGAGAAGAGAAGACTTCACGCCACGACGATGACAAATAGAAAACATAACAAAAAGAGAAGAAGGAATGTGTCAGAACCGTCTGATACTAATTCTTTAGTTGGGAACACTACTGCCAGGGCAGGACCCATCTAGGTGGCAGCTAACTATAAGCTGATAGCTACCAGGCAATAAGTCCACCAGTCACTGGTCAACCAGGCACCAGTCAACCAATCACTGGGCAAGATTTCACCTGTCAACCAGTCATCAGTCATCCAGTCACCTGTCAACCAGTCACCGGTCAGGATTTCACCAGTCATTCAGTCACTGGTCAACCAGTCACTGGTCAACCAGTCACCGGTCAACCAGGCATCAGTCAACCAGTCACCGGTCATCTTTTACCAGGCACCAGTCACCAGTCATTAAATTTAGACTACCAGGCACCAGTCACCAGTCATTAAATTTAGACTACCAGGCACCAGACACCAGTCACCAGGCACCGGTCAAATAATTACCAGTCAACAATTACCGGTCATTCAGTCACCGGTCATTGGACCTCACTCATCATACCCAGCATGTATCAGTAGTCATAATTATATGGATAGTAATCGCAGACTAGCCATTCATAGGAATATGGGTTCAGAACAGTCATTCACTCATGAGCTACCGAACCCAGCTACTTATAGCAGAATGATATTACCACTTGAGCCTGACTTCTCGTAGATGTCAGACCAAAGTGTAATAATAGAACCTTTAAATACTTGGAGACCAAATGATAAACATTCTTCACAGACTAGAATATCCCATAAAGAACAGTCTAAGAGAAGACATAGATCTAAGAAGAAGAGAAGACATAGATCGTCTTCTTCTTCCTCTTCTTCAAGATTGGCCTCTTCGGATTCACATAAGAAAAGCAAGAAATCGAAGAGGCCGAAACACTCTCATGAAAGGAGAAGAAGACGATCGACGTCGTCCTCTTCTTCCTCACATTCTACACAATCAGAGAATGATTACGGTAGATACAAAAGAGTAAAACAAGCTCCTCAGGTTGCAGAAATACCAGTTCCGCTGCAACCTGCAGAACCTATTAATATGACACCTAATTTACCGGAAAATGTGTTACAAACGGCTAAAGACTCAGGTTCTGACTCAGATGCTGAGGTTTGGTCGTTTGATAGGGCTATAAATGAAGTTTGTAGGCTTTTGTCCCAAGAATTATGCCCAAAAACTCCACAAGAACAGACTCCAGTCAAACCTAAGTCCGTGGATTTTCACCAAATTGATGGACATAATAGCATCGCACTTACGTCAACGTGCCATTTCAGTTTTTCCGTACCTAGACAATTGGCTGATAAGACATCTGACTCGCAGTCGATTACTATGTCAGACAAAATATTGCCTTCAAATAGTTCAAGGCCTAGGTTTCATTCCAAATCTAATAATTCGGAATTGATACCAGCTCAGAATTTCACGTTCATAGGCATGGAATTTCTGTTATAGCAAAACTTAGTCAGGGTCCCAGCAGACCGAGTCGAGGCCCTCATTTTGAATATTAAATCAGTTCTTTCCTGCAATCAAGTATCGGCACGCACTTCCCTTTCCCTTTTGGGCAAACCCAGTGCAGCAGCAGACTTTGTTCTTTTAGGCAGACTTCACTTACGACCTCTGCAAATGTGTCTCTTGTCTGTCTGGAGACCTCACATTCTTCCTCTCGATCATCAGATTATGATCAGCAGTATGATTGGATTTCATTTGAACTGGTGGATGGACACCAATCGCCTCGCACTAGGAACTGCTATCCATCCTCCAGATCCCAATGTATTCCTATTTACGGGTGTCAGTCATTATTATGGGGAGCTCATTCAGAGCCGATGAGACTATCCTTTCATGGTCGCTGGACGGAAGACCAATCCCAGCTCAATATCAATATACTAGAAATTATGGCCATACGCTTCGCACTGAAAAAAAGCCATAATATTTATTCACTATTCTTACGTCGTGTTCTCTGACGACAAAACGACAGTGGTCTCCTATATCAACAAACAAGGTGGAACACATTCTCCCAGTCTATGTACAGAGGTATGGGAGATCCTCAATTTGTGCCTGGAACACGATGTAGTAATCAGAGTTCCAGGCAAATTCAATAATTTGGCAGACCTCCTCTCGAGATTGGACAGACCTATCAAAACAGAATGAGCATTGGATCAAACGAAAGCGAATTCATTATTCCAAATGCTCAATTATCCCAATGTGGACCTGTTTGCGACACGATTCAATCACAAACTCCCATTGTATGTATCTACAGTTCCCGACAGCCATGCACTTGCAGTAGACGCTCTTTCAATAAACTGGAATCCACTTTATGCATATGCAATTCCTCCTACAATTCTGATACCTTCTGTTCTAGCCAAGATACGCCAATCTCAGTGCGAATAGTTCTCATTACTCCATTCTGGCCTCAACGGTAGTGGTTCTCAGAGGTACTACAACTTCTAGTGTCAGCTTAAATTCGTCTTCCACTATTTCCAAACCTTCTGACACAGTCAAAAGGAAAATTTCTACACCAAAACCTCCTATTACCCGACCTTCACGCTTGGAAGTTATCAAACAATCAACCAGAGATAAAAACAGTTTTCGCAAAACGTTGCAGATTTTGTCTCAGAATCAAGACGAACATCTACTCAGAAAGTCTATGGTGCGAAATGGGTCGTATACTCTAATTGGTGTCATAGAAAGAAGGTTAATCCGGTCTCGGCCCTCTTACTGTCTTAGCCGATTTCCTCATGTACCTTTTCTCTGAGAAAAAGTATCAGATAAGTACCGTCAAAAATATATAGAGCCATGATATCTAATACTCTTAATTTTAAAACTGGTAACAGAGTCGGATCTAATCCATTCTTGTCAGAATTGATCAGGTCTTTCGAATTGCCCAGTACAAAGACCTCTTACTCCTAAATGGGATTTATCTTGGGTCTTATCCTGTCTTCAGAAAGCCCCATATGGACCTCTACACAAGGCTTCTAAACTTCACGTTACGATCAAAGTCTTCTTATTAGCACTTGCAACTGCTAAAAGATGTAGCAAAATTCATGATTTGGCAAATGGATGCAAATCATTTAAGATTCAACCAATCTGATCGATCAGTTCATTGATAGTTCAAACTGGTTTCATAGCGAAAAGCCAGCTTCCATCTATCAACCTAAATCCTATAGTTATCCCTAGTTTAGCCTGAACATGTAAAAGGGAACAATCAGATAGACTGTTATGCCCGAAAAGAGCATTAAACTTTTACCTTAAAATGACTAGTTCCTACCGCCAGAATAGAACTAGATTATTTCTACCTATCAAAGGCAATCAAGAATTTTCTAAAGCTTCGGTTTCAAGATGGATATTTTATACTATTAAAAAAAAGGTAAGAGAAAAGTCCAGGGAGTGCCACAATCACAAACCGAAGCCCTACCCAGACCCCAAGAGGAAGAGGAAACCGACAAATCTAAACAAGCACAAACCGAACAAACGCACGTAAAGCACCAAGATTAGCTCTGTCTTCCCCAAGCGAGGTTATGGCAATACTAAAAGGACTGAAAAACACAAGAACAAAATGACACACGGAAAGACATACAACAAATCGCCTCGTAGAATAAACCACAAAGCAACAAAGAGTAAGACTAACACCGGGACCACCGCCTTAGAACGGTCGGTAGAGCAAACCACCGGGGGGTTTAAAGCACTTTTACAGCCAGCTAACTTCACCCGATGCTACTCTTAATACAGAAATACATAAAAATTCGGTTCGCATAAAGGCTCCCAACTCAGTCAATGTATCAAAGCGAAAACATAAAAATCAAATTAATCACTATAATAAACAAAGACGAGTACTCATGGCTAATTCTACTGTATGCCAGAGTAAATGAAAACCAATAGTTGAACCACGGCGGGCCAAGCCAGAGACATATCGTCAAGCCCCAACCCACTGGTTAAAGTTTTACGAAGAGGCCGTCATTGAGTCTGAGGCCCGAACCGCCGTCGTGCAATTAAAGAGTGAAGCATAGCCATCAACAATGAATGGGTTGACAACTAGGCATGCAGTCTGCCGCATAATATCCAGGCTATAGCCAATTCTTTTATAACGGTTAATAAGTTTTCTGAATTGCTCCGAAAAGTTAGATTTACCTACAATTGTTCTAAATCTGTACACTAAGTCACCGTAAAATTTGGGTTCCGATATACCTTGTTGCAGAAGTGTTTTCAGACTGACGCTATATTTTTCTAACAAGGCATTGTGTCTGCGATAAAATTTCGAAAACGCCTTACGAAGTTTAAAATAACGATAGCCCTGCCTAAGAAGTTTGGCAGTAAGGGCTTTATTACGGTAGTTAATGTCATTAAGATTTGAAGAAGCTCTGGCGAATCTTATAAGTTGAGATATGTATACCCCATATGAGGTACGCCGGGGGACATCGCCATCCAGAAAAGGGAAATTGACTATATCAAAATCAAAATTGTCCCGTTTATCATAAATTTTTGTGGCAACTGTACCATTAAATATACATAGATTCAAATCCAAAAAAAGGTGCCTCGGTATCGGAAGAATTTGCTCTATTTAATTGGAGTTCTGTAGGGTATATCCGGTCCACCATTTGGTCAAAGTAAATATTGTCAATATTTAATAAATCGTCAAGGTATCTTGAAGTTGAATTGAAATCCTCAATAATGTCAGCCTGATTTTCACGTCATTTTTAAACTTGCCTATAGGAAACTCATAAATAGAGACATTTCTTTCCTAAAGATTAAAGCTCATGAAATTATGGCTTTATCTTCTTTTTGGGCATCTTCGATAAGGTTACTCTTAATGAAATTCTCAAAGCAGCGGTCTGGAGGAATAAGATCATTACTAGAATTATATCATTTATGTATCTTATTCCTTATAGTTTCATGAGTCTTAAACCAGAAGTTGTGGGATATATATTGTTGGTGTTAGAACTAGGAGACCTCTTACCTCCTAATCTGCAAAATCTAGCACATTATCTATAGGTTAATGTTTTGTGCAGTTAAAATGAAGTTTTTAAAAGTAAAACATATTTTAACTAGCAATTCTTAACCTGTATGTAAGAGAGTTCACACCCCCCCCCCCCCCCCACCCCCCCTCCTCGACCCACGCACAGCTCTGTTCTAATTGTTTTGGTTGTTTTTTTTTTAAACATCAAAGAATCTGATACGTGATCATTTAAGCGGAAAGAGTTGCGTCACACATGTAACTGCCTGAGGGACCTTCTGGATTAAGACTCTATAAGACGACTGAACTGTCGTTTTTTTGTTTTTTTTTCTGTGGAAGGTGTGAAATACTGAATAGAATAGCACATTATCTGTAGGTGAAGTATTGCTAGTTAAAAAACGAGGGATGTTCGAAATGAATTGCTTATTGTCCTCTAGCTCGATATCCACGTGGGGCACGATAAAAACCAATACATACCTGTATAGGGTTATTCAATATCTACACAATGGTGTATAAATGTACATGTTAGACTAAGTGTAAGACATAAAATTTGCCATTTGAATACACGCAGTCATTGACCACTGCAGTAAAAATGGTTGGTAGAAGCGTCGACAAAAAATATGAAATACGGGCTTACATCAAAACTCGCTCAAAACTTGGTTGTTCTTTGAAGAAGCTGATGACTGAAATTTCTACTGCTTTTGGACCTTCTTGTGTGTCTTATGACACAGTTCGGCGGTGGAAAAAGAAATTTGAGTCTGGTGTAGAGTCCATCAAAAATGCACCGAAATCAGGTAGGCCAAAATCTGCATCTCGTAAAGAAATCGTTTCCAAAATAAAGGAAATCATTGAAGGAGATGCCAGATTTACAGTTCGTGATATTGCACGAAAGGTAGGCATATCACTATCAACGGTTCACCTTATTTTGAAGAAGAATTTGAAAGTCAGAAAGAATTCTGCTAGATGGGTGCCACATCTGTTGACTGACGAGCAAAAGAGGCAACGGGTTAAAGTGGCCAAAAAGCTGCTTCAAATGTTTCCAAAATATGACAAAAAGCAGTTTGCCAATGTCGTCACAGGTGATGAAACCTGGGTCTATTATTTTGAGCCCGTCAGAAAGGTTAGCAATAAGATCTGGGCCACTAAACACAGCAAACGCCCAATAATTGCCAAACGTTCTTTGAGTACAAAGAAGGTTTTGTATGCAATCTTCTTCTCTGGTGAAGGAGTCGTAATAAAAGTGCCAGTGAAAAAGGGCAAAAGCATCACCGGAAAGTACTACAAAGACGTAGTACTGAAGAAACTGAAAAAGTATTATAAGAAACGACGCCCTGCCACTGGTTTCAAACATGTCCGTCTTCTACATGACAATGCCCCAGCTCATACCTCCGCAGTAGTTACGGCGTTTGCGAAGAAAGAAAAAGTAACTGTTTTGCCTCACCCCCGTATTCCCCAGACCTTGCCCCATGTGATTTCTTTTTGTTTCCAAAATTGAAAGCATTCCTTGCTGGACGGAAACACCAGTCCCGACAGACACTTGGATCTGCCATTCATCAATACCTTATTACTGTGCCCAAATCAGCGTACCGTGACGCCTTCAAGAAGTGGATAAATCGGCTGAAACTTTGCATTTCTAGCCACGGGGAGTACTTCGAGGGCATGAAATGAGTACTTTTGGGCTACCTTAAAATTTGAAGTATCCAGATAGAAATAAGCAATTCATTTCGAACATCCCTCGTATGTTTTTCGTTTAAAAACTTCATTTTTTTTTCTAGCTATTTTAGTATCTATAGAAACGGTGGAAGAAACCGTCTATTGCTTTGGTTTGTAATGAAAACTTAATTGAACATAATTTACCAAATTTCAAGAAGTGATTCGCACAGTTGACACACTATCAAAACATTTAAACTTTAAATTACGGATCGCATTCGTCCATCCTATTTTCTCGCTCACTGAAACGCATTAGGGCACAGAAGCTTAATTATTTTTCCATAGCATTCCATTATAGCAACTGGCTGAATTCTGACACTCACAATACTCCTTGGCTTCCATAATTGGCCTCAAATGAAGGATTATCCTTGCACTGACAAAGTACATCACAAAAATAATTCTATCAGCATGTTTTGACATATTTCTGCCCGTGAATATATAACTTCATTTTGGACAACGAAAGTTCAACAATAGCACACTAAAACATCATTGACAAATTTACATTTGGTCTGCAATGAAACAAAATACAATTTTGTGTGCAACTGACATAAATTCAACCAGTGTCTCGTCTGGTATTGTCCAAATTAGAGTCAAGCTTTTTATCAAACATTGCACTTGGCTTCCGCATACTTTCTGCTGGTTCCAGTCCTCACCATCCTAAATGGTACCCTGTTCCCAATAGAATGTTAGACTACACACTTCATTAAAAGATATGACCACTACATTGTCCTAAATGTTACAGTAATGCTGTAGCTTGTGATGGATTCACAATACAATGAAACGTCATGTCAACTAATTGTATTTGCCTTCACTTTAAATGATGTAACTGACGATATTTTCTTACAAATTACATGGGGTACAAGTATTGTATATAAGATGTTTAATTCTATTAAGTATCATTATTTTCATGTTTACTGCATATTTCTATAGAATAAGTTTACGTCAAAAAATTGCCTTTGGAAACAAAGAACACACTACAGATCCAGTACTGAACTTTCTGGAAAACATGTTTACAAATAGAAGCTATTTTTATTCGTTTTAGAACTTTCTAGAAAGAATGGAATGTTCATGAATTTTCTTGAAACTGGTAGAAACTTCTTTAATAGAAGATCATGGAAGCCTGTAGAATATTTTGTAAAGTCCTAGAACATTCTGGAATATTGAGAACCTTAAAGAAAATAAGACGTTTATGGAACTTTCTGGATTGAGCTATTTTAGCATGTCATAGAACATGTAGAATATTCTTGACTCAAACTAGACAATGAACGGCATATTCTTTCTTTAGAATGTTCTTTAATGAAATATAAGAGGAAAAACTTTTCTTATGGGTATCTTAGTTTACTTTCATCGGAAACTATTTTGTATTGGGTTACTTTTACATTTTATTAATTCTGGACTTTGTTCACAGACTTTACATCGTGGGATCAGAAACTATTATTCAAAGAATTTGTTTAGAACTTCTTGTGAAATATCACTGAGGGACTTAGTGAACTATAAAATAGAAGGGAAGGCAATGATAAAGCTTGAAAGGTACTGTTAACATATTTGTTTTTCTGTTTTGAACCTTTTCAAAATTTCTTTTCTTAATAAGTATTGTTAATTAAAGTTTGTTGCTGGTATCACCTTCATTCCTTTCTCGTTATGCCAAGGTCGTAACACAGTGATTAGACAGTTTACAAATAAATACTACCATGGGGAGGGTCACAAGGGAAAAATGATTTTACTCGCACCAACTCTTAACCTTAGGTGCATGTCCTTCGCGGGCCCAAAATCCAAAATTTCGTATGCTGTGTTACTAAATTTCGTTGTCTAACTCTTTTATATTGTACATAATAAACACAATAAACCCAGTGTACAAAAATTAATAGTCACAAGTAAATACTAAAGAAGATGTCTACAAAGAACCATAAGCATGGACCATAGCAAGCGAATGACACCAATGACTATCGCGGATGAAAACAAGAACTGCACCGCGGGTGAAAGAAGAACCCAAATGTTACTATAACAATATTAACCCTTTTCCTGCTAAATAAATCAAGATGCCACTCCTATTTCTAATTTTCAGCCAATCAGATTACTTGATCCAGAATGTTGCTATAAATGCACATACTTAATGGCAAACAGTGCAGATCCAGATCAGTTGGCTTCCAAGCCAACTGATCTGGATCTACAATGTTAGCAAATGAAGAGCCTATCCGGGTTCAGCAGGAATAGGGTTAAACCTTTAAAGGGATTCATACACTCTCAGGGGTGAGTAGATGCAAAAGCTACTCAAATGTTTTTCAGCTAAAAAGTAAATATATTTGCCATATTTAAAGATAGAAATTTTAACGTCACGTTAGCTTACAACTTCGTTAAGGCCCTGTCTTTGGGAAATATGCAAAGATCAGATTACGCGGTCTGATCAGGGTCCTGGCAGTCCGCTCATAAAATCAACTGATAAATAGATCGTCAAACTGTGCGGTTGAAGCTGCCTGGTCTGGATCTGTACAGACCGCATATGGCTCGCCGACAACTATTGTAATATTATTACTTGATAAAATCATAACCACAAAACAAACTTGTATTGAAGAAGTCCAGAAGGAACCACAATCAGAAAACATGGCCTCTGTTAAAGGCTCCATATCCCTCCAAAATAGATATTTTTTATTCAAGAAAGGTTTAATAAATTCATATATAGTATTAGTACGATCATAAAATGCCTGTAAAATTTCAGTTAGTCTCTCTTTTTTGAACTGGATCGAAAATGATTTTTTTTACAAAATCAGTTCATTTCAAGAAGGAGAGACTAACTGAAATTTTACAGGCTGTCAGGTGCCACATTTTATGATTGTATTAATACCATATATCAATTTATTAAGCCTTTCTTGGATAATAAAATGTCTATTTTTGAGGAATATGGCGCATTTAATGACACTTCGAGGAAAGGAAACAAACCAAGACAGACAGTACACAAGCCAAAAAACCGAAGAAAAAGAAAAGCAACCAATTTCCTCTTTCCCAACAAGGTGATCGCAATGCTAGATCTACAGGACCCACTAAACACAACAAGACAACGAACAGGACCAAACACGAATTTTGACCCCCTTAATTCCACTTTATGTAGTAAAACTGGGGTTTTACAGAGGTATACATTATTTTTCTTATTTCTGCTCAAAAACATAGATTGTGGGTACTCGTTAGAACCGCCTCGGCGGTTCTAACGAGTACCCAAAATCTATGTTTTTGAGCAGAAATATGAAAAATATCGGAATGTTTTATCTGAAAATGTTCCTTTCTTTCGTTGTAAAATTTTCAATATATTTGAATATCCACGTTTTCGTAATGCCCCGCAGCGAGTAGCCACAAGGTTTGACAAAATGCAAACAACATCAGAGCCACCTCGCCTTACAACGGGCAGTAGTAAAAACTACTGGGATAAAATGCATTTTACTGGTACCAAATCTTTGTCCCAGATTCAACAGTTGTACAAATACAAAATGACTGGTCAGCACGCATAGAGCTCCCTAACCTAATTAGTGAAAAATACCTATAAACTCATACTTAATATTTTCTGTCAAGCCAGTTCAAAAGTTTATTCACTTAAGCATAAACAGCTCATCGTGATTATAATACAAATATATATACAAGTGAAGAATGACATGAAAGTGAATCGTTGAATGGGTTAGCAATAATAATACATCTATATTCTAACTAAAAATACAGGATATTCACTATAACCAATAGAAACTTCAGCAACTTCATTCAGCAAGCACACGATGCCGAGGCAACGCAGTACGACTCCTATTTGACATCGCGTCAACAACGTATACTTCCAAACGGGAAAAACATCTCAACACTACTAGAATTTCGCATTTCCTGGTTATTTCTGAATCTATCAGACGGCCATTTATTGGTTCTAGTCAACTTATTTGCATCACCTGTTCATCTCTCCATCTCTCCGCCTTGTTAAAACGAAACACACGGCCGGAGCGTCGGAGTCATTAACTGGTAGCGAAATTACGTATTTCATGGTATATATAATAACATACAATTATTCAATTATTAACTTCATTGCTTGTATTATGTACCTAGCCAAATTCTTCAAACTTGTTATCTTGTCGTTTTGAAATAACTGCACTAATTTATACATATTTGGACGTGTGTAATAATATTTTTTATATGTATCTTCCTTATGTCATTATATTGCGGACATATAAGAATAAAATGATACTCATCTTCTATATCGTTTAAATTACAAAATATACATTTTATATCATTTCTCTCTATATATGTAAATTATGAGACGATACTCTAATTTTTTAAATTGCCTTTCTGTATTTAACATTTACGATCTTTTCTAAATAAGCTGAGATATTTATAACATGTTTTATTGCTCTGTAAAACTGCAAAGAACTAGACATTGAAAGTTTTTTTTATTCCATTCTGATGTGTACTGATCTCTTAAATGTAGCTTTAATAAAGGCATAAATATTTTTGTATCTACTAAATCTGGATATAGCCAAACATCATAAAACCCTGTTCTTTGTATTAAATTTCTAATTTTTGAAACCCAGTTTATTGCATTTTCATTACTCATGAATTCATCTACCAGACTAAATAGCACCGCTTTGACAATACAGTTGTCATAATCGGGTTTAACCACTTTCAACCAGTATTTTATAATTCTCATATGCCTATCTATGAAAAGAGGGAACCGACCTGTTTCACCATACAATGCCGTATTGCTTGTACTCATTTTGACCCCAAGTATGCGCTTTAAATACTTCCTATGGCCCCTTTCGCATCTCTCTGCAGACGAAAAACCCAATACCTCACAGCTGTAGTCCAAGATAGACTTAACGAATGTGTCAAACAGTTATAGCAACATTTTAAAAAGGAGCCTTGAATTTGTCTTAGGGTTGAAAATAATAGACCCATTGCTCTTACAGCTTCCCCCACAGCTAACAACGTAACCAAGATAGTTAAACTCTTTGGCTATTTCAATGTGTTCACCGTTATAAATGAATATATCATTTGGAATGCGCCCACCCTTTTGAAAAATCATAATCTTTGTTTTTTCAATGTTAACTGTCAGCTGCCATTTGTTAGAATATATTTCAAATTGAACTAACAAATTTTGTAATCCATCTTTTGAATCAGATATAAGCACGGCGTCGTCAGCGAACATGAGTAAATAGATTATTGCTATTTGCTCAAGGGTTATATTACCCATTGTATTACCGCGTAATGATGATTCTATGCCATTAATGAAAAGAGATACTGGTGACCATTCATTGGCGATATTTCTATTGCACTTTCCTTTCGTTTCTTCTTTCTGTTTCTAAAATTCATCGGACCGACATTAGTGTTTAGAATTAGTCCGTAAGCACACAAATTGACTTAGTAACAAGAAAAACGCCTAAAGCATTATGGACGTTTTTTTTTTTTTTTTTTTTTTTTTTTTTTTTTATTGTTTTTTTTCCAAACAGGTTAACCAAAAGGCTGCCCGCCCGGACATCGCTATTTCAAAGGACGGATGTTTGAAAAACCCGTCCAAAAATCAAGGTATTCAAAAGGCGATTCATAAACTTAAAGCTAACGTTAAATTGCCTGAAACACTGAAACACGCAAGTGCGATTATTGGAATGAGTATGCGAAATTTTGGTTATCTGCATATTGAGCAAAACATGCAAACATCCATCTTAACCTTTACCACTCCCTGGGCTAGTTCAGCGGACAACAAATTGGTTATATGGCTTTATTTTTCTCAAAACAGGATTTGCCATTTCATGCAAATTATCTACTTTCCACTGAAGACAATTTGCATGAAATGTCAAATGCTTTTTTTTTAGAGGTGGGTGGGGGGGGGGGGGGGGGAGGGGGTTGGGGGGGAAGTAAGAAAAATATTTCAAAATGTCGTCCGCTGGAAATTAAATTCTAAGTCATTACGAAAACACGCCTATTCAAATATTTGGAAAATTTCACCACCACAAACTGAAAGTTTTCAGATAAAAATTCTGATATTTTCATATTTCTGCTCAAAAACATAGATTGTGGGTACTCGTTAGAACCGCCTCGCTGAGGCAATTCTAACGTGTAACAATCAATGTTTTAGCAGAAATAAGAAAAATAATGTATAGCCCTGTAAACTACAGTTTTACTATGTAAAAGTGGGGTTTAAGAGGGTCAAAATTATATAGGTATGTTTTCGTGACAGTTAACCGATAATGTACCTTTACAAGTGGCGTACATACATGCATGTAGTACTCTTTCTTATTACGTAATATACAGCAACATAACTAATTAAGGGGAATTAATACACTTGCGTGGGAGGCCACTCTGTCTAACTGATTTTGTCTCTCTTCTGAAAATGGGGTTTACTCTTAGAGAAAGGGAGTAGATTCTTTTCTTGTAGAGAAAAACCCTTTTCAGAACGGATTTAGTGTGCTTGAAAGTAAATAGGAAGTCAAAAAGTTGTCCCTCTTGTAAAACATGTCGGTAAATCTACTTTAGAAGTGCAACAAGTCCTTTTAAGGGCAGTTTGTATAAATTACCGCGTACAAGGTTCTCTCATTATCTCAAACACCAGGGACCAGAAACTTCAGTTTGAGATGTCAGTAGTTAGAAATAACAGGAGTTGAAATTTAAAAACATAAGCACAATTTAACCGAAATTATTAACCCTTTTCTTTGTCTATTATAGTTATCTCCTAACCAGCATTCTTTATAAATATATTGCGGGCTTTTATCAGCCCGTCAGGGTAACTGACAGGCCAATAACGGCCCGCTGTAGATTTATAAAGAATCCTGGCTTGGCTGACTTTACAGTGTTTTAGACTGATGTAAAGGAAAAACCTTTACAACTTGCTCAAAGGATGGTCGCCTTAGGTATAAAGGTAAACATAGTGTGGAGATGAAAAATTCGGGACATGGCGTATGAAATTTGAGCCAAGGATATTAGAGTACCAGTTTGTTTACGAGCTATAAAAAAAGACAGACAAAAAAAAAAGAGTTTATTGCAGTCGTAGAGACTGTAAACAGAGAAAGACAATTCTGGAAACGGCATTAAACAAATAACGCAAATATTATTAAATTTACAACCAAGCCATACGATATCCACGAAGTCTATATTGCTATAAATAAATTATATCACCGACTGTATTATTACAGAATAACTTTTGGGAATATAAAAGCTAAATATGAAGGTTTTCCCAAGAATGATACAATCACGAGGCACATACGAGAACAAAGAATTAAAACGTATGTACACTGTAACCAACCGAACGAATGCAGAAGAACCGCACTGAAGAATCGCATTGATACCAAATTAAATTTCAAACACTGCCAGGGGAAGCAACTCTGACAAACATTGTTTTTGTGTTAGTTAACCCATTTAAGCCTGGCGTCCCATAAAAAGTATATTGGCAAACAGTGTAGACCCAGATCATACGCCACAGAACGCGGCGTCTGATCAGGGTCTACACTGTTATCATTAAGTACATCATTAAGCGGTTCGGCGTGCAGATGCACTACTATAGACTAACTATGTGACCAGTGATGTGTGTGACCACAAATGTACTGTTCCAACAAACGCTTGGGTGGTTCGGTGCTTATCCTGAAAAACAATAAGCGTTCCGTGATTTGGCAGAGACTATTGACATGGCGGCCGTGCCGACAATAGCAACAAAACAGCAAATAACGTCAAGTATTCCAATTGCAGTGGGTTGAATCACGCCTCATGACGTCAATCTACATACTTTGTGATCGCCGCCATTTTGAATTTTGTCTCCACTTCGAATTTTATTTCTATCCATTCTCAGTCTCTTTATAAGCTAAGCATGATTCGTCTTGTGCATAAGGTACACTTTGATGTAGATTTTTTGATAACACATAGACTGTGCGCTCTTTTCACGTGCTAATCTGAAAAACTTCGACACAGTAATATGTTTGTTCGACCGGTTTGTAAATCATGTAAATCGTTGTTATTTTTATGTTGTTTTTTTTTCTGCTTTTCATAATGTGTAGACTCGCAAAAAAAAGACCAAAAAGAAACAAAGACAATAACGCACAAACAGTCAAAAGTCTTTAGGAAAAATCCTGAAGCAGTAAAATGGATTACAGGTAGCGAGCGATAATGTATGCCGTTGTGCCTGTTACCGGCATACACTAGTTTTCGGAAAGCATGGCCCCCGCCCATCGGGGCCCGCGAAATAGATGGGCTGCCTAAAGCCTCCATGGCAGAGCTGCTAGTAATTAAGCAGGACCCGAATCCATGTGATTGGGTTGGGTAAAAGTCCCACACATTTGGAGGCAATGTCTCTAAACTACCGAAATATTGTTGACTTGGACGTTATATAGTAATTCATGCAGTGGATTCAAAAGTCAAGCGTGGTCTGAAATCAATTCAGTTAGATCTGGCCAACCCACCTATAAAGTATGTGATGATAATTTGGACGCACGGATATAGGTAGCACCTATTTAATTCATATTAATAGATATTTTTCTCACACATGTAATAAGATCTACGCCTGCGCTATTGTCAGATTATGTGGTTGAGACTACTTAAGCTCCTTCTGTACTGACCGCGTATGGCCCGATTCTCATACGAGGGTCGTGCAAAAAGTTCTGTCACTAATAGACTTCCTTTGTTTTATCCCAAGTATATTTTAAAATGCTTCACTGCACTTGAATGGTGTGTTGAATAGCTAACGATGCCCGTTTATTTCGTGCAAATTGCTTTCCAACTGACCGAGTTATTTTAAATTGAAATAGATGCAGTCATATACACTGACCAATTTATTTGTTACATTGGAACAGGGACCAAAAGACTGAAATTCGCAGCTAAATTAAATGCCGCATAAGGCTTAATATAGATTCAAAGTAGATATTTAATGAATTGTATGGTATATATGGACCTCAGACCATTTCAATGCGCACAGTTGTTAGGTGGGTTAAAGCTTTTAAAGCTGGGAAATTTTCTGTTGAAGATGATACCCGTCCTGGAAGGCCTAAAACCTCTGTTACCAAGGCTAACATCGCCGCTGTAAAGATTGTGGTCGAACAGGATGCGCGATTGTCTATCAGAGATATAGCTAGTTGTACTGGCATATCAGAAGGCAGTGTGCAAACAATTATGAATAAAAGCGTTTGGACCTGAGAAAGGTTTGCGCTAGGTGGGTACCTCATTTGCTCACTGAGGAGCAAAAGACACAACGCCTTAAATGTGCCCGGGAACTTTTGAAACATACAAAGGCTGTAATAGTCAGGTTATTTCTAACTAGCTAACAGGTGATGAAACCTGGGTACACATGTTTGAGCCACAAAGAAGGGCTGATAATAACCAATGGAAGCGAAAAGATCAAAAACGCCCATGTATTGCCAAGAGAACCATAAGTTCGAAAAAGATGCTGTACGCAATTTTCTTTAATTCAAGTGGGCAAGTCGTTCAAGTGCCTTGTCCATCTGGTCATACAGTCACTGGCCGATTCTACAAGAATTCTGTACTGAAGAAAGTGAAAGAGTTTTACAATAAGAAACGACCAAGCAAAGGATGGTCAGGAGTCCACCTTTTACATGACAACGCCTCCTCTCATAAGTGTGAGGTTGTTAAGTCTTTTTTGGCTTCTGAAAAGGTGAAAGTTTTAAACCATCCACCTTATTCACCTGACCTGAGTCCCTGTGACTTCTTTCTATTTCCAAGGCTTAAGAAAATGCTTTCTGGAAATAAGTATACGTTTAGAAGTTCTCTTGGCAGCGCTATTTATCAGTGTCTCCAACAGATACCAAAAGAAGACTATTTATCTGCTTTTCGCGACTGAGTAAAAAGGTTACAAAAATGTGTTTCAGTAAAGGGGGAATACTTTAAAGGTTTGTAATAAAAATATGTTTGATAAAACGTAGCACTGACGTAATCCTAACCCAGTGACAAAACTTTTTGCATGGCCCTCGTATCACCTCTCCTTTATGAAAAACTGTTGGAAATGCGAAAATTGTTCTGTACTTTTTGTCTTCCAGTGACGCCAACCAAACTGCCTGTGTCCATTAGTACATTTGAGAATAAATATCAACCTGTGCTTAACCCTAGTACTGCTGAACCCGGATATGTCCTGCCTTTGCAAACAGTGTAGATCCATATCAGTTGGCTTCTGAAGAAGACAACTGATCTGGCTCTGCACTGTTTGCCATTTAGTATGTCAATTTGTATCAACAATCTGGATCAAGTAATCTAATTGGCTGAAAATTAGAAGTGGGCGTGGCATCTTAATTTATTCTGCAGTACAAGGGTTATGGTTCACAGCCACCCTCGATTGGGTAATTAAAGGAAATTGATACACCTTCAGGAGAACTCTGTCAAAATTGATTTTGCACCTTTTAAAAAAAAAGTTTTCTCTTAATTAATACCGCTGGATTCGAACCCGGGATCTCTTGATCCAAAGTCGGGAGCGCTCCTCATCACGAAAACACGCCTATATAATTTTGACCCCTTTAAACCCACTTTTTTATAACAAAACTGGGGTTTACAGGGGTATACAATAATTTTCTTATTACTGCTCAAAAACATAGATTGTGAGTACTCTTTAGAATCGCCTCGCTGAGGCGGTTCTAACGAGTACCAACAATATGTTTTGATCAGAAATATGAAAAATATCAGAATTTTTTATCTGAAAATTTTCATTTTTTGGTGGTAAAATTTCAATATATTTGAATAGGCGTGTGTTCGTAATGCCATTCGGCCATCCGGATACTCCTTTTCAAAATTAAAGTAGCGTCTGTTGTGCGTTTCGCAAAAAAAAAAAAATAAAGGGATACACTTTCAAGGGAGGCAACCCAGACAAAATTGTATTTGTCTTCCTTGTAATAAGGGTTCACTTAAAATGAAATATTCACTCCAAAGGTGAGGGTGGGGGGGGGGGGGGTGGCGAATTCCTTTTAATAAAATCTCCTTTTCAGAAGGAGATTGGTGTGAAGAACAACAACTGGAAATCGCAAAAAATTGTCTCCCCTAAAAACAAAATGGTAAAAAAATCTACCAAGTCAGTCCAGTCCCCTTAAATTATACTTACATATGACTTCACGCTTTACGTGTTAAACCCATTTATATTTCGACATCTGAAGTAAGGTTTACAAGATTTCCACAGGAAATACATTAATAATTTAGAAAGGTCAGCAGTGCTTCATGAACTAGAATTCGCAATAAAGCTAGTGCTTTATGCCGGCCTTGGTGGCTCAGCTGGATGCCCGACTGGTCATCAGGAGGTTGCGTGCCGGGTCGGCAACATTCTTTTGTGGAGATTTGCTCATGAAATATTTTCTACGGTCATTTTCTCCCCTCCGCTGATTCAAGAAGGCAGTTGTTTGGCGAAAGAATGTGCGCAATATTCGTTAACCGCTTAGAGTACTAAGCCTACCTAGTAAAAGTGTGTTAGGTAAACTGATCGCACTCAACGTGGCCCCATTGGGTTGACAGCGTGTTTTATATGGGCCGTGCTCCCAGCGAAGGTTCAGATCAGCCAGCGCAGTCTGATTAGAATCTTCACCAACCGCATTTTGGATAGCCAAGGATGAAACTGTTCTTCATTCGGAGAACAAAGACCCTGCTCACCCAGTAAGCATTCTACATAAATCTATAGCGGGCCGTTATCGGCCCGTCAGCTACCCTGACGGGCCGATAACGGCCCGCTATAGATTTATGTAGAATGCTAGCTGGGCAGACTGCATGGATGAGCAGGCAAATTTGAGACTTTGTTATGCTAACATGTCAGAAGGTACGTTTTCTCACATTACGGCACATTTGGCCTTTTATGAAGTTTTGGTAAACAGTACAATGCAGAAAATTTGTCTTGGTTCTCTTATTTACTCACTGCAATTTTGGTAATATGAGTTCTATGTATTATGAAAACATGCCTATATAATTTTGACCCCCTTAAACCCCACATTTATATAGTAAAACTGGGGTCTACAGGGGTATACTTTATTTTTCTTATTTCTGCTCAAAGACATAGATTCTGGGTACCCGTTAGAACCGCCTAATCGAGGCGGTTCTGACGAGTACCCAAATTCTATGTTTTGAGCATAAATATCAAAATTATCAGAATTTTTTATCTGAAAATTTTCATTTTTTGGTGGTAAAATATTCATGTTTTTGTAATGTATGCTTGTCTACAATGGACTTCTCAAATAAGTTGATATCTAAACGCACCTTTCAGTTCTGTCTTGTTCCTGTTTCAACACATTAACATACTAGAGCCGCCAAACAATATCAATATCATTTGTGGCTTTGTATGCTAGGGCCAAGACAAAAAAAAATTATGGAAAGCTTGGATTTCTTGCTTAAAGGATCGCAAAGAAAGTTTTGGTTTACGGGGTAAAATATTTGGGATGTAGGAATAGAGTACGACACGTTGATCTACAATTCTAAAATGCATCTTAGTTTCCACTCATTTAATGTGCTAAACAACTATACTCTCATTTGCACCAGTGTTTACAGACTTCCCGTAAAGCTCTAGGCTAGTAATCTCTTCCCGGCATTTATTGCAAACAGTATGGGTAGGAAGTCTGTAATAGGTCGTTTTGAGATAATAACGCGATTTCGAGGGCCAGGAATAATTTTCAAAATACCAGTAATAATATGACCAGAAGGGGATAACAATTCTTTGACTCTTACAATCTCATGACTAAGAAATATTGGTTTGAATGTCAAAATCCGAAACTGTTTAATCAAAATTATAGATTATAGTCCGAAAAGGTATATTATATTTGTATCAAATAATGGGTGCTTCATTAGTTGGTTTAAACATATTTTTTTTCAACACTTTCATTAGTACATAAAACACATAACGTACTTTATAGGATTGGAACGAAAGCAATCTGTTTGTTCGGTTCCTCTCCTTAATTAGTTTTGAAGTAGGCTGGCGACAAGCATGCTGTGTGTAACAGTGTAAAAGAAGAACTGCATCACAGACCGTATGGTTTATTTTCTATTCTACATAAAGAGGAAATCGAAAGATATGATAAAACCAAAAGCACACAATGTCGTCCAGTACTGTTTCAGTATTTTGTTAAGTGGCGTATTAAAGGCGGGCTACAGTTCTCGTGTATTATTTTACTATTATTATTAATATTAACGGTTAAAAATGATGTCGTTTCACTCATGGAGAATGAATACAACTTCAAGATGAGGTGAATTTGTAAATGCTCTCCCTCTGAAAAGGGGACTACACTAAAAGAAAACAATTTTGCTCTTTATTAATTGTTCTTTCTAGAGTAGACCCCTTTTCAGAAGAGGACTGATGTGCAGAAAAGAAACCGGAAGTCATCAAAGTTGTCTCCCTTCTCAAAACTTAGCCGGTGTACCCATTTACCTTAAATGGTTCAATATGTAGCTTGGCACTTTCTAGATTATTCTGAAGTACCGTATTTACTGTTTGTATTCGGACGGACAGGCCTGAGAAAACAGTGTAGACACAGATGAGACGCCGCAGAATGCGGCATCTCATCAGGGTCTACATTGTTTGCCACGCAGCAAACATTTTTTAGACACAACATCTGGTATTAAATTGTGCTTGTTCAAATTTTGGAACACCGTGTGGTAAGGAATTGAGGTGTCCAAATAATTAGGGTAGATACGGTAGCTTACTTCATTTGTATTATTCTCCGCCGCTCTTTCGTGCTTCAGGTATATACGAATCAATAAGTTTGTGATAAAAGCGAATCGAACGTATGTTTTACGGCAAACACTCAAATGTACATATAGCCATTAACAAAAGAGAACGAATACAGAGAACTCACTAAGTACTGTCATATTTATCCTAAATAGTCGGATTCCATTCTAGACCAATTAACTTCCCCACACTATATATCGAGGGTTGAGCGCAAGACTGGCGTAAGTCAGATGGTTGTTTTTCCCCAAACCTAATCTCCTCACCATGAAGGCGTTATGAAGATTACAACATTTCTTTCTGTAAACAATGAAAATTTAGGTGCCATTGCTCGTATGAGCAATGGCACCTAAATTTGCATTGTTTACAAAGGGGTCCAAGTTGCCCCTAAACAAGGGTTTCAAAAATATGTTTGAGTTACTATAGTCTTACGCTCAACCCTCGATATGTGAAGAGTACAAGGCAATATGATTTAGATATCCCTAGCTAAAAATGGCTAAACTGTTTGCAAACAGTGGAGACCCTGATAAGATGTTGCGTTCTGCTTCGTCCGATCAGGTCTGCACAGCTTGCAAAATACCTTTTGGTGAGCTTCAGGCTAAAATAGATCTGTACGGTCTGCCAGTCTCCAGACTAAAATGTGCCAACTCCTCGCCACTTACATCAGAAACTTCCAAAAGGAGCATTTTACTCCCTTTTGCTATATATTAAATGAGTTGCAAATGGTGTAGATCTTGATCACAGGTACCCGTTCTGTGGCGTCTAATGTGGATCTACACTGTTTGTACTAGGGTGTCTCTCTAAATAGAGACAGGATAAATACTTTATTTTGTGAACAATGGTGAACAGACTTCTCCAGTTCTCCACATCACGAAAACAAGCCTACATAATTTTGATGCCTTAAACCCCACTTTTATACAGTAAAATTGGGGTTTACAGGGGAATAAGTTATTTTTCTTATTTCTGCTCAAACACATAGATTGTGGGTACTCGTTAGAACCGCCTCGAGTATCCACAATCAATGTTTTGAGCCTATATATGAAAAATATCATAGCTTTTTTTTTTTAATTTTTCAGTTTTTTTAGGTGAAATTTTCTATATATTTGAATAGGCATTTTTTCGTAATGATAAAATCATAGTGTGTTAGTATACGTCACATACTCTTATGGAGAAATAAGAAGAATGTCATCAATTACTCCTCTAAAATCTGAAATAAATCAATAATAAATGTATATATTTACCTGAGCAAGATAATTCTGTGTTGACATGTTGGCCTATATAATGAAGCGGTAGTTAGAAAATCGGCTATTGACTTCGAACCAAAAAAGCGATGAATTCTTCAACACGTATTCCCTGAATTTCTGTTCTCTCTAATAGCATCTGCAGCACGGATATCGACTGTATCATTTGTCTGATCTATATGCGATAATTAGCTGTGACTGATAATTTGTGAAAACTGATAAATACGCTTTAATAGTTGCGTATCCCTGGTACAGACAACAATGAAGAAAATGAATATATTCTGTCTTAAATATCATATAAACTTTCATTTTTCGAGTCGTCTTGAATAAAACGATTTGAATGTAATGCCAACACCTATCGTAAGGTTCACATATGACCCAGGTCACAGCATGCGCGCCCAGCTAAGATTCAGATCAGCCTGCTCATTCGTAGTCTGATCAGAGTCTTGGCTGTCCGCCCGAAGACGCATTTGGTCTCTAGTAGCCTTGCACAAGGCTTAGAAATAATTATTTAGGCTTTCTTGGGTGGTTTACTCTACTGCGGTGGTCCCGGTGTAAGTGTTACTCTTTGTTGCTTTGTGGTTTATTCTACGAGGCGATTTGTTTTATGTCTTACCTTGTGGCATTTTGTTCTTGTGTTTTTCAGTCCTTTTAGCATTGGGATTACTTCGCTTCGGGAAGAGAGAGCTAATTTTAGTGCTTTTCGTACGTTTGTTCGGTTTGTGCTTGTTTAGATTTGAAGGTTTCCTCTTCCTCTTGGTGTCTGGGAAGGGCTGCGGTTTGTGATTGTGGCACTCCCTGGACTTTTCTCTTACATTTTTTTCTTTTTTTGATTAAAAATAGAGTTTTCTTCCCTTGTGCCGAGAAATTAGCACCAGTCCAGCAGAGCAGCCATCAATAAGAAGTGATTTTAAAGGAAAAAATATTTTACCAATATGACATTGATTATAAATATATATGTCCAAGCCTTATGCAAGGCTAGATTTCTGACTGCCCATAGAATGCTCTGCAAAGACTCTGATCAGACTGCACGGATGTACAGGCGGATCAGAGATTTCAATGAGCGCACATGCAGTCGTAGGAAATACTGTGTCCTGGTTCATATTATTTGAATCACTTATTTATCACCTGTTTTCAGGGGAATACTAGGATGCACCTTGAGGGGATTTGATACACATAGTAGATCTTTTAAAATGGCGGCAGCTTTTTGTGACTTCCTGTTTACTCTCCTGCACATCAACCCCGTTTGAAAACGTGCCTACTCCAAAGCTGGACGAAATCAGTTTTTACAGAATTGCTTCCCATCACGAAAACATGTCTATATAATGTTGACCCCCTTAAACCCCACTTTTATATAGTAAAACTGGGGTTTATAGAGGTATACATTTTTTTTCTTATTTCTGCTCAAAAAATAGATTGTAGATACTCGTTAGAAACGCCTCATCAAGACGGTTCTTATGAGTACCTACAATCTATGTTTTTAGTAGAAATATGAAAAAAATCAGAATTTTTTATCTGAAAATTTTCAGTTTTTGGTGGTAAAATTTTCAGTATATTTCAATAGGCATGTTTTTGTAATGATCAGTCTGTGCTATTTGGATGAAGAAGCACTTATATCTTATAGAGTGTGTGGTGAAGACTGATCAGACTGTGCAGATGTGCAGGCTCATTACGAAAACACGCCTATTCAAATATATAGAAAAATTCACCTCCAAAACCTGAAAAATTTCAGATAAAAAACTCTGATTTTTTTCATATTTCTGCTCAAAACATAGATTGTTGGTACTCGTTAGAACCGCCTCGGCGAGGCGGTTCTAACGAGTACCACAATCTATGTTTGTGAGCAAAAATAAGAAAAAAAAACAATTTATACCCCTGTCAACCCCAGTTTTAATATATAAAAGTGGGGTTTAAGGGGGTCAAAATTATATAGGCGTGTTTTCGTGATGCCGTGAAATGTATCTCTTCCCTTGAAAGGGAAACTCATATGCGAACCGAACAATACTATGTAATTTGTACTATATCCGTTGGAATCATTAGATTTTATTTGAAAATAAATTATCGTTCAAGCCGGAGCAAAGGCGTGAACATTGCTGCAAGTTCTATTATTGTTCATAAATAGACTGAGTAAAACAAAGTCTGCTATTTTAGTTCATTTACTGTTTTCTTACTTCCGAAAGCTCTCTGATTTCGAAGAAACGGTTATGCGCCTCCAATTTTTTAATTACAGGCCGTTCCAAAGGGCTACTATGATTACTCTTCACCTTTGATAGTTGTTTTATTCATGGAAATAACCCAGTAAGCCTTCTACATAAATCTATAGCGGGCTGTTATCGGCCCGTCAGGGTAGCTGACGGGCCGATAACGGCCCGCTATAGATTTATAAAGAATGCTAGCTGGGAAACCGTTATCTGGTGCCTTAGTATGGCTATATATCTTGACTGCCATTTCCTGTGCATTACGAAAACATGTTTATTTGAATATATTGGAAATTTCACCACCAAAAAATTAAAATTTTCAGATAAAAAATTCTGATATTTTTCATATTTCTGCTCACATCATAGATTGTGGGTACTCGTTAGAACTACGCGATCCCCAGATTTAAACCCTATTGAATACGTTAGGACTTGCTAGACAAACGTTTAGGTAATACTCCAGACAGTTACTGCACTTTGCCAAGAGATTGACAGGCAATGAAATCAGACTCAATGACGACCTCTAAAACTTTAAACAGTGGGTTGGGGATTGACGATATGTCTTTGGCTTGGCCCGCCGTGGTTCAACTATTGGTTTTCATTTACTCTGGCATACAGTAGAATTAGCCATGAGTACTCGTCCTTGTTTTATATAGTGATTAATTTGATTTTTTATGTTTTCGCTTTGATGCATTGACTGAGTTGGGAGCCTTTATGCGAATCGATTTTTTATGTATTTCTGTATTAATGTATTTCTGTATTAAGTGTAGCATCGGGACGCAGGGTGAAGTTGGCTAGCTGTAAAAGTGCTTTAAACCCCACGGTGGTTTACTCTACCGACCGTTCTAAGGCGTTAGTCTTACTTTTTGTTGCTTTGTGGTTTATTCTACGAGGCGATTTGTCTTATGTCTTACCTTGTGTTATTTTGTTCTTGTGTTTTTCAGTCCTTTTAGCATTGCGATTATCTCGCTTGGGGAAGGGAGCTAATCTTAGTGCTTTCCGTACGTTTGTTCGATTTGTGCTTATTTGGTTTTGTCGGTTTCCTCTTCCTCTAGGTGTCTGGGATGGGCTGTGGTTTGTGATTGTGGCACTCCCTGGACTTTTTTTTGCTTGCCCAGCATAAAATCCGGCCCAATTTTGACTCAGTGAGATGAAGATATCATCGACGCGGGATGTGGTCACACTCGATATTACCATTTGTGAATTTTGAAAATGGGGGTAATGTTGTTGACGATTTATTTTTAATTTAAAACAATGTCTTGAAACACATTGATCTCAACTGTTGGATAGCTTAATAAATGAGCTTTGAAAATTGTGTTACAAATTGACCTATAAATGTTGTTTAATCTTTCTTTTTTTTTTTTTTTTTTTTTTTTTTTTTTTTTTTTTTTTTGTTTTGTTGTTGTTGTTTTTTTGTTTTTTGTTGTTGTTTTTTTTTTTTTTTTTTTTTTTTTTTTTTCAATTTATCAAGTGGCCGGTTAGGAGTTTTGAACAGAATATATTCGTTATTTAGAGCGACATCAGAAATAAGAGCGAGGCTTCGTGCTAGCAAAACTAGGTTAAGTCCCCAATCAATATTTTTTTTATTCCTGCTGACTGTTCCAAGACGGTCCTCTGTTTCAGTTGTTCTTCTATGTTCGTAGTTTGGTTCAGCAACTGGGTGTGTCTTTTGTTTGTTCCTCATCTCTTCTTCATTTGAGTGCCACTGGAAGGCTGAGCGTCGTAGTGACTTTCATCTATATTTTGGCATTTTAAGTGAATCCTCTCCACAGAATGTCGAAAATATATCATTTGCTAATTTCTTGATAGGCACTCTAACGGTTAACTACATTTTGAACGAAAAACAAATGTATATTTTATAGGAGCGAAATTCAAAATACATTTTGAAACGCAGAAACAAGGCCATCTCACTCACAAATGAATTTGTGTTTTCACTCTTTCAACCCTGTAGATCAAAACACACAAATCCAGATGATACAACTAATACCAAGCAATCTCATCAGGATCTACACCGTTTGTCTTTCTTTTTTTTTTTTTTTTTTTTTTTTAATTTTAGTCTGAAACCCTTATTTGTACAAATGTACATGTCCCAATTCAAGGGAGAAAAAGTCCATATCAGAAACTCAGGGGTGAAAGGGTTACTGCATCAGTCCAAAAATATTCCCTTTTAATTGTTCCAGAAAGACTACGTGTGCTTTGTTATTATCGTCTCGATTGAATTTTGTGAAATCATTAACTGTCATTCAGTTAATATTATCTATCAATCTATCTAACTTCCAATAATGCTGAACCAACTACTGAGTTCTTTGTTTCCAATGGCAACTGTTTTTAGATTTATATTTAAGCATGTGCGTGCTATACCGGTCTAAGAAAATTTAATTTGTGAAATTGAATCAACGTAGATGCGTGAAAGGTTGAAACAAAAAACCCTAATTACTGGATTAAAAGCAAGACGGTGAAGTTAGAAGCGATTGAACGGGATGATTGCCTTCTTATAAATATCAACATTCGGCAGAGTAATTACTTCTAAAGAATGAGATTTCCATTGCACAATAGCCAGTGGCTGTGTATATCTATCTGTATGCCATTAGATGAGAGGCCCTGGCCGTTCTCTGTGGGGCTGTGAAATACTGTTCTCGGCAACATGGGTGATTTTAACCCAGTTATGGTTGATAGCTATGTTTTTCCCTTCAACTCATTTATGCCGAATGGACCCTTCTACATTAACTCGTTGGACAGGTTCATTTCCATATAAGGAGTGTCTGGTTACTTTTTATAGTTACCGTGTTTTACAGCAATTTCTGTCTTAAATGCAAAGTGTATACCCTGATCAGACGCCGCGTTCTGGTGCATATATCTAGGTCTCCAATGTAGGGCAATGTCCTTTCCATGGGACGCTATGGGTTAATTGCACGACGGTGCGTCGGGTCTCTGACTTTGACGGTGCCGTCCTAAATCTTACATCAGAGAGTTGATGCCAGATGAATGGTCTTTGTTCGAGCCCTCAGTCTACTAGTGTTTTAGCTCTGGTTGTCGATGTCTAATATGTTTGCTGTGAACTTTTATCCTGGTTTCATCACATGAATTCAATTTGATTTTTTAGTGATGTTCCATTATTTAGTTGAGTTAAGGAGCCTCCGTGCGAGGTGTGATGCTACAGGTTTTGAAATGAAATTTATAAAAGCACGAACCCGGAGGGCAAACTGGATATGAATAAATTCAGCTAGCCATTCTCATTGTCAGCTTGCTCTTGAAGCCATAAAGTAATATTGCCAAAGGAAACTACTTTTACCTCAAATTCAACACAGATTCAACAGTGTTTTTGTTGTTTTATTATTTATTTATTTATTTTATTTTTTTTTTTTTTTAGAGTGGGGCGGGGGGCGATTTCAACACCAAAACCTGAAGTTTTCCAGATAAACATTCTGATATGCTTCATATTTCTGCTCAAAACATAGATTGTGGGTACTGTTAGAACCGCCTTGGCAAGGCGGTTCTAACGAGTATCCACAATTTATGTTTTTAAACAGAAATAAGAAAAATAATGCATACTCCTGTAAACCATAGTTTTACAATATAAAAGTGGGGTTTAAAGGGGTCAAAATTATATAGGTATGTTTTCGTGATGAAAAAGACAAAGGCAAACGTTCTTCTAATGCGGCCTGAAGAAGGAACTAGAAGACAAAGGCTGTCTTTGAAAATGAAGAACACACAAAAGAACGAAAGTTTTTTTATAGTATGACTAAAACTCATTTTTGTGAATATTGTTACGGCCTATCATTCCTACCTTCGATTATCTGCCTTGGCAGATTACGCATAGCTTGTAGGTATATATTCAATCTCTGACAACTGCGTCAGGGAGTCGACTCTTTGGCTCAGTGGTTAGAGCATTGGATTTTTATCCGAGAGGACCGGGTTCGAATCCCACGATCGGCGGGAAATTTTTCAGCTATGCTTCATTCCTTTGTTACGGCTTTCATGTCGTAAGACGGGGGCTCGTCCGGGACTGGACTTCATTTCGCCGAAAATGGCTTCGCGTCATCGTAAATGACTTCCTTGAAGAAGTGGGGTGTTACGGACTATCACTCCTACCTTCGATTATCTGCCTTGGCATATTACGCATAGCTTGTAGGTATATATTCAATGACAACTGCGTCAGGGAGTCGACTCTTTGGCTCAGTGGTTAGAGCATTGGATTTTTATCCGGGGAGGACCGGGTTCGAATCCCACGATCGGCGGGAAATTTTTCAGCTATGCTTCATTCCTTTGTTACGACTTTCATGTCGTAAGAATATATTTATTGAACTTTGATTATAGATCAAAAGACTTGAAGAAAATTATCTAAACGTATATTTTGATTCCAACCTTTGATCGTATTTTGCCATTTATCTTTCACTTGCCCAGGGGACAAATAATTTACAGGATTGGGTGACCCCTTAAAAATGAGCTAGGTGGGGGCAAGAGGGAAATCCCTTATTTCAACAGGTTTGTTTGTAGAGACATTCTTTTTTGTGGGGCCTTGTGGATGCTCACTTGGTTTTTTTCCGTGTTTCGTCCTGTTTTGTCTTCTTGTTGAGTTTGATGGATCCTGACTGGCATTGTGGACGCCTCTTTGGAGAAAAGGTAGCTGTTTGTTTACTCTTCCTCTTGATGTAATTGGTCGGCTATTTTTTGTGTAATTGTGACTTCCAGCCGAGTCTCCGATTTTGTGTGTTCTTTGTTTCCAAAGGCAATCATTTTTTTTTTACTTTTTATTTCCTGGACATATATATCAAAGCAAGAAACACGGCGGCTGTTTGTTTGGAGTTTGTGAAGACTTCTCCACTGAAATGAGTGCAAATAGACTTGAAGTCCTACTGTAGTTTCTTTTGACCACTTACTTGCGCGACACTGAACTTTTTCAATATATGTCTGTGTAGGGGCTCCACACACTATAGGCATATTTTAGTTGTGTCCACACAGGCGTTTTGTATGCAGTTACTTTCTCATGCTGGAGAATATTGTTACGTTTTAGAAATCCCAGTGTTTGATTTGCCTTCTTAAGTACTCGTGAGATGTGTGTATTCCAGGAAAGATCTACAAGATGTTTTGTTGATGGTGCCGCTTGTCAGAGACCTCGTGCAGATAATACTGGTCGTCGTGACCTTGTAACATGTATAACTTGGCATGTTGATGGATTGAATTCCACGTTCCAATCTTTTTCCATGGACAAGATGCTAAAACATGTGCTGGATTATTGCTGGTGAGGCCGAGTTTCATAATGTGAGATAAAGAGCTGTTCCGCCTGCGAATAATTGACTTTACCCTGTTCTGAGTCTGTTCTGGTAGGATAATAATGTATGCTAAAAGATATAGATGATTGATCACTGTGGCACCCCGGTGATACTGGAATGCCACTTCATTTTATCATATTTAATGAAATATTTAAAGTCTTGACATCCAAAAAAAATGACTCATTCCAAGGCGGTTCCTCTGTTGGAGCTCTTCTTTATTTGTACGTCGGTGGTTTCATATCTGGCGTTTGTCTCGTCAGTTTTAGTTTCTCATCTCTCCTTCTTTTGGTGCCTCGGAAAGGCTGTGTTTCGTGCTTGTGATGTTTCCTTGGTAAAGTATTAATCTGCTTGAGTGTGCCGTTTTAATTCCGTAGAAATGTTATTTAAAAAGACATTATAACGAAGCACCATGCCATGTAATAGTAAAGAAGATGCCCAGAAATAGCCTTACTATGGTCAATAAGAATCAAATCGGTTTCCCAGACTGTATACCCTTTAGAAGTTTGTTTACCATTCGAGTCTTGCAGAATCGTTTCTCTCGGAACTAAAAGCTGCTAAGTTGAAAGAAGATTGTTGGTTAACCCTTTCATCCTTGCAGACTATTAATACAGATAACTTAGCAAACAATGCAAATACAGACCTAGAGTGTATGCTATTTTGTTTTGTTTTAATTTTAGACTGGAACCCTATTTGCATTATTTGATATGTCCAAATTCAATGATGGAGAGTCCACTTTAGAAACTCGTGAACGGATCACTGGAAGAATCACTCTATGTTCTAAAGTTTTGAATAAGATACAAGTCATGAATATTGGGGAAGTTCATTCCTTTAAGGATTTATTTATCTTCACTGCAACTGATATTGGTGTCTTGTGGCGGCCGCACAACATTTCCCCCCACTACACTATTGTGTAGTTTGTACTTTCATAGGCTTTATGATTCCGGGATTTAAAAAAATGTATGATGGTCACTGATGAGATTAGGCCGAAATTGGCTATTCTATCCCAGAAAACTTCGGTACTCTCTCTCTCTCTCTCTCTCTCTCTCTCTCTCTCTCTCTCTCTCTCTCTCTCTGCGTGTGTGTACGTGCGTGTGTGTGTTGCTCTCAAACGTTATTCCTTCTAGAATATACTTAACTTCGCGTTTTTTTTGGGTTTTTTTTTTTTGTTTATTTTTTTATTTTTTATTTGTGTGTGTTTTTTTTTTCAATACTGAAATTACCCTGGCTAATTTCTATTTGCGGGTGTATTGCCTGTCTTGAGAGACCTCTGATAAAATCAAGAAATTTGAAACTGATTCTGTATGGAGACCTTCAGAACTATAGGTCTGAACTAAACTGGATTTGAGGCTTTACTGCCAGTTTCACAGTGATCGCTTTGTCCTGCATGGGGAAATGGGGACTGACAATATGCAGTAAGTTATAACCATAATTTAGTAGGTTTTGTTAGGGGTCGTATGTAGCCTTGCAAACTACATTGTTGCATATGAAGAGACTTAATAAATCCGAGTCTCCGATTTTCATTACTTTGTGTATTCTATATTTCCAAAGGCAACCTTTTATATTTTTAATGTAGTTTTATTTTTCAGAGTGACCTCTGAGAAAGAAGAGTCTGTGCAATAAATACACAGTGAAACTGACCTTTAAAGATATTTGAGCGTTTATTATTGTCAGTGATGTTAACTCAATCCTATTTCAGAGCCGGGACCCCTGTCTTGTTCGTCATGTTTCTTTGTTGTCATAATTATAAAAGGAATTATATAGGAAAGGCCGCTGTCAAGGAACACAGTCTTCTAAAGCAATGGATAAGAGTTTAATTACATAAGCTCATAGCACCTTTTTGAAAACAGATTAAACAAACAAAGATAGAACAAACAAACAAAAAAGAAACACAACAACAGTGTAGCCTCAGAATAGTAAACGGTTAAACTATTGGGGGACTGAAACCTATTTTACGGACGTTCAACCTCGGCCGTAAGTCTGATATAGTTCCACTTATATAAATCCGTTTGTTAAGGTCCTTCCTAACATGCCAGTGGATCAACAAAGAAAAACATATCAATTAACTTTTAATACTATAATGAAATAAAGATGGAGGCTCGACTACAAACCAAATGTCGGAACAAAACACACTAGTAGACCGACTGTGAGCCCGACCACAGACGTGTAATGTCAGCATAAACTGTCTTAGAAAGGTCGTGTACTAAGCCGTCATTGAGTCTGCGAGTTCTCTGTTTCCCAACTAGGTAATTACAAATTCAGATAGGACCCGTCAAACGCAATAATAGACAACTAAAAGGGCAATCCACGGCAACCGCCCTGCAGCGAGCAGCCACAATATCATGTTTTGTTTTTTGTTTTTTGTTTGTATTTTTTTTTTTTTTTTTCATTACAAGATTAAATTAATCACTGGGACTTTCAAAATATTCAGATCTAAGTTTATCGAAAATTTCACCAGAGTTTATAATAGAGCAAAACTATGTTTTGCCCAATTTTTCATAAACCTTTGCATAGTACTAACAAGCGTACTGTTTAATAGCGGTGAGGCAAGAAAACACTCCAGAAAGCGCAGTAGTAGTGCATGACCTAGCTTTCGCAAAAAAAACGTGTAACTGGCCGATCCAAGGCGGTACTTTCATCGTGTTACTTTTTAGCTCACCTGAGCCGAAGGCTCTAGGTGAGCTATTGTGATCACCCACCGTCCGTCGTCGTCGTCGGCGGCGGCGTCGTCGTCGTCCGTCCATCCGTCCGTCCGTTCACAATCTTTAAACAACATCTCCTCCTAAACCATTAATTGGAATTTGACTAAACTTCACAGGAATGATCCTTGGTTGGTCCTCTTTCAAAGTTGTTCAAATGGTTCCGGTCCATTGCATATCTAGGTCACAGGAGCTAAAATAGTTTTTTTTTAACTAAAAACTTAAAAAATCTTCTTGTCCGAAACCACTGGACCGATTTCAATATAAATTTGCAAAAATGTTCCTTTGGTGATCCTCTACCAAGATTGTTCAAGCCATTTGGATTCGTCAAAAAACATGGCCGCCAGGGGGTGGGGCTTATTTTCCCTTTATATCTATATAGAAAACTTTAAAAATCTTCTTGTCAGAAACCACTGGACCAATTTCCATATAATTTTGCAGAAATGTTCCTTTGGTTATTCTCTACCAAGATTGTTCGAGCCATTTGGATTCGTCAAAAAACATGGCCGCTAGGGGGCGGGGCTTATTTTCCCTATATATCTATATAGAAAACTTTAAAAACCTTTTTGTCAGAAACCACTGGACTGATTTCCATATAATTTTGCAGAAATGTTCCTTTGGTGATTCTCTACCAAGATTGGTCAGGCCATTTGGATTCGTCAAAAAACATGGCCGCCAGGGGGCGGGGCTTATTTTCCCTATATATCTTTATAGAAAAATGTAAAAATCTTTTTGTCCGAAACCACTAGACCGATTTCAATATAATTTTGCAAAAATGTTCCTTTGGTGATCCTCTACCGAGATTGTTCAAGTCATTTGGATTCGTCAAAAAAACATGGCCGCCAGGGGCGGGGCTTAATTTCCCTATATATCTATATAGAAAACTTTAAAAATCTTCTTGTCAGAAATCACTGGACCGATTTCCATATAATTTTGCAGAAATGTTTCTTTGGTGATCCTCTACCAAAATTGTTCGAGCCATATGGATTCGTCCAAAAATATAACCGATTTCAATATAATTTTGCAAAAATGTCCTTTTGGTGATCCTCTACCAAGATTGTTCAAGCCATTTCGATTCGTCAAAAAAACATGGCCGCCAGGGGTGGGGCTTATTTTCCCTATATATCTATATAGAAACTTTAAATATCTTCTTGTCAGAAATCACTGGACCGATTTCCATATAATTTTGCAGAAATGTTTCTTTGGTTATCCTCTACCAAGATTGTTCAAGCCATTTGGATTCGTCAAAAAACATGGCCGCCGGGGGGGGTGGGGGGGGCAGAGCTTATTTTCCCTATATACGTATCTATATAGAAAACTTTAAAAATCTTCTTGTCAGAATCCACTAGACCGATTTCAGTATAACTTGGAAGGAAAGTGTCTTTGGTCACCCTCTACCAAGGTTGTTCAAGCCATCATGATTCGTCAAAAAATTTGGCTGCAAGGGGGCGGGTCTTATTTTCCCTATATATCTATATAGAAAACTTGAAAAAAAATCTTGTAAGAAACCACTGGACCAATTTCAGTATAACTTGGCAGAAATGTTTCCTTGGTGACTCTTTACCAAGATTGTTCAGGCCGCCATGATTTGTTAAAAAACATGGCTGCTAGGGGGCGGGGCTTATTTTCCCTGTATTTCTATATAGAAGAAAAAATCTTGTCAGAAACCACTGGACTGATTTCAATATAACTTGGCAGACATGTTTCCTTGGTGACGCTTCCTTGGTGACCCTTTACCAAGATTGTTCAAGTAATCGTGATTTGCCAAAAATACATTGCCGCTAGCGGGTGGGGCTTATTTTCCCTATATATCTATATAGAAAACTTTAATAATCTTCTTGTCAGAAACCACTGAACCGATTTCAATATAACCTAGCAGGAATGTTTCTTTGGTGACCCTCTACCAAGGTTGTTCAAGCTGTCATGATTCGTCAAAAAACATGGCCGCTACGGGGGCGGGGCTTATTTTCCCTATATATCTATATAAAAAACTTTAAAAATCTTCTCGTAAGAAACCGTTGCACTGAGTTCAGTGTAACTTGACAGGAATGTTTATTATAGTGATTAATTTGATTTTTATGTTTTTGCTTTGATGCATTGACTGAGTTGGGAGCCTTTATGCGAACCGAATTTTTATGTATTTCTGTATTAAGAGTAGCATCGGGACCCAGGGTGAAGTTAGCTAGCTGAAAAAGTGCTTTAAACCCCGCGGTGGTTTGCTCTATCGACCGTTTTAAGGCGGTGGTCCCGGTGTTAGTCTTACTTTTTGTTGCTTTGTGGTTTATTCTACGAGGCGATTTGTTGTATGTCTTTACGTGTGTCATTTTTTTCTTGTGTTTTTCAATTCTTTTAGTAGTGCGATTACCTCGCTTGGGGAAGAGAGAGCTAATCTTAGTGCTTTTCGTACGTTTGTTCGGTTTGTTTTTGTTTAGATTTGTCGGTTTCCTCTTCCTCTTGGGGTCTGGGAAGGGCTGTGGTTTGTGATTGTGGCACTCCCTGCTTTGGTGACCTTATACCAAGAATGTTCAAGCTTTCATGATACGTCAAAAAACATGGCCCCCGGTGGGGGGCGGGGCTTATTTTCCGTAACTTTGAAATTCTTCTTGTCAAATACCATCTGACCGATTTCAATGTTGCTTTGGTGACCCTCTACCAAGAATGTTCAAGCAATCCTGATTTGTCAAAAAAAAAACATGGCTGTTAGGGGGTGAGGCTTATTTTCCCTATAAATCTAGATAGAAAACTTTGAAAATCTTCTTGTCAGAAACCACTGAACCGATTTGAATTTTACTTGGCAAGAATGTTCCTTTGGGGACCCTCTACCAAGTTTTTTCAAGCTGTCATGATTCCTCAAAAAGAAAAAAAATGGCTGTTAGGGGGGAGGGCTTTATAGCTATATAAAACACTTTAAAAATCTTTTTGTCAGAAACCACTGGACCAGTTTCATATAACTTGGCAGAAATGTTCTTTTGGTGACCCTCTTTCAAGATTTAGTTGTCATGATGCGTTAAAAAGAAAAAACATGGCTGCTGTAGGGGGTTGGTGGGGGGTGGGCGGTGCAGGGCTATAAAATTTAGAGCAGTGAACTTGGCTGAAACTTCAACAGTAATATAAGTATGCAAATCTGTTTGCTCAGGTGAGCGATATAGGACCATCATGGTCCTCTTGTTGTTACTTGTTATGTAGTGGTTCACTTTCTAATGTTCGTCTTTTAACAATTATGTAGGTTGATTATATATTCAGTTAAGTTTGGGTAACAGAGTTCCCACATTTTCGGGAAAGAGTTGCCAACTCTGCTTGCCAGTTGTTCATCTTGTGGTTGCTTTATTGTATTTGTCTGTCTTTCCCTTTGGTGTAGGGGGATTGATGTGGATATTATTATATCAGTTCCTGAGTTATCTTATTTACTTTGTATGTTCTTTTATTACTCTTTGGTAACCGGTGCAAATAGGAAGTTTATCTTAATATATTTAATACTTCTACAACAATATAAGTGAAGATACTCACGAAATGCCACTATCACGACGCGCAACCTTCCCGAGGCAGCATAAGATAAAGAAACGAAGAACAGTCAATGACAACACAAACGCCACATATGAAACCACCAGCGCATGAACAAATATGAACTGCTACAGAGGATCCGCTATAGAATGCTCAGGAGAAATATGACTCGGGTGGAGCTTAAAACAGATTTACTCGCACGAAACATCGCCCTCAATTCTGACGCAGCTCAAAATTATGAACATATGGTTGCTCCGTATAGGGGCCTTCAACCTTAGGAAGTGACAATTACAAACGATATGATAAAACTAAGGGCTCAGTCGTGTTCTGAAGCGAGAACACGAGAAAACTAAAAAGAGGACCAAAATATGCTCGACCACAGCCATGAAAACCAAGTGTAAACCTTCTGAAACAGAAAACAGAAGCCAGTATGAGTTGTATGATCATCTACGATAGTCTTCTCATTAGAAGATGTATAAATGCATGTTTCATCCTCCATCTTGATTATTAGTCTTCGAACCTTGTAACTAGGTAATCGTGTGACGTAATGCTAGAGGAATAGCCAACTACCAAAGGGGAAGCCAGATAATAATAATAAATTTCATTTATGCAAACTTTCGTTCAATAAGGGGTGTTAGAAAACAAACAAATTATTCCGAACCGTGCTCAAATGCCACAGATAAACGTTGAGTTTAGGTTGTGCCCATCTGAGCACGAGCGAGCGCAGCGAGCAATTGCTCAATGGGTACAACCCAAACACAATTGTGCTTTATCTGAGGCATTTGAGCACGGTTCGGAATAATTTATTTCTTAAGTACAGTTGATGTCTAAATATAAATGAGCACTGAATGTTTAAAATTCTTGCCGCGTATTTGTTAAACGCCTTGTACTTTATGGAATTTCGATGAAACTTTTTGGTTGCGGAAAGTACTTGAATTATTGTATTTGGTCTTGATATACTCTTACCGAGTGTAGTCCGTCAATAAATGTTTTGAAATTGTGGATATGACAAAAATTGCAGTGAACTCCCTCAGCATGCATTTTAAAGACTTACATAAGTATACAATTGTATTGCAGTGTATACAAATTAATCTAATAGAAAAATCATAAGCACGAACGTCCGAAAGGTGTCGCAGGAGGCGTCCTGACTTGGTTGGAGAGTTATCTCTCTGACAGAAGACGTCGTTTTTCCAGGTGCTAACTCGAAGTGGGCCTTTATTCGTGCAGGTGTGCCCAAAGGGCCAATACTGGGTCCTTTACTTTTCCTGCTTTACATAAACGACATTGTATCTGATATTGGCTCGAATATTCGACTTTTCGCTTACGACACAAATCTTTTAAATGCCGTCGATGACTCTTTGACAGCCGCTGGCCAGCTTGACACTGACCTTGAGAAAATATCGCAATGGGCAACAACTTGGCTTGTATTCGTTAACCCTTCTAAAATAGAAGCAATGCTGTTTTCTCGCAAATTAAACAGACCTCACCATCCAACTTTCTTCATGCAAAATCACCAGATAACAGAAGTTGACTCACACAAATATTTAGGCCTATACCTCTCGAATGACTACACCTGGCACAAACTTATTAACTATATAACTAAAAAAGCTTGGTCTAGAATAAATATCAAGTTAAATTCAAATTAGACCGTAAAACTTTGGAACAAATATACTTAGTTTTGATCAGATCTCTGCTTGACTACGGTGGTATAATTTGGGATATTTCTTACAATTCGAAAAACAGGAACTTGAAAAAAGTCAGATTGAAGCAGCTAGAATAGCAACAGATGCAACCAAACTAGTCTCAATCGCTGCATTTTATAGAGAAACAAGATGTGACTGTCTAGACGAGAGACGTACTAAACATAAACTGACATTATCCTATAAGATGACAAACGCACACTCTTCCCTTTTTTATTCTCTTTTTTTTTTCCGCAAACTGTCAGCAATGCATCACGTTATAATCTGAGAAATTCTAGTGACATACACTGTTGAAGCTCGAACAAGTTTGTTTTATAACTTATTTGTTTCCTCAACTGTAAGAGCATGGAATAGTTTACCTTCCACCGCCAAGCAGTCCGACTCAACTAATTCTTTCAAGTACTTTCTTAACAAAGACAAAGATCCAGCTCCTAAATACTATTATGTTGGAAGTAAAAAAGCTCAAATATTTCACACCAGACTGCGTACAAAAGTGTAGAGGATGCGCAACACTTCTTTTTTCATTGTGAAAATTACCAGCTTCATCGAACTGTACTTTTTGATGCTGTTTCCCTGTACCAGAATCCTAGCCTAAATCTTATTTTTTTTTTTTTTTTATTTATTTATTTATTTTTTCAATTTATTTACTACATTTTTAAATGTTTATTTTGTTTCATTTGTTGTAAAACATACTATCGCCATAATGTAGACAAGTTAGTATATGCTTGGGAGAAGAACTCTATAAGCACGCGTGCTTTCGTTCTAATCCCTCCTTTATTTGAGATATTTATGTGTGTATCATATGTACTATAAATGAAATAAATATGTTTAAACTAAAGGTGTCTGGTAAAATTTAAAATGTGCCAATAAAAACGATATTGTAAAATTTCCAAAACAAACATCTTCTTACAAGTAGCGACCATCTTGGATCAGAAACTAGACATTTTTGTCAGTCCATTTCAATGAACCTTTAAATATATAACATCGAAAAAAAGGTAGACGGTGTATTTGAAACACAGTTTGCATGCGAAATTTTATAATTAGTTTTAGGCAGTAAACCAGGGCACGCTCCGTTGAATGCAGAAAACAGCATCAGTATCACTTTTTGCTTCATAGTTCCTACGCACATGAGAAAATAAACATTCCGGTTTCTGTTTCGAACATTATTTTCTTTCTTTTCAATACGTTCATCTGAATACGTAAGATTTTTTTTATACTTGGAATTTGTTAAGTATCAACTGGGCCTCCGTAGAAACATGCCAGTTTTCGCGAAATGTGATGTATACATATCTGCTATACAGTTGTTTTATATACACGTATGTCCAAACTGTCTTCCTATATCAAAATAAATTGAGCCAGCGCAAGAAAAACCCTACAAAATGACGAGCGACCAGCGAAAACTCAGAGCAGATTGCCCATCCGCGCAGTCTTATCAGAGTCTTTGCTTATCGCATGTAACTTGTACAGCCTCCAGGCTATCAAAAGAGTGATAACAAGACCCCAAACCATACTGTGTGGATGTACAAGCTGATATGAGTCTTTGCGGTTACACAGGTCTTATTGTTGGTTTTGTCGTGCGCTGGCTCAGTTGTATATCTTTCCGATTGTAGTCTTAGTAATTTTGTTGTTTCGGAGTCCGTACTATTTAATGTTGTTTTTGTTTTGTTTTTGTTTTTTTATTGTTTTTTTTTTTTTTTTTGTTTTTTTTTTGTTTTTTTGTTGTTGTTTTTTTTTTTTTTTTTTTTTTTTGTTTTGTTTTGTTTTTTTTCTTCTTGTTCTTTTTTGTTTTGTTTTAACTTTTTTTTTCATTTTATTACACTTCATTTATGTTGGGTCACTGTACGTCTGCCATGTCTTATACCAAATCTTCACCCTGAAAATTCTACGGGTCACTAATGTTCCCCATTAATCTCCATGAACAGATTACATATTGCTGCAATGCTTATCGGACGCTGTATTTTTTTTTTTTTTTTTTTTTTTTTTTTTTTTTTTTCGTTTTATACGATTCATAAGAAATATCTTTCTAAAAAAATGTCTTTTGTTGTAGCTGGACGTTTCATACACTGGTAATATTTATCACTTTTAAATTTGAAAACTGTGGAATATGAAGAAAAAAAAATCTGTGGTTTAGGTCACCAGTGACGTCAATTGATGTTTAGCATGCTGGAAAAAAAATTGTAGACAGCGGTTTGAAAGAGTTTTGTTTGTTTGTTTTTTTGTTGTTGTTTTTTTTTTTGTTTTTTTTTTTTGTTTTTTTTTGTTGTTGTTTTTGTTGTTGTGTTTTTAGTTGTTGTTTTTTTTTGTTTGTTTATTCGTTTGGTTGTTTGTTTTTTGTTTTTTGTTGTTGTTTGTTTTTTTTTGTTTTGTTTTTTTTTTGTTTTGTTTTGTTTTTTTTATTTGTTTTTGCATACTAATAAGGTTTGACCTTTAATGCAAATTGTCTTTTGAAGGAAGCAATTTTCATGAAATGTCAAAGTTAATTTTCTGCGGAATAAAATATGCAAATATCGTCAGTGTGTGGTCTACTGAAGTAGCCCGGAAAGTGTTAAGTTGAAGACACCGGACGCCAAAAGGGTATGGAATATCGATGCAGTTGCGAATAAGGACTAGATCAGCCTGTAATGCGCGAGATATCATCAGCTGAAGAGATTCTACAGTATAGTACGACTGGGCTAGCAAACAACGAGGGTCGTTACCAACCTGTGTAGAAGTGCAGGTTAATCTTTTTGCCGCCATTAATCCATATAAGCCTAGCGTCCCATAAAAGGGACATTGGCAAACAGTGTAGACCCAGATCAGACGCCGCAAAACGCGGCGTCTGATCTGGGTCCACACTGTTTTTATTAAGTTCAGATATTTCTACAAAACATGACAATAATAAAAACTAACCGGACACCCCTTATATAGCAAGTGAACCTGTCTAAAGTGTAAAAGTAGAAGAATCCACTCCACATAAATGGGTTAAAAAGTCTGCCACCAAAAGAAGAGCAATGTCCCAGTAAGCATTCTACATAAATCTATAGCGGGCCTTTATCGGCCCGTCAGGGTAGCTGATGGGCCGATAACGGCCCGCTATCGATTTATAAAGAATGCTAGCTGGGTCATGGTTGAATTCGCATTGATTTTACTTTACATTGGTCGAATTATCGCGATGACCACAAACGTCAGCATATTGCATATTTGGAATTCTGGAAACTTGATATTAATTAACACTTTTAAACTTTACCACTCCAAGAGTAAAATCTGCAGACGACATCACTGAGATTGTTTTCTTATTTTCCCAGCAATTTCAAAGCATATTTTCTGGGAAAAGTCTATTTTCTGGAAAAACTGAGAAAAGTATTGCATAAAGTCGTCTGCCGAAATTTTTACCTAGAATGCTAAACGTTAAGTCACCTAGTGGAGCAGAAATTGTACACATATATTATATACAGTCGGACAGAGAAACCCGTGAAGACCCAGATCAGACGCCGCTTTCTGTGACTTCTTATCAAGACACATCATAATGGACATAATCATAATGGACTTGTTCAAATATTAGGATAAATTTGATAACGTGTTAGTCTGTCCAAATATTTAGGTTAACTTTCTACAGACTGTCTTGTAATGGTACCAGAATGTCCACAGTATTAAACGCTCAGCATGCTGGGGCAAATTTCAGCAGACGATATTTTGAAACGTTTTTCTTATTTTTTTTTCCAGAAAAAAGGCTTAGACATTTCATGCAAGCTGCCTTCTTAGGAGGAAATAATTTGTATGACTGCCAAATCGTATTTTCTTCAAATTTTCTCCTGATTTTGCCAAGAGTTTAGTAAAGCTTAAAACAAAATAATGTGAAAACAAACAAAGTGGAATGGCCGGAAAAATAGATACCGTATGTACACTACTATTGGGACCGAAGGGTCTAAGCAAACAGTGTAGGAATAGATCAGACAGCTACGAAGTCGGCGTCTGGTCAATGTCTATACTGTTTGCTACTCATCCGACAGTATATTACCACACCTTCAGATAAGAGTGGGTAGCAGGAAAAAAATCATATTTCTCCAAAAACATATGATGTGGGTACTCATTAGAAGCGCCTCGGTGAGGCGCTTCTAATGAGTACCCACAAAATATGTTTTCATGGAGAAATATGAACAATATCAACTATTTTTGGTTGGAAAAAGCGCCTTATCAAGAGCTATGTATTAGACGGGTAAACTGTTACTAAAATGGGCTTGCAATACACCTAGACTCCAGTTTGTTTTCGTTCTTACATGCGTTGTTTGTTTCCAAAGGCAATCTTAAGAGGTTTTATCTGTTCATTTTGGGAGAAGTGTGGTAAGGCATTAAGGTGCACCCATACATAGAGTATATACGGTAAATAAAAGTGGATTGAGCAACAGTCATCTCTCAGAAAAATACATGCACTTTATTTCTTCAAGGTCATACTATCTTTCCATACGAGGAAAAGCATAATCAATTGAATTGTGGTTTCTGAGCACTATTTCACTGAATGCTAAAAGCTAGAGCAGGAAGATAAAATAAACTAAAACATTAGTCTGACAGACCAGTAAGATAAAATGCTGCTTTCCTTGTGACACCCGTCGCGTTCCCATAGACAAAAGTCTGCATGAAAGTCAAACCTATTTGAGCCACAGCTTCAGAAAACGTTCCTTCGGACATGTCCGCCCAGCGAAGGTTCAGATCAGTATCTTCCCTGGCACATTTTGGATAGTCCAGGTTTCTTCATGCGGACAACGAAGACTCTACTCAGACTGCGCGGATGCGCAGTCTGATTAGAGTCTTCGGTGGGCGCACATATGAAAACAAGCGTATACATGTAAGAACAGTTGTTTCGTCTTTGAAGAAAGCAGAATAAAAATGCTCTTTTATTATTACCCAGCTGACCTCTCCTTTCATAGGTAAAGCGGAAGGTAGATCAAATACTAACTAGGTGCCTTTAGTTGGAATCTTCTGTCTTTATCATAGGTCCTCGGAAGACTTTAATAAAACACTTTTTTATTGAAATATGGTGAAAATGTTTAATACAATGTTTCAACATTTAAACTTATGCCAATGCGGATGACTAAAAACTGAGCAAATAAACTTGGTGATTATGGAAAGCTGAGTATTATCAATATATCTCTGACTGGTGTAGCGTACTGACGTGCAAATTTGGGCCGCGCTTCTCGTGTATATGTGGACAGCACGAGCCTGGCTCAGCCTGTGTATCTACGGTATGTTCAGGTGTGTTTCTTCGCTGTCGCTTACAGAATCATTGGGCTGTGTAGACTATATCAATAGAAAACAAAGACCTGACGAGACTATAATTGTGCAGGATAATCTGCATCTTCGCAGTTCATACATCACGAAAACATACCTATATAATTTTGACCCCCTTAAACCCCACTTTTATATAGTAAAACTGGGGTTTACAGGGGTAAACATTATTTTTCTTATTTCTGCTCAAAAACATAGATTGTGCGAGGCGGTTCTAACGAGTACCCACAATCTATGTTTTGAGCAGAAATGTGAAAATTATCAGAGTTTTTTATCTGAAAATTTTCAGTTTTTGGAGATGAAATTTTCTATATATTTGAATAGGCATGTTTTCATAATGACATGCTTCAATACAATTCTTTTAACACGACTAATAAGCTCTCAAAAATATTGAAGTTTGATGACATCGTGTTAACAAGTCCACATAAAAAGTACCCCTGTGTCCCCTTATATAGTGAAAACGTGGCAGGGGCTGTGTAAACATTGCTAGGCATAGTTTCAAAGTATTACAGTTTGTAAAGCAGCATTACAATGCGCTTGTGTTCTACAACTGTTTTACAGTAATAATCTGTCTTAATGTGGTTATAAACCAACTCGTCCCCCTTTCTCATATTATATGGTGAAGATGGCATAGCTTACAAGTATGCGTGTAGCTCTAGATAAGATGGGCACCTTAATTAATAGTTTCTTATTTCCTCTGAGCTTATTTCTTCACTAAAACCTCATTAGAAGCGCCTCACAGAGGCGCTTCTCATGAGTGCTCACAATATATATTTCTGTGGAGAAATAAGGAAAATGTCAATACTTTGGATTGAAAAAACAAAACAAAAAAAAACAAAACAATAATATCTTGATCTAGAGCTATGGCTAAGAATGTTCCAGTTTCGTTAGGCGTGTTAAGGTAATATGTAGGACGAATGAGTCTCGTTAGCTAAATGAAGTTGTTAAATACACAGATACATCATTAGACCTGATTATGGACATTGCTGATAAGGGCCATAAAACTAGAAGCATTGTCGCCTTAGGTTCTTGGTAAGGCCCAAGAAATGGAAATGTTCAGCAAGGTATAAAAGATGTATAACAAAAGTTTATAAATTTTCAATTGTATAATTGAAACAAAAATCAGCTTGATATAAAGCACTGATAGTTTTATGTGAATACGTCTTTATAATTTATGTGAGAAGCGTAAAACTTGCAGATCAGATAGTGTTTTGTTGTTATACTTCCAACCGGCCAAACCGTCTAATTTTCCTTTTAATGAGTCCGTATAAAACTGCTATAAAGGATATAGTCGGGTTTGTATTTTGTATATATTTTTGACTAGTTTCTAATGAAACTAATACGCATATTAAAAGCAAATTTTAGCTAAGATAACATGCTTGAAATATACTAGTTCATTTTAATAAGGATTTAGCAGAATACCAATAATTAACAAAACGCACACTTTTAGAAACTTGCAATCTTTTCATTTCCGTTTCTTATCGAAACACACTAACGAGCTCTATCTGTTTTTGGTGCAATTAAGATTGTTTGACGAACAAAATGGTATCACAAAACTTTGATAAGGAAATTTAAGGATAATCAGTACTCTCAATGGAGGTAATTCTGACTAAATTATTTTGCCTCCCTTCTGAAAAGTGGTCTACTTTAAAAGGACAGAATTTGCTCCCCATGGGATTTAAATTCCTTTTGTTTAAAGTAGATCCCTTTCCAGGAGGGGGTTGTTGAACAGGCAGTCCAATAAAAGTAAAAAAGATTGCCTTTGGAAACAAATAACATACTACAGATAGAAAATGGGAGCCTCGGTTTTATTGAGACTCTTCATAAGCAGTATTGAATGTTGCAACACTGCTTACGCCCTCTAGCGTATACATAAGCATAACTCACTTTTTCAAAGATACCACAATGGGCCCAGTGATCACAAAGGAAATGAAAATATAATCTGCGCTATTGCGATGTACGGGGAGACGTTTTACGGCCGCCACAAGGCACTAACCAAGCTGCAGTGTAGTAAAATAAAAGTAAAAAAGATTGCCTTTGGAAACAAAGAACATACTACAGATAGAAAATGGAATCCTCGGTTTTATTGAGACTCTTCATAAGCAGTAATGAAGGTTGCAACACTGTTTACGCCCTCTAGCGTATACATTGGCAGAACTCCATTTTCAAAGATGCCACAATGGGCCAAGTTACGTTGTTTCCATTTACAAAATGGCGGAACTTCTTCCAGGTGTATACAGTCCCCTGATCCATTTATGCCTAGCGTTCCTTAAAAGGGACATTGGTAAACAGTGTATACCCAGATCTGATGCCGCTTCACACGGCGTCTGACCAGGGTCTACACTGTTTGCAATAACATTAGAAAGTTTCAATAATAAAAAGCAACTATCACGATTTCTGTATAACACCCCTTTGACTATACAATTGGAAGGGTATTTTCAATAAACTTTCCCATCATGAACTTTGGAAAAGTTCATGATGGGAGAGTTTATTGAAAATGTTCAGGCGTAAATAGGTTGAATAGAAGCTACAATGAATCAGTTATCTAGCATTTTTCAATCCCTTTACTCCACAAAACTACCTTTAAAGCAGGCCTAAGCCGCGTCGCGAGAAAAAAGGCTCTTCGGATTTTCCGTCGAATCAATCTTTCACATCACGAAAACACGCCTATCATGCCTATCCAAATATATAGAAAATTTCACCAAAAACTGAAAATTTTGCATAAAAAATCTAATATGTTTTCATATTTCTGCTTAAAACATAAATTGTTGGTACTCGTTTAGAACCGCCTCGGCGAGGCGGTTCTTCACGAGTACCTACAATCTATGTTTTTTGGGGGGGGTTTAAGGGGGTCAAAATTATATAGGCGTGTTTTCGTGATGAGTATGCATGCCCGGTCCCTTAGCAAGGCCACATGTTCTATTTCCATGGCTGAAGTTTCCCCGTGGCCTATTGCTTCCGTGGGCAAACAGTACAGGTTCTGGTGACAATGTGCAGACTCAAATGGACCTTTGCTGTTAGCGTTTGCTATAATCGCTCCCATGACACGGCACTTTCATTTAGATCATGTACCTGGCTGTTTATCTACCTACCACATATTGTGCAACTTGGTTTGTAAAAAAGGAAATTAATACTTTTAAGTACAGTCGACTCTCGTTATCTCGACCTCGCTTATCTCGAATAACTGCTTATCTCGAAGTGAAAATCTTGTCCCTGTTTAAACATGGAAATGTAACAATAGGTAACAAAATATTGTGGAAATGAAGGAGCAATTTCTCCTCTTTTCCACAATATTTTCAATATATCTCTAACGTCAGGAGTCAAAATACATATGTATTTGTTAACTGTGGCTGTTCTCTTTATTGTTTTCCTCAATTCCGCAAATCTGATATGTCTCGATATGGATATTTCGAAGTGTTTCAGAGAGTCCCTTGGACTTCGAGATAACGAGAGTCGACTGTAGTTATTACATTAAGAAATCTATACTATCTGCACTACCATGTTCACTACTCTTTTCCCCCATAATATCTTTTGAGAACATGGTTAGGTAAACATTATTAGGGAGAATGTTAGATATTACCAGATTTTAAACCAGATTTTCAGTTTCTTTGTTATTTATAGCAACTTTTTATTGCACAAATCTGTCCTAGTTTGGCTCAACAACCCAATCTTCTTTTCCCATATAACCTGGTTAAAATCCTATGGCTTACACAGCTAGATGAGAAAGGTATTCAGATACGTATGTCCCTTATTTCTCCCAAAAACATAACTTGGGTTAGAAGAGCCTCACCTCCGCTCATAGAAATGTGTTCAACGATTCCAAAGTATCAGAAAATATATAGTACAGGGCCACATTTACAGGATGAATAAAAAAGAAAAGAAAAAGAAAGTATTAGAAATACCACGAGCGGAAGAGCTACATTGTATCTATCAGTGTGGCTTTCACTGTTTAAGGGGATTGGATATACTTCGTAGTTTTACCGCGGTACTTTCTTTTTTTTTCCTAAAGGGGAGAAATTTTGCCATTTGCTGTTTGACCTACTGCTTATCAACTGCCTTCTAAAAGGGGTCTACTATAAAAAGAACGAATTGCTCCCACGATGACTTATTTTTCCATTAACCCTTGCCATGCTGAATAAATTAAGATGCCACACCTATTTCTAATGGTCACCCAATCAGATTACTTGATCCAGATTGTTCATATATATCTGAAGAAGCCATCTGATCTGGATCAACACTGTTTGTAAAAGCAGGATATATCCGGGTTCAGCAGGACAATGATTAATTAAGAGAAAACCTTTTTATGAAGGTGTAAAATCAATTTTGACAGAGTTCTCCTGAAAGTGTATCAATTTCCACGCCCACTTCTAAATTTTATGTCAATACATGATCCAGATTGTTGATACGAATTTACATATTAAATGGCAAACAGTGCAGGTCCAGATCAGTTGGCTTCTTCAGATCTAGATCAAGGCAGGACATATCCGGGTTCAGCAGTACTAGGGTTAAGCACAGGTTGATCCTTATTCTCAAATGTACTAATGGCCACAGGCAATTTAGTTGGCGTCACTTGAAGACAAAAAGTACAGAACAATGTTCGCATTTCCAACAGTTTTTCATTAAGGAGAGGTGATGATATGACCACTATTCAGAATAAATCAGCCACACCATGAGAAAATGTACCTTCGGACGTGCGCCCAGCAAAGACTCAGAACTGTCTCTGATTCCGCATTCATGGATCCGTCTTCACTGGGCGTTGTTGGATAGTTAACAATGATGTAAGGAGCCTGATCAGAGTCTTCGCTGCGCGTTATTGGTAGTCAGAAATCCAAAGAGCCGCTTCCCTAGAGTATGACCAGTCCACTTGGCGCTATTAGATTAGTAAAGTTTCCAAAGAGCCAGGTCTGCAGTCTGATCAGTATTCACTTGGCGCTATTAGATTAGTCAAGATTCTAAGGAGCCAGGTCTGCAGTCTGATCAGTCCACTTCGCGCTGTTAGGATAGTCAATGATCTAAGTAGCCACATCTGAACAGTCTGATCAGTCTTCGCTGGGTGTTATTTGGATAGTCAATGTAGCCACATCTGAACAGTCTGATCAGTCTTCGCTGGGTGTTATTTGGATAGTCAATGATCTAAGGGGCCACATGTGAACAGTCTGATCATTCTTCGCTGGGCGCTATTTGGATAGTCAATGATCTTAGGAGCCACATCTGCACGGTCTGATCAGTCTTCGCTGTGCGCTATTTGGCTAGTCATTTATCTAAGGAGCCATATCTGTACGGTCCGATCAGTCTTCGCTGGGTATTACTTGGCTAATCAGTTATCTAAGAGCCATATCTGTACGGTCTGTTCAGAGTCTTCGCTGGGTGTTATTTGGAAAGTCAATAATCTAAGGAACCACATCTGCACGGTCTGGGCAGAGTCTTCGCTGGATATTATTTGGATAGTAAATGAAATAAGGAGTACATCTGCACCACCCGATCAGAGTCTTCGCTGGGTGTTATTTGGATAGTCAATGATCTAAGGAGCCACATCTGCACGGTCTGATCGGTCTTCGCTGAGGGGTTATTTGGATAGTCAATAATCTAAGGAGCCACATCTGCATGGTCTGATCAGTCTTTGCTAGCTGTTATTTGGATAGTCAATGATCTAAGGTGCCACATCTGCATGGTCTGATCAGTCTTTGCTAGCTGTTATTTGGATAGTCAATAATCTAAGGAGCCACATCTGCATGGTCTGATCAATCTTCGCTGGGTGTTATTTGGACAGTCAGTAATAAATAAATATTATTGCCTTAAGAAAATGGTCTTTGCCGTAAATGCGGAGAACGAATTTCTACGTTTGCATGGATATAATCGCAGTCTTATCACTGCATTTGCAGTCCACTTGCAGAACCGTCGGATATCATGACATCACAGAAATCTTAGCCCATGATCAAACTATGCGGAGACGCCGGTGGGCTGCTTTGGGTCTTCGTTGTTGCCATATGCAATCAGAACCTTTTTGAACATAAAACGGCTCCAAGCAGTTTCATTGGAATAAAAGAACACGGTTTTATACCAAATAAAACATTTTATGGCCTCATATATTATTCACGGATGAATATAAATATGGTGGATTAAAAGGCAGTTGATGATGACACAATAAAATCACCGCGTTGGCATCTTGCACGTCATCATAAATGTTTGATATCTCAGTAAAGCACTCATGGTATATCTGGGTTCCGTCATATCTGAAAACGGCTCCAAACAGAGATTCGGTCTAGGACAGCTCAGACAACTTTGACGCTAGCAAATCAAAACCTGATATGGAAATACATTAGGCCCCTTCAAAAACCAAGCTGATGCGCTCCCTGGTTACATTCACCTTACTATACGCTTGTGAAACTCTCAGTAAGCATTCTATATAAATCTATAGCGGGCCGTTATCGGCCCGTCAGGGTACCTGACGGCCCGCTATAACTTTATATAGAATGCTAGCTGGGCTTTGACTCCAGGCCTTAGAAATGACCGCATACTAACATCTTGTACATAGAAGAAAATTGACAGAGGAAGTAAGCAAGTAAATCACTTCAGTTTATTCAAACATCTACCCAATACAACGTAAGTGATGCCAACTTGACATTGCCATAAAAAGGTCAAAGGACATCCTGGGGCCATGATTTTTTTTTTTTTTTTCAAATCTGGAAGCCCTCACACCTCCAATACCATATGCAGTTTACGCACCATTTTTGGCTCTGGGAAGATTTTTGATGGTTTTTACCATATATTGAAATGGTCTTATTTGATGGACTGTGATCATTTTATTAATCTCTGATTCCCCGTATGTAAGGATGCTCCATATCAAATTTGAAAAGCATTGATCCAGTAACTTCAAAGAAATCATTTGAAACTGTGGATGGACTCTATAGGACGGACAATCGTTTATCTCATCCTGAGCATTTGACCCCTGTGAGCTAAAATGTCATGCTGTTGGTATCTTATTTACACCTAATCAACAAGCACTGATTCCATTTCTATCACGTGTATTGTTTTTTTTATTATTATTATTATTATTATTATTATTTTTCTCCAATTTTAAGTAAATGTTGATACTTCGAAATCAAACGAATGCAAATTCTGCTGGTAATACATTGTGAATTCTGTCCCAAATACAACCACATATTACAGAACAGAAGTACTTCTCCACTGAAATACATCGACAGCCTCTGTTCTCCGCACTGATTTAAAAATAACTGTTAAGGCTACAAAGGAAAAAAAAAAAAAAAAATGTATCTGTATATAAAACGTACCTTCTGACATTCAAGCAGTCTGATCAAAATCTTCTTTGCTTATCCTTATCTGTCCAAAATGAATCCATTGAAGATTCTGATCAGACTGTGCGAGTGCGCAGACTGACCTGAATCTTTGCATTCCGCACATCTTCGAAGGTACATTTTAACCCATTTATGTCGAGTGGACTCTTCTATCGTCACTCTTTGAACGGTCCATTTCAGATATAAGGGGTCTGATCAGTATTTTTTTTATTGTTATCATGTTTTGTGGATACTTGAACTTAATGCAAACAGTGTAGACCCTGATCAGACGCCGCATTCTGCGGCGTCTGATCTGGGTCTACACTGTTTGACATTGTCTCTTTTATGGGACGCTAGGCTTAAATGGGTTAACCTTTACCACTCTCTGGGCTAATTCAGCAGACGACAAATTAATATTTTTCTTTTTTTTCCCCCAGATAACAGGATTTGACAGTTCATGCAAAATGTCTCCACTGCATGAAATGTCAAACCTGTTTTCTAGTAAATAAATAAGAAAAATATTTAAAAATGTTGTCTACTGAATTTTCTACCCAGTGTTAAGGACTTTGAGTCAGATGGACATATCGAACCATTTGCTTCAGGTTATTTTTTTTCCAATGTCTATCATTCTCCTTTGAAGTGTAGGGAGTTTACCTTATCAACCCTTAATGTTGGTATAAAGTCTAAGCAAACCGTGGACACTGAATAGTGTTTGATCGGGGTCTACATTGTTTGCCACTCATCAGGCCGTTTTAGAAACATCACTTGATAGTTAAATGGACGTGTTCTGGCATTCAGGGCCCGATTGTTCAAAGCTTTGTTAGCTTAACGAGCTCGTGTTAACTGTTCTAGTAAGTAGAATATCTAATTCACAGGTATTTTTGCTGAAAAAAAAAATGTGAGTAGCCTTTGCAAATGCAAAAGCTACTCACATTTTTTTTCAGCAAAAATATTATCGTATACGCCATATTTAGTGATCAAAGTTTTAACGATATGTTAGTTTTGAACGACTGGGCTCTGATCGCCATTAAGCCCTTTGTTTTGTTTCATCACAGTGTGTGTGGTTATATGCGTTTGTAATTTGAAGCGGCATCAGAATTATGGGCGAGTTTTCGTACTAATAAAACTAGTTTAACCGCATCTCGCACACTTATTCTAAGAACAGTATGAGTGTCTCAATATTTAGGGTAAACATGGTAATGCTGAATTTTAAGCAAACGGTGCGTAACTTTTGTACAATTGTACACACTTATAAATGTGTAATATTAATACCAAAAGGCAAAACATCATATCAAACAAGCGGATCATAACAAGAGCCCATTTCGAATGTGAAAGGCTGTGTGCTCCATCCCTGGTCAAGTCACCAATGGTACTAAAATCGATATAAGCCATGAATTCCCTGTAGAATCCTGCCACCATGATGATGGCAGTGGCAGAAAAATTCTTCAGTGGCATTAAAGCATGGCACACGCACACATACACACACACACACACACACACACACACATTCTGATCAGCCTGCGCATTTGCAATGTCAGAGCAGAAATTTCACTGGGCTCATTTTGGATAGCAAAGGCTGCCATTACGAAGACACGCCTATTCAAATATACACTAAAAATTTTACCACCAAAAAATGAAAATTTTCGGATAAAAATTTTGATATTTTTCATACTTCTGCTCAAAACATAGATTGTGGGTACCCGTTAGAACCGCCTCGGCGAGGCGGTTCTAACGAGTACCCACAATCTATGTTTTTGAGCAGAAACAAGAAAAATAATGTATACCCCTGCAAACCCCAGTTTTACTATATAAAAGTGGGGTTTAAGGGGGTCAAAATTATATAGGTATGTTTTCGTGATGGCAAAGTTTCTTCATGTGGACAATGAAGACCCATCAGCCTGTGCAGATACGCAGATTGATTCAAGTCTTCATTAGTAGCAATGTCAGAAATTACCCTTTCACATATTGTGGCTCAAATATACTATAATGACAATTAGGGAGAAGTAACAAATGAGATACAAGAACACCGATGCTCTATGTTATTCATGTTATTTATTCTAAGTGAGAAACAGTTTAACATGTTCAAAAACGTTCAATCTGACTAAATAATAAATACATGTATCAAAAGTATAAAATCGGACATTTCACCATTTAAAATGCAATGAGCAGGCTTTCAAGTGCCCTCCATCGAAAAAGTAGGGATAAAGTAGTACTAAAATTTTGAAAAAGTAGGGCAAAAAATAGGAATTTCAATCATGAAAAAGTAGGGCTAGTAGGGACGTTCTGAGTGTTTTCAGACTTTAAAAAGTTATAAGTAAACTAATTTTTCACTGAACAACAACACTACATTACTATTGGTAAAGAAATACCAGAATATATTTTTCCAAAAAAGGAGTTACAAATGAAGTAAAAATATTCTATAAACTTTTACATCGTAGCTGCTCAGGTTAAACTGATCTGATTTGTTTTTAAACTCCGAGTGAGCAAAGCGAGCGAGGAAAAAATTACAAATTTTGGTCGCTTCAAACATTTTTTGACTAATAAAAGCACCGCAAGCATAATACCACGCCATAGCAATTATTTGTTTATGTATTAAAGTTATCGTTGCGTAAATGTCTGGAAAGAAAATGACGGAGGGACAGATAACAATCCTAAACCAGATCTTGTAATATCAATGGACAGATAACAATCTTAAACCAGACCTTGATAATATCAATGCATATAGCAAGTTTGGTTAAAAGGCCTTGTATTTACTCAAGTTATCATCCAGAAACGAAAATATGGGCGTGTATCGGGTAGATAACTCCGTAAAAAATTGACGAAATTTGCCCATTAGCAATTCCAATCCAGATCTCCTTAATGTCAATAGATATAGCAAGTTTGGTTAAAATCCCTTGTTATTTACTAAAGTTATTGTCCGGAAATGAAAATATGGGCGTGTCTCAGGCAGATAACTCCATAAAAATTTGACGAAATTTGCCCATTAGCAATCCCAAACCAGATCTCTTTTATGTCAATAGATATAGCAAGTTTGGTTAAAATCCCTTGTTATTTACTAAAGTTATTGTCCGGAAACGAAAATATGGGCGTGTCTCGGGCAGATAACTCCATAAAAAATTGACGAAATTTGCCCATTAGCAATCCCAAACCAGATCTCCTTAATGTCAATAGATATAGCAAGTTTGGTTAAAATCCCTTGTTATTTGCTAAAGTTATTGTCCGGAAACGAAAATATGGGCGTGTCTCGGGCAGATAACTCCATAAAAAATTGACGAAATTTGCCCATTAGCAATTCCAAACCAGATCTCCTTAATGTCAATAGATATAGCAAGTTTGGGTAAAATCCCTTGTTATTTACTAAAGTTATTGTCCGGAAACGAAAATATGGGCATGTCTCGGGCAGATAACTCCAAAAAAAATTGACGAAATTTGCCCATTAGCAATCCCAAACCAGATCTCCTTAATGTCAATGCATATAGCAAGTTTGGTGATAATCCCTTGTTATTTACGCAAGTTATAGTCCGGAAACGAAAATATGGTCGTGTCTCGGGCAGATAACTCCGTAAAAAATTGACGAAATTTGCCCATTAGCAATCCCAAACCAGATCTCCACGATATCAATGCACATACCAAGTTTGGTGAAAATTCATTGATGTTTACTCCGGAAACAAAAAAAAAAAAAAAAAAAAAAAAAAAAACGGACGGACACACGGACGTCCAACGTGAAATCATAATACCCCGCCACTATTGTGTGGGGCATTTTCAGAAAAGAAAATCGGGAAATGTACGGGCACAAACAAAAGTAGGGAAAAGTAGGAAAAATAGGGCCCACTTGAAAACCTGAATAAGATTCAACAACAATAAATGAGCCGCAACATAAGAAAATGTATTTTTGGTGAGAAAATGTACATTTAGATTTCATGCAATGCATGAAAAAAAGGGTCCTTATGCAATTTGTGGACAACGTAGGCCCAGATCAGCGTGCGCATCTGTGCAGTCTAATCTGGGCAGTTTCTGTTCGACATATACTACAGTATCAACTGATTTTGTAAGTTTATACGCAGGCTGATCAGAGCCTGCGTTGTCCGCGAATTACACAAGGCCCTTTTAGTGTGTTGCGCATCAAATGTAGGCCAAGAAAAGTTTTAGATACGCCTGTGTATCCAGTCTGATTAGTCATCCGTGGGTGCCCTGTAGATAGTCAAGAATAGCCAAGTATCCAAGTTTATCTGAGCAGATAGCCAAGACTGATCAGACTACACAGATGCACGGGCTGATCTGCGCCTTCACTGGGCATATAAGTTCCAAGCTATATTTTGTTATGTTACAGCTCAAATGAAATGGATTGCACGTACAGGAGATTTATTACCAATCCATAGCTCTGGTAAGAAGAAAATCCCCACATTTTCTTATTTCTCCATGAAATGATGATGATTTGGTGTTTAAAGGCTCCATATTTCTCAATAAAGGGTTTATAAAATAAATTGATATAATATTAATAGGATCATTTAGTCTCTCGTTTTTGAACTGGATCAAAAATGAAATGAGCCAGCCCATGACAAAACCAACAAAATGGCATGTGCGTCCAGCGAAGACTCAGATCAGCCTGGGCATCCGGCCAATCTGATCAGAGTTTTTGCTGTCTGCATGAAGAATGCTTGGGTCCTTAGCTAACATGAGCACACAGCAGAGACCCTGATCAGATTGGGCAGATGCCCGGGCTGATCTGAGTCTTCGCTGGGCGCACATGCCATTTTGTTGGTTTTGTCATGCGCTGGCTTAAATGATTTTTTATCGTACCTCTGAATTAATGTTGGTGTTGGCAACATTAATTCAGAGATAAAATAAAAATCATTTCATTTCAAGGACGAGAGTCTATCTGAAATTTTACAGGCTGTCAGATGCCACATTTTATGACTGTATTAATACCATATATCAATTTATAAAACCTTTTCTGGATAATAAAATGTCTATTTTTGAGGAATATGGAGTCTTAAAACGTCTCTTTCAACATCAGTTCAGTCATATCAAGACAAGGTATGTTGTGGGTACTTATTAAAGTGACTCATCAAGGCAGTTTTAATGAGTACCCGCATGTTATTTTGAAGTGATAAGATGCTTCAAATGAGTACCCACTACATAAGGTTTTATGGAGATATAAGGAAAATATCATTACTTTTGTAAAAAGTGCATTATCTTGAGCTAGGAAATCAGAACAGCAGAATCCAGACTACCAGCATTTCTATTATCTAGTCATGGTCTTTGCTGTCAGGCTGAAGGAAGACCAGCTCCAGTCCTGACAAGACAGTGTGGCTGTATTAATCCTTATCCTGCTGTTCACGACAACCCCTATCTTTGCAAACAGTGCAGATCCAGATCAGATGGCTTCTGAAGAAGCCATCTGATCAGGATCTACACTGTTTGTCATTCAGTTTGTGAATTTGAATGAAAACATTATGATGTAATCTGATTGGTTGATAGTCAGAAATGGGTGTGGCTAATTAAATTATTCAGCAGGATAAGGGTTAAGCCAACTTTGAATATTAAAACGCTTAGCATGCTGGATAAAAAATCCAGCAGACATCATTTTAATATTTTTCTTATTTTTCCCAGAAAAAAAGGCTTGATATTTCATGCAAACTGTCTCCTTTTGAGACAATTTGCATGAAATGTCAAATCCTATTTTCTGTATTTTCTGAATAAAAATAAGAAAAATATCATTAGTTCTGTATGCTGAATGTTGGTTGTTTCTGTTGTAAATTCATGATAAAATGCTCCATGAAAGTCCAAAGTGAACTTGTCAAAGTGCATATCAAGACCATAGTTTTTTTCCTTTAAGTGTAATGTAATGGGAAGGGAAACAATATTTCCACATCAGCATTATTTCCCGTTCCTGAATAATAATACAACTGCCCAAGTTCTGATAGGAACCAGCACAGGACAAAATCTACAATAAGACCCATGTAATTAGCAGAGACTCAGAAGAGCTGTCTGTTCTCGGTCTACACACAGAAAAAGACTGTACATCCAGCCAGTGTGCCAATTGGGTTTTCGTTCATCCCGGTATGGATAGCTCGGAGGCTGTATAAAGCACATGAGATCAGCAAAGACTGATCAGACTGTGTGGATGAGTAGGCTGATCTGAGTCTTTGCTGGTTGCATGTCTTATTGTAGGTTTTGAAAAGCTTGACATTTCATTCAAACTGCATTTCCGAAGAAAATAAGGCTTGATGTGTCATTGAAAATGTCTCCAAATGGAGAAAACTTGAATGCCAAGCCAATATTTTCTGCAACAAATGTCAGGAAACATTTAAAAGTGCTGATATTATCTATAGTCAGCAAGTTAAAGTACATGCTTGCTGCTTTCAATCTAGGACATCCAGAGGCTAAGTTAGTCTCTGCATTTTTTCATTGGGCTGTCTAATATAACTATTTACTGATTTATTTCTGAAGATTTATCCTATTTAAGTAGACTCTTCTACCACAAACTCTTTGGAGCCGTCTATTTCCAATAATGGGGTGTCTGGTTAGTTTTTATTTATACTTTGCTTTATAGAAATTCCTAACATTGTAGATGCTGATCAGATGGGGCATTCTGGGGTGTCTGATCTAGGTCTGTACTGTTTGCCAATTACTCTTTTGGGGTCTCCAGATAAAAATGGGTTAAAAACAAGTAAAAACAAGTACAAACATTTATTCAAAGCTAAGGCTAATTCCCTGATGCACTAAATTTGTACAGTTAAAAGGGGAAATTAGGGAACAGAGCGCAACTTATTTCTTGTTTCATGGTCAGTTATTTTCAGTATCAGGAAAATGATTAGGTTTGCATTTTGTGATCTATAAATGGGTCAGTGCAAGATGTGGACAAAATATTCAGCCTAATGACACCTTTGAATCCTGTCTTTATGTACTTGGGACAGGTATACAAACAAAATATATTTAAAACAGTACCCTAAACTCATTGCATTCCTGTAGGGGACCTTATTAATTATGAGGAAGCGTATGTGATGGGCAGTTGTGTTATTTTCATTTCAGATGGCACATATTAAAGAATAGAACATTATACTGGCACCATTTAGCACCTTAAAACATCAGCAGTAAAAGACTTTTTGAACAACATAAAATAGCCAAAAAAAGGTCAATAAAAATAAACAATACAGATGGCAGTTTATATACAGTCGAACCTCGTTATCTCGAACTCGCTTATTTCAAATTACCGCTTATCTCGAAGTGAAAATCTGGTCCCTGTTTTAACATGAAACTATCACAACAGGTAACAAAATAATGTGGAAAAGAGGAGAAATTGCTCCTCAGGAGCAATTTCTCCTCTTTTCCACATTATTATATATATATATTTCTAACTTCAGGAGTCAAATTACATATTCATTTGTTAAATGTGGTTGTTCAATTTAATGTTTTCCTCACTGTCTCAACTCTGATATGTCCAGGTACGGATATCTCGAAGTGTTTCAGTGAGTCCCTTTGAATTCGAGATAACGAGAGTCGACTGTAGTATTATATGTATGTACATAGTATGATGGTATTGCATAGTTAAACATGTCAGCACCCAATGAAATATACATACACTACACATTGATATATTTTTACTTTGATACACAACCTACTGCCTGTACAAGTAATTACAAATTATTTGTTACATGGTTCTTAATCTAGACAAACACAGTTTCTGGTGGGTTTACATATTCCAATTAAATACACTGACCAAATACTGGTGCAACACTTCCGAATTGCAAAGAAATGTAAAATTAATACCTTTTTTCTGTTACAATAAAAATTGATCTGTTTTAGTTGGCCAATAATTTCTTGGATGTTTATTTTATATTCAACTATTGACTTATATGCCTGTTTTACATATTAGATCAGTTTTACAATCATAAGGCAATAGTCTTAATTTCTTTTACCATTTAGTAGTGTTGCAATTCTTTTTTGGGTCAGTATACATATAAAACAAAGCAAAAAAAAAAAAAAAAAAAAAAAAAAAAAAAAAAAAATGAAGTCTTCATGAAAAATGGATTATATAAAAAATTACCACATAATTGCAATTTAAGCAAAACTTCCTTATTCTGTGAAAATATATGGACCCCCAAAATTGATACTTATCATAATATTTTTGTATTATCAACTATCAACTATCTGTATGTATGTAAGTCCTGTACAGGACTTCTAGGTGTTTGTTTGTGGTTACTGACACTCCTGAGAATATTTTGATCATACTTTAACTCTGTGTCATAATCATAGTTTAATCAAAGCAATTTGGACTAGTACCCAAGAATACCAAAGGCTTAAATACTATAAAAATGATATTACCTGCAAACTATATTGATAAAAACAGGAAGTACTATATTTACCCTAAGTATCTGGACAGCTTGCTACACTTATTCTAAAATCTGAAGGAGTCCTTTATTTACTACAAAGCAATGTGCCTAAATACTGCTCGATTGGTGGCAAACAGTGTAGACACTGATCAGATGTCGCATTCTAAAGCCTCTTTTCTTGATTAATTTAACTCTTGTCCTGCTGAATAAATTAAGATGCCACACCCACTTCTAATTTTCAGCCAATCAGATTACTTGATCCAGATTATTGCTTTAAATTCACATACTTAATGGCAAACAGTGCAGATCGAGATCAGTTGGCTTCTTCAGAAGCCAACTGATCTGGATCAACTCTGTTTGCAAAGGCAGGGCATCTGTCTGTCTGAATACTTAGGGCAAACATGTACATGGAATCAATGATGGACTAGAGTCTACAGCCAATTACTACAAACTCTAAGTTATATAAAAAATTAAATGGCTTGCACCTGCAAAATATTAATCCATTTATGCCAAGTGGACTCTTCTACCTTAGCTCTTTAGACTGGTTCATTTCAATATTAGAAGTGTTTGGTTAGTTTTTAATGTTACCATGTTTTACAGAAAATCCTTTCCTAAATGCAAACAGCGTAGACCCTGATCAGATGCCACATTAAGAAAGTTACTTCAAGGAAAAAATGGGCCTCAGTAAATAGCTAAGGCACAGAAGTCTACTTAACTCCATCCTGATTGTTGTTCTGTACAAGCCTACATACTGCAGAATCTACTGGCATAACAACTTGATCAGAATACTGTGTTTACCTTAAGTATTCAGAAACCTTACCCCTTAAAGGGAATGGAGGCAACTGATTTTGTCCCCTACTGAAATGGGGTCGGTTCTAAAAGGAAAGAATTCACTCCTCTTGGGAGCAAACTCTTCCCTTTTATAGCAGACCCTTTTTGCTTGATGTGCAGGAATGCAAAACATGAAGAAGTGGTCTGATTTTATATTATTATTATTATCATCATTATTATCACTTTTCAAAAAAAAAATGACTTGACTTTTCATTTTAATCATCTGGGCCCAGTTGTTCAAAGCATTGTTACCTTAATGAGCTCATTAGTGGTTAAAATGCTAACTGTTCTAGTAAGAACAATATCTAATTCACACATATGTTTGCTGAAAAAATGTGAGTAGCTTTTGCAAATGCAAAAGCTACTCACATTTTTTCAGCAAAAATATTAGCATATATACCATATTTAATGATCAAAGTTTTAATGACATCATCAGTTTTGAACAACTGAGCTCTGATCGTTAGGGTACTTCTAAAATTTGAACAATATGATTACTTACTGATGTGACTAAAATATTTGCAAAATATCTACAAGTCTTTGAGGTAAAGAATCCTTTTACAAAACATTTACAGAGAAATTAGATATTCTCATTTATCTTCCTCCTATTAACTCATTACTTCTAAAACAGGGATCTAAAATGATTTAGTACAAGTGCAATGAATGGACTTGATTGTACATGCAAGACATTCTAAAATAACATCGAGCAGTATGGTTTTGAGCAATATGACTTGACTAAATATCATGAGACAATAAATGACAAATACATACAGAGATGAGAAAAGGCCAAATAAACAATGAGGGAAGCTGTGAGAATATCAACAGCTCATTTACAAACAGCAAATAACCAGTCTGCAGGAACTTCACTATAGAGCTGTATTGTAGCAGTATTTACCCTAAGTATCAGTACACCTGAACTCCTTACCATATTTGTCTAAAAAATCGATTAACCCTTGTCCTTCAGAAACTGGATATACCCTGCCTTTTCAAGCAGTGTAGATCCAGATCAGTTGGCTTCTAAGAAGAAGCCAACTGATCTGGATCTGCACTGTTTGCAATTCAGTATGTGAATTTATATCAACAATCTGGATCAAGTAATCTGATTGGCTGAAAATTTGAAAATTTATTCAGCAGGACAAGGGTTAAGTCCATCTGATTACTTGGTGATGAGTCTATAAGCTGCTGTTCAAGGTATCTATGTGAACAAAGAAGAGCCAGGCCAGGCTACAGAACTGTGCAGACCTGTGAAAGCCTTTACAGTTTGCATATGAGCTCTATAAGACAAAACATATTCCTTATTACATGCATGTCAGTTAAGACTCGCATCAGCCTGAGCATCAATGATGTCTGACCAGCATCTTTGCATCTTCAAGGTGATACTGAAGACTCTAACCAGACTGCAGCTGATCTTAGTCTTCACTGGGTACAAAGTTTATGGTACCATAATAACCCTAGACAGAATGGCCTTTGCAAACAGCATAGACCCAGATAAGATGCTACAATATGCGGCGCCTCTGATCAGGGTCTACACTGTTTTCCATAAATACAGCATTATTTAGACACATCAAGAGGAAGGAGGATGAAGTACTGTATTTGACTTAATTACTGCATTGTGCGCTTAGGTTTTTCAAAATTACTGGGAACACTCATTTGTGGTAAAATATGTATCTACCTACTAAGGATACACTATAAAAAAAAAACAACAACAGAAAAGGACTTATTTGATGATGATTATGCGATTTTTTCTGATTTTCTTTATAAAGGCATATGTTGTAGGTACTAATTTGAATTACATCGACAAGTTGATGCAATTCAAATGAGTACCCACAACATATGCCTTTATAAAGAAATAAAGAAAAAATGCACTGGCTGTAATCCAAAGACTACGGAATTTCTTGACTGTGCACTTATAGGGGGTTATGCTGTAATTAGATCGAATATGGCATTTCAAATTTTTGGAGAAGGATGGTCAGTAAATAAGAGGTCCTAAAATTTAGGGTAAATACAGAATATTTTCTCACTCTGCTACTCATATATCTTTTTTACCCCATATACTGGGACACACAGGTCTGATCACAGGGTGTAGGCCTACATAAGACACCACAGAATGTAGCAATTAATCAGGGACAAAACTGTTGGCCACTAGTCCAGACAGGTCTGATCACAAGAGTGTAGACCTACATAAGATACCACAGAATGTAGCATTTAATCAGGGTAAAACTGATGGCCACTAGTCCAGACAGGCCTGATCACAGGGTGTAGGCCTACAGAAGACACCACAGAATGTAGCATTTAATCAGGGTCAAAACTGTTGGTTACTAGTCCAGACAGGTCTGACCACAGGGTGTAGGCCAACATAAGACACCACAGACTGTAGCATTTAATCAGGGTCAAAACTGTTGGCCACTAGTCCAGACAGGCCTGATCACAAGGTGTAGGTCAACAAAAGACACCACAGAATGTAGCATTTAATCAGGGTCAAAACTGTTGGCCACTAGTCCAGACAGGACTGATCACAGGGTGTAGACCTACATAAGACACCACAGAATGTAGCATTTAATCAGGGTCAAAATCCTTGGTCACTAGTCCAGACAGGTCTGACCACAGGGTGTAGGCCAACATAAGACACAATAGACCGTAGCATTTAATCAGGATCAAAACTGTCAGCCACTAGTCTAGACAGGCCTGATCACAGGGTGTAGACGTACATAAGACACCACAGAATGTAGCATTTAATCAGGGTCAAACTGTTACCCACTAGTCAAGACAGGCCTGATCACAAGGTGTAGGCCTACTTAATATACTACAGAATGTAGCATTTAATCAGGTCAAAATTGTTGGTCACTAGTCCAGACAGGTCTGATCACAGGGTGTAGGCCTACATAAGACACCACAGATTGTAGCATTTAATCAAGGTCAAAAATGTTGGTCACTAGTCCAGACAGGACTGATCATAGGGTGTAGGCCAATATAAGACACCACAGACTGGAGCATTTAATCCAGGTCAATACTGTTAGCCACTTGTCCAGACAGGACTGATCACAGGGTGTAGGTCTACAGAAGACAGCACAGAATGTACCATTTAATCAGGGTCAAACTGTTACCCACTAGTCCAGACAGGCCTGATCACAAGGTGTAGGCCTACTTAAGATACTACTGAATGTAGCATTTAATCAGGGTCAAAACTGTTGGTCACTAGTCCAGACAGGTCTGATCACAGGGTGTAGGCCAACATAAGACACCACAGACTGTAGCATTTAATCAGGGGGTCAAAACTGTTGGTCACTAGTCCAGACAGGTCTGATTACAAGGTGTAGGCCTACATAAGACACCACAGAATGTAGCATTTAATCAGGGTCAAAACTGTTAGTCACTAGTCCAGACAGGTCTGATCACAAGGTGTAGGCCTACATAAGACACCACAGAATGTAGCATTTAATTAGGGTCAAAACTGTTGGTCCAGACAGGTCTGATCACAGGGTGTAGGTCTACAGAAGACACCACAGAATGTAGCATTTAATCAGGGTCAAAATTGAGCCACTAGTCCAGACAGGTCTGATCACAAGGTGTAGGTCTACAGAAGACACCACAGAAAGTAGTATTAAATAAAGGTCAACCTGTTGGTCACTAGTCCAGACAGTTCTGATTACAAGGTGTAGGTCTACAGAAGACACCACAGAATGTAGTATTTAATCAAGGTCAAAACTGTTGGTCACTAGTCCAGACAGGTCTGATCACAAGGTGTAGGCCTACGTAAGACACCACAGAATGTAGCATTTAATTAGGGTCAAAACTGTTGGTCCAGACAGGTCTGATCACAGGGTGTAGGTCTACAGAAGACACCACAGAATGTAGCATTTAATCAGGGTCAAAATTGAGCCACTAGTCCAGACAGCCCAGATCACAAGGTGTAGGCCAACAAGAGACACAACAGAATGTAGCATTTAATCAGGGTCAAAACTGTTGGTCACTAGTCCAGATAGGCCTGATCACAAGGTGTAGGCCAACATAAGACACCAAAGAATGTAGCATTTAATCAGGCACAAAACTGTTGGCCACTAATCCAGACAGGCCTGATCACAGGGTTTAAGACTAAATAAGACACTGCAGAATGTAGCATTTAATCAGGGTCAGAACTGTTGGTCACTAGTCCAGACAGTACTGATCACAGGGTGTAGGCCAATATAAGACACCACAGAATGTAGCATTTAATCAGGGTCAAAACTGTTGGTCACTAGTCCAGACAGGTCTGATTACAAGGTGTTGGCCTACATAAGACACCACAGAATGTAGTATTTAATCAAGGTAAAAAATGTAGGTTACTAGTCCAGACAGGTCTGATTACAAGGTGTAGCTCTACAGAAGACACCACAGAATGTAGTATTTAATCAAGGTCAAAACTGTTGGTCAATAGTCCAGACAGGTCTGATCACAAGGTGTAGGTCTACATACGACACCATAGAATGTAGCATTTAATCAGGCTCAAAACTGTTGGCCACTAGTCCAGACAGGTCTGATCACAGGGTGCAGGTCTACAGAAGACACCACAGAATGTACCATTTAATCAGGGTCAAAATTGAACCACTACTCCAGACAGGTCTGTTCATAGGCTGTAGGCCACCATAAGACACCACAGAATGTAGCATTTAATCAGGGTCAAAACTGTTGGCCACTAGTCCAGATAGGCCTGATCACAAGGTGTAGGCCAACATAAGACACCACAGAATGTTGCATTTAATCAGGCTCAAAACCGTTAGCCACTAGTCCAGACAGGCCTGCTCACAGGGTGTAGGTCTACAGAAGATACCACAGAATGTAGCATTTAATCAGGGTCAACACTGTTGACAACTAGTCCAGACAGGCCTGATCACAAGGTGTAGGCCTACATAAGATACCACAGAATTTAGCATTTAATCAGGGTCAAAAATGTTGGCCACTTGTCCAGATAGGCCTGATCATAGGGTGAAGGCCAACATAAGACACCACAGAATGTTACATTTAATCAGGGTCAAAACTGTTGGTCACTAGTCCAGACAGGCCTGATCACAAAGTGTAGCCCTACATAAGACACCACAGAATGTAACATTTAATCAGGGTCAAAACTGTTGGCCACTAGTTCAGACAGGCTTGATCACATGATGTAGGCCAATATAAGACACAAAAGAATGTAGCATTTAATCAGGGTCAAAACTATTGGCCACTAGTCCAGACAGGCCTGATCACAAGGTGTAAGCCAACATGAGACACAACAGAATGTAGCAGTTAATCTGGGTCAAAACTGTTGGCCACTAGTCCAGGCAGGCCTGATCACAAGGTGTAGGCCAACATAAGACACAAAAGAATGTAGCATTTAATCAGGGTCAAAACTGTCGGCCACTAGTCCAGACAGGTCTGATCACAGGGTGTAGGCCTACATAAGACACCACAGATTGTAGCATTTAATCAGGGTCAAAAATGTTGGTCACTAGTCCAGACAGGACTGATTATAGGGTGCAGGCCAACATAAGACACCACACTCTGGAGCATTAAGTTCTGGTCAATACTGTTAGCCACTAGTCCAGACAGGACTGATCACAGGGTGTAGGTCTACAGAAGACACCACAGAATGTAGCATTCAATCAGGGTCAAACTGTTACCCACTAGTCCAGATAGGCCTGATCACAAGGTGTAGGCCTACTTAAGATACTACTGAATGTAGCATTTAATCAGGGTCAAAATTGTTGGTCACTAATCCAGACAGGTCTGATCACAGGGCGTAGGCCAACATAAGAACCACAGACTGTAGCATTTAATCAGCACAAAACTGTTGGTCACTAGTCCAGACAGGTCTGATTACAAGGTGTAGGCCAACAAAAGACACCACAGAATGTAGCATTTAATCAGGGTCAAAACTGTTAGTCACTAGTCCAGACAGGTCTGATCACCAGGTGTAGGTCTACAGAAGACACCAAAGAATGTAGTATTTAATAAAGGTCAAAACTGTTGGTCACTAGTCCAGACAGGTCTGATTACAAGGTGTAGGTCTACAGAAGACACCACAGAATGTAGTATTTAATCAAGGTCAAAACTGTTGGTCACTAGTCCAGACAGGTCTGATCACAAGGTGTAGGCCTACATAAGACACCACAGAATGTAGCATTTAATTAGGGTCAAAACTGTTGGCCACTAGTCCAGACAGGTCTGATCACAGGGTGTAGGTCTACAGAAGACACCACAGAATGTAGCATTTAATCAGGGTCAAAATTGAGCCACTAGTCCAGACAGGTCTGATCACAAAGTGTAGGCCAACATGAGACACAACAGAATGTAGCATTTAATCAGGGTCAAAACTGTTGGTCACTAGTCCAGATAGGCCTGATCACAAGGTGTAGGCCAACATAAGACACCAAAGAATGTAGCATTTAATCAGGCTCAAAATTGTTGGCCACTAGTCCAGACAGGCCTGATCACAGGGTTTAAGATTAAATAAGACTCTGCAGAATGAAGCATTTAATCAGGGTCAAAACTGTTGGTCACTAGTCCAGACAGTACTGATCACAAGGTGTAGGCCAACATAAGACACCACAGAATGTAGCATTTAATCAGGGTCAAAACTGTTGGTCACTAGTCCAGACAGGTCTGATTACAAGGTGTTGGCCTATATAAGACACCACAGAATGTAGTATTTAATCAAGGTCAAAACTGTTGGTCACTAGTCCAGACAGGTCTGATTACAAGGTGTAGCTCTACAGAAGACACCACAGAATGTAGTATTTAATCAAGGTCAAAACTGTTGGTCAATAGTCCAAACAGGTCTGATCACAAGGTGCAGGCCTACATACAGCACCACAGAATGTAGCATTTAATCAGGGTCAAAACTGTTGGCCACTAGTCCAGACAGGTCTGATCACAGGGTGCAGGTCTACAGAAGACACCACAGAATGTACCATTTAATCAGGGTCAAAATTGAGCCTCCAGTCCAGACAGGTCTGTTCACAGGCTGTAGGCCACCATAAGACACCAAAGAATGTAACATTTAATCAGGGTCAAAACTGTTGGCCACTAGTTCAGATAGGCCTGATCACAAGGTGTAGGCCAACATAAGACACCACAGAATGTAGCATTTAATCAGGCTCAAAACTGTTAGCCACTAGTCCAGACAGGCCTGATCACAGGGTGTAGGTCTACAGAAGACACCACAGAATGTAGCATTTAATCAGGGTCAAAACTGTTGGTCACTAGTCCAGACAGGCCTGATCACAAGGTGTAGGCCTACATAAGATACCACAGAATTTAGCATTTAATCAGGGTCAAAAATGTTGGCCACTAGTCCGGTTAGGCCTGATCACAGGGTGAAGGCCAACATAAGACACCACAGAATGTAGCATTTAATCAGGGTCAAAACTGTTGGTCACTAGTCCAGACAGGCCTGATCACAAAGTGTAGCCCTACATAAGACACCACAGAATGTAGCATTTAATCAGGGTCAAAACTGTTGGCCACTAGTCTAGACAGGCCTGATCACATGGTGTAGGCCAACATAAGACACAAAAGAATGTAGCATTTAATCAGGGTCAAAACTGTTGGCCACTAGTCCAGACAGGCCTGATCACAAGGTGCAGGCCAACATGAGACACAATAGAATTTACTATTTAATCTGGGTCAAAACTGTTGGCCACTAGTCCAGGCAGGCCTGATCACAAGGTGTAGGACAACATAAGACACAAAAGAATGTAGCATTTAATCAGGGTCAAAACTGTTGGCCACTAGTCCAGACATGTCTGATCACAGGGTGTAGGCCAACATAAGACACCACAGAATGTAGCATTTAAGCAGGGTCAAAACTGTTGGCCACTAGTCCAGACAGGCCTGATCACAGGGTGTAGGTCTACAGAAGACACCACAGAATGTAGCATTTAACCAGGGTCAAAACTGTTGGCCACTAGTCCAGACAGGCCTGATCACAGGGTGTAGGCCTACATAAGACACCACAGAATGTAGTATTTAATCAGGGTCAGAACTGTTGGCCACTAGTCCAGACAGGCCTATTCACAGGGTGTAGGCCTACAGAAGACATCACATTAATTAAGGACTACTGTAATAACCCTATGTATTGAGGCAGATAGGCATTTGTAAACAGTGTAGACCCAGATCAAACGCTGCAGAACACAGTGTCTGATCAAGGTCTACACTGTTTGCCATACATACATCAATTTTAGCCACATCATGAGGTAGCAGTAGAATGGACTATTTAAAATTTTAGGACCAGTATGGTAAGTAGATAAGGCATCCCAATAGTTAGGGTAAATACGGTACACTGTTTGTCACTCCAGACAATTTTGAGACACATGAACAGGCAATAATATAGACTTGTTCAAATTTTTTGGACAGAATGGTAAGGAGTTAGGGTGTCCAACTACTTAACCCTTGTCATGCTGAATAAATTAAGATGCCATGCCCACTTCTAATTTTCATCCAATCAGATTACTTGATGCAGACTGTTGATATAAATTCACATACTGAATGGCAAACAGAGCAGATCCAGATCAGTTGGCTTCTTCAGAAGCCAACTGATCTGGATCTAACTGTTTGTAAAGACAGGGTATATCCGGGTTCAGCAGGACTATGGTTAAGGTAATTACAGGGGTATTTCTCCACAAAGGTATTTCTCCACAAACACATGTTGGATATGTACTCATTAGCGATGCCTCAGTAAGGTAATTGTAATAAGTGCTCACAACTTTTTTGTACACATATATGAAAACTACTGATATTGTTTTTATAAAAAAGTTTATACAATGTTATGTAATGATAGAAAAATATGCAAACTGATATGGACTGTGACTGCATATGGTATAAGACCAATTTTTACTTGATATGACCAAGTGCCAAACATGAAAGAAAAAGTATATTGCCCTAGATAAATGCTCATCCTAAAATGTTGATAAAAAATATATACACAATCTAACAGAAAATGGTAACAATGTTTTTATATCGGCCAATGACAGTCAGAAACACAAGAGTGGCCACAAGCAAAATGATATCAAACATAAAATGAAAGTCAGCCTGCACAGCCATACAGTCTGTAAAAGGTATACAGTTTGCATACATAACCGCGGATCCTTCTAAATCAGGTACTGCACCATTTGATCTGAATAGGATGTTGACAATACATGTGCCCCACCCAGATCATCTTTGCTGTGACTAGTATAATTGAGGCATAAAAAAAAAAAAAAAAAAAAAAAAAATAGCTGTGTTTCCATTAACCCGACCAACCCTGTTTCCAACACCCGACTATGCTATTTTTTTTTTTCAGTAAAAATGCAAAATAAGAAAGAAAAGCACTGACCCTGAACAAAATACCTGTATTTTCATAAAATTACAGGCCTGACCCTGTTCTTTTCTGAAGAAAAAATAAAAAAATAAAAAAAAGTTTCTCCTACCTACCAACCAATTTTTTCTCAGCATGTTAGTGGCAACACAGCTATTTTTTTAGGCCTGAGATCAATATTTCATGTGTGCAGTTTTAACATTATCTTAACCCTTGTCATGCTGAATAAATTAAGATACCCACTTCAAATTTTCAGCCAATCAGATTACTTGATCCAGATTGTTGATATAAATTTGTATACTTAATGGCAAACAGAGCAGATCCAGATCAGGTAGCTTCTTCAGAAGCCAACTGATCTGGATCTAAACTGTTTGCATTGGCAGGGTATATCCAAGTTCAGCAGGACTTTGTTAACAATTTAAGGGGACTGGAATACGTGGTAGATTTTCCATCATTTCTACCCAGAGACACAACTTTTGTGACTTCCAATTTGCTTGCTTGCATGCCAGAGAGCAATTTTTTTCCTTTTAGAGTAGACCCTTTTCAGATAGGAGGCAATAACCATTCTGACAGACTTGCCCCATCTGAAAGTGTATCAATTCTCCTTAAATATTATCATTCCGGAAACACGCCTATTTAAATATATAGAAAATTTCACCTCCAAAAACTGAAAATTTTCAGATAAAAAACTCTTGATATTTTTCATATTTCTGTGCAAAACATAGTGGGTACTGGTTAGAACTGTCTCAGTGAGGCAGTTCTAATGAGTACCCACAATCTATGTTTTTGAGCAAAAATTAGAAAAATAATGTATACTCATGTAAACCCCAGTTTTACTATATAACAGATAACAGTGGGGTTTAAGCGGGTCAAAATTATATAGGCGTGTTTTCATTATGTATAAAACACACACACACACACACACACACACACACACACACACACACACACACACACAAAAATCAGAAAAAAAAACAAACAAAAAAAACATGTAAAGTGACTGCTAAAGCCACTTGCTCTAAAATAACCTGTTCCACTAAAATGTGAGACAACCAGTCCAGTATCTATAAATAAACAACAATATTATAAATAAATGAAATGAACACCTGATGCTGGTTATAAAAAAATTACAAAATTATAACAGTTTCAGCTAAAGCAAGAAAAAATGTACTTTATCACAAACCAGTCAGTCATAGCTCTAGATAAGGCAGAATAACAGACATATATTTTTCTTATTTCTCTATGAAAACATCTGTTGTGGGTACTTTCTGAGGTGCTTCTACTCAGTACCCACAATATATGCTTTTTTGGTGTAATAAGAAAAATACTGACACTTTTTGGTTGGGGAAAAAAAAAAGAAAAAAAGATTTATGTAGATCTATGTATGTGCACCCAGGCTATCCAAACAGAAGCCCTTTACTACACAGACCTATAACATCCATATGCTGAATACTATCTATTTGCCCTAAATATTTTTTACACATTTATCTATTACCATACTTATCCTAAAATTAATGAACCCATTACATTACCTATTGTGCTTTCAACATCTTTCAGAAAGTCGTTTTTACCTGAATAAGTGAATTGATAAACTTTTGTCATAATTTAATGCTAAACCTTTTGTCATAGCTACCTTTGCACAAAAAGTTTTATTCTACTCATTCAGTTTAAAAAATCAAATATTTCCATTTTTCCCATAGTAAACATGGCTACAAGTTGTGCAAAAAAAACAAAAACAAAAAAACAAAACAAAAAAAAACAACAACAAAAAAAAACGACAGGATAGGTAGATGAAGGCAGGTTTTTAACAAGTTCGACTTTGTTCAAATTTTCTGAAATTTTTACAATATGGTTGCAAAATATCAATTATTAAAATTAGTAGAGGAAAGTAAAAATATTTTCTAAGAGATATTAAAAAAAAAAAAAACACATTATTATAGAAATTGCATAGGCTAGACCAATTTTGGTCATAAATGTATTTCAAGGTAAATATTTGAGAAAAAAGCATAGAAACACAAAAGACAAGTGGTTTCCAAGATATGGCCAATTGGAACAAAATATTTCCATTCAAATTAAATTAGAACAAAATATTTCCATTTAAAATAAAATGCCAAGCAAAAAAACATCTTTCCAAATGATGTTGAAAGGACACAATAGTGTTGCATCTGAATGGTACTGATGGAATGGTCTACACTGTTTGATATGGCTTATCAGTCAGAATACTTATGGTAACACTGGTGGTTAACTACCACTATGTATATATGTATGGCATTTCCATATGACAGCCTGTCTTGGAGCCTTTACTAATATGTTTTAGTAACTTTACCCATTGTACTGGAAACGACAGACAGTGAATCTGTCTACACATTCCAGTGTGTAAAAGTAAGTACTGAAGAATGAGGTAAGGTGTATTTAGAAATTTTAGGCAGACATACACACATGTATAGAAACAAATATTTTAGTATTTTCACATAAAATGGAAGTGTGTGTGTGTTGGGGGATGGGGGGGGGGGGGGGTGGGGTGGGGGTGGGAGGTGGGGGCATGGAGGTGTTCTATAATCTATTTGGAGTTAAATGCATACTTTCCTGCTGATAGGGTAAAACAAAAATTCTTTAATATTTTGCAGTAGATTTTGAAATTGTTTCTGCTACTTATATACTGTTTTGACACAAAATCCTGTTTAGAGCTTTGACGGTAACTGGTCTTGTATATGAGTGCATCGATGCAAATGAAATTTTTGTGTTTGTTTTGTCTCTGTTTCTTTATGGTCTATGTAAAATGTGTGTTGGAGTCTTGCGTACAACATATATGTTTCAGTATGACATTTTGTATTTGTTTCTTTCCAACATTTCAGTGAAATAGAGAGTTTAAAGAGTTTATGTTAGTTTTTGTTATAATATGCAACTTTAAATAAAGATTATTCATTTTATTTATAAATATTTCTGTTTGAGAAAAATGCTTTTTGATGTATTAAAATACCAGGCTCTCAACAAACCTTAAATTCCAACTAAACCAAATTGCTGAACATCATTTCAATCACAGTAGCTCTTAAGTTTGTATTTGTTTGACTTAGCTTGGGTCTTTAGTCTGTTTTGTTTTAATACGAAAAAACCTGCAAAGAATATGTTTTTAATACAAACACAAATTTTTCAGGGATATTTTAAATACTAGGAAATTTAAAGTTGCTTGTTCACGCAACACTTTTGCTGCCAAGTCTCTATCTAAAAACCCTACTCCTCAGTGTCATGCATGTTTTATTCATTCACTAATTATTTACTTGTGTACTGAACGGGTTATTTATAGATATATTGGCATGTTTAACACTGTTGAGAAGACATTAGCTGATATAAGTAACATTTTACCTCCCTTCAAAATTGTGTATATAATTTGTCCTTGAAAGTAAATGGTATAAAGTCATCCCAAGCACTTAAGTCGTCCATGGCAGCAAAAGTGATAAACACAATACATGGCTACAAAAGTTAAGCCCCACCATTATTGTCACCCCTGCCTGAGCAAGGCCATATGCGTGTCAAAGTTTCCGTCCATTTGTTCATCTGTCCGTCTGTACACTTACTTCCAGTCTAGCCTGCAGTCAAGCATTAAACCCTATATCTGTGTTCATATTTGTATATTTAAGAACATGTGCTTTTAAAATAATGTCATATTTGTGACCTTGACCACTGACCTTGACTTTAGCACTGGTCAGGGTAACATCACCATCCGCTGAGCTATTTTTAATATTAATCAGTGAGATACAAGCTTCAAATATGGTATCATTGGCCAAATTCTTAACACAAAGTAATGAATGCATTCTGTGAAAATGCAGCCAGTGCCTAACCCCACTACTCTAACAATTTGCTGTGTTGAAATAATGACCATAAATGATACTAGTGACCACTTTTATTCAATGAAATTATACCAGCTCATCATTATGGAATAGAAAATGTTGAATGACACCGGCTAACGGTTCAGATTTTAACGATGTTTCACTGATAATCCGTTAAACCACATGTGTGGTACATTATAATGTTTTTGTTATCAAAAAGGACAGTTTAAATTGGTGAAAATGCAATGAAAGCAAGAAAGGACATGTCAAACAGGGTAAAATTGAACAAAAACATGCTAATGATGTTCAGTGAGAGTTTAAATTTGGCCTGGCAGTCAGTTCTTTTGACACATGATTTGAATGTGAAGGATATAACAAAAATGTGAGAGGTTGTTAATGTGGCTCTAAGAAATTGAAACCGATTGTGATAGCTCAATCTGATACACATTGGACCACGCAGCAGCCCCTCGCTAAGCAGTAACATCCTGTCATAGAAACAATCTCACTCCCTCTGATTCAAGTAGGACAGTTGCAATTGATCGGCAAAAAGTGGGCACAGAATAGTGTTGAAATGCACAGCAGGCCTATGTTTGTCTAGTAATTGTACCACTAGGTTCTCTGTTCTCTGACACCCCTTCCCTCCCCCCCCCCCCCCTCACCCCCACCACCTCCCCTAAACATAACCATAGCTTTACAAGAAGGTAAAAAAACATAATCTAATAACAGTATTTTCAGAGAAAACTGATGTCCCCAACTGTGAATTTTCAGTTTTTCTACTGCTGTGACCTTAAAAATTAAGTCAAGGCCACCAAAATCTGATCAGTTCTTTGTTATGTCCCAATAATATATACATGAAAATTTGGTAAGAATCCAACCACTGGTTCAAAAGATATTGCGCAGACAAGAAAGTGTCATGCCAATGACGACGCCAATGCCAACAGGATCCGCACCAAAATCAGTATGTCCTCTTCACCATAGGTTGGGGGCCATAAAAAGTTAAACAATAAGAAACAAAAGATTGTAAAGGCTCCAAAACAATTGTTGTAACCTATCCAAGACAACCAGCAGCGATGGTATAAAGCCACCATTACACTGTCTGCAATTAACATATACACATCAAATCCGTCAAAAGTATAAAAAAATACAATTTCTGTGCACCTTAGATGCCAATTTTCTGATCACAGTGCTTTTCTCTAAGAAATATATATGGTGTACTTTGTTTTTTCCCCATTTTTATTTTGAGACATATGCATAAAATGTTGTCTATTCTTGACAGAGGCCACATAGAGCCAGTAAAAATGTTTTTTATCTCCTAAACAAAATAGCAATGAAAAATTAAGTTTATTACATACCTTACCATCTTCATGTCCAGATACCCAGTAACAGGGCAAAAGAAATGGAATCTATAATTCCTTGACCATCACCAGTACACTGCATATGGGCACAATTACAATGCATAAAGGAACTAAGATGAATTCATAAAGCTTCCAAGATAGGCTGTTGTAATGAAACACCTTATGTTTATGCCGGCTTCGGTGGCTCAGTTGGATGTGCCATCCGACTAGAGACCAGGAGGTCGCAGGTTCAACCCCCGCCGAGGTCGGCAACATTCTTTCGTGGAGATTGATCATGAAATATTTTCTACGGTCATTCTCTCCCTTCTGCTGATTCAAGAAGGGCAGCTGTCAGTTTTTGGCAAAAGAATGTGCACAATACTGGTAAACCACTTAGAGGACTAAGCCTGCCCAGTAAACCTGTGGTTAGGTAAACTGACCGCGCTCGACATGACCCCATTGGGTTGACTGGGCCATAAAACCTCAACACAAACAAAACCTTATATATAAAAAACCACCTATGTGTAAATAAGGTTAAAAACCAGAGACCTGAGCAGACTGTAAGGATATTCATCCTAAGCTAAGTCTGTGCATTACGCATAATGGATTATGTTCACTTCACTTGCCCTGCCACAGACAGGGAAATAACACTTCTATACTTCAACCATAAGTACCATATAAGACCTCCTACAGACCTTTTGATCAAGTACAACTTTTCCCCATTTTCCAGAAATTTGTACTATTATTTGTTTATCAATTATATGTTGCTTTTCTTGTAAGCATCATTTATGCAAACTGACTATTGAGTGCAATGTATAACTCAGGGCCCAGTTGTTCAAAGCTAACGATGTCGTTAGTTAACTATTCGTTAAAATTTTAATTGAGTGATACGCAAATATGCTGAAATTTTTTGCTGAAAAAGTGTGCATTTTTTCAGCAAAAAATATCAGAATTCTGTATATTGAATTTGCTAAAACAGTTAACGAAATGACCCTTAACGAGCTCGTTAAGCTAACAACGCTTTGAACAACTGGGCCCAGATAAATAAAAATAAAAATTTTATCCTAAAAAATTTGGCTTATTTGGAGCTTTGCAGTTTGTAAATAACACAAAAAATATGGTACAGATACACATTTCTACAACCTAAGTGCAGAACAAATAACATTGGACACATCATTCTCATAAAAAACCTAGCCTAACACTATTTATGATTCCTTAACCCATGTCATGCTGAATATATTAAGATGCCACATCCACATCTAATTGTCAGCCAATCAGATTGTTTGATCTAGCTCTTTTATACAAAGCCAAACATTGAATGACAAACAGTGCAGATCCAGATCAGTTGGCTTCTTCATAACCCAACTGATCTGGATCTACACCGTTTGCAAAGACAGAGCATATCCGGGTTCAGCAGGATCAGTGTTAATAAATAAGACTATTTAAACTTTGGATTTGGCTTATGATAAGGTGTCTAATGAGATACAATGTACATGTCCAAATAAAGGTCTAAAAATCATTTTCATTATTTTGCACCAAAACCTATCTGACAGGTACTCAGTGAAATTGTTTCAGAGATACAATTCCAATGAGTACCCGAACATTGATTTAATGCAGAAGAAAAACCCATAAAAAAGCTTTCTCAAATTATCCCCAAAATTGTTATCTTATCTGAGTTTATCACAGCTCCAGATAAGAGTATTAGTCAGATAAATACACCAAAACCTCATTACAGCACTACTGCTGGGATCCAAAGCAAAAACCATGTTAGCTAAATAATTGTATTGTGTCCAAACAAAAAATGTATAGATTATATAGAAAAATGACCATTTATGGTCATTTTTCTATATAATCTATATATTTTTGTTTGGATACAGCACTTTGGAGTCCAACTATAAACCGTCTTATAACCAAAACTGTCTTATATCTGAAACCATCTTATATCTGAAACCGTCTTATAATGAACCGTCTTATAAATAGGGTACAGTGTAATTATCTTACTTCTACATATTAGAAGTATCTTGCTCAGGCACTTCTAATGAGTACCCACAACATGTTTTCATGGTCAAATAAGAAAACTCTTTATCTGGATACCATTCTTATCATCATGAAAACATACCTATATAATTTTGTCCCCCTTAAACCCCACTTTTATATAGTAAAACTGGGGTTTACAGGGTATACATTATTTTTCTTATTTCTGCTCAAAAACATAGATTGTGGGTACTCATTAGAACTGCCTCTATGTTTTGAGCAGATATATGAAAATAACACTATAGGAAATACAGTAAAATATCACAGACCCAAACACTAATGATTTGTTTACCATGGCTGATTTTCTGAATCCCAAGGAAATCTTCTGATAGCTCAAGAAAACAAATATTCAGGGACATTTTAGGGAAACTTTCTTATCATGAAAATATATGTTGTGTGTACTCGTGAGAATCACATAGTTGAGGTGATTCTAATGAGTAAACTCAACCATTATTTTATAGAAGATTGAAAAGACATCCCTTAATTATCCCCATTTGCCTCCTGACCTGGCTCTGTGAATTACCCTCTGAGGCTTGAACTACCCATGTTTAGAACACATTTCCATGGTCACAAAAGCCATTGAAATCAACCCTTGTCCTGCTGAACCCGGATATACCCTGTCTTTGCAAACAGTGTAGATCCAGATCAGTTGGCTTTTGAAGAAGCCAACTGATCTGGACCTGCACTGTTTGTCATTCTGTATATGAATTTGTATCAACAACCTTGATCAAGTAATCTGAGTGGCTGAAAATTGGAAGTAGGCATGGCATCTTAATTATTATAGCCCAGCTTTGAAAAAGTGGGGCTATACTGGATTTGCCATGTCCTTCCGTGATTCCGTAATTTTGTCATTCCGTGATTGCAAAATTAAAATGCATTTTGCTTAATAACTTTTATGTTTGTGGTCCTACTTCAATGAATTTACTTACACTACACTTGGTCTCTGGGGTAAGGTGTAGTTGCAGAATAGTGGTTCAGGGCCCATAAGTCTTGGAGTTATGTCCCTTGGTAAGTTTTCAAAATTTAAAATGCATTTTGCTTAATAACTTTTGTTTGTGGTCCTACTTCAGTGAAACTAATACCACACTTGGTCTCTGAGGTGAGGAAGGTGTAGTGGCAGAATGGTGGCTAAGGGCAAATAACTCTTGGAGTTCTGTCCCCTGGTAGGTTTTCAAATTTTGCCATTCTTGAAAATTTTTGTAACAGATTTCTCAGGAACAATGAAAGCTAGAAAGCTGAAAGTTCGTATAAACATGGACAATGACTGGATGTATTGTGTATACTGGAATAGGGGCCAAGGGTACATAACTCTTGGAGTTATGTCCCTTGGTAGGTTTTCAAAAAATTAAAATGCATTTTGCTCAATAACTTTTATGTTTGTGGTCTTCTTCGATGGAACTTACACCACACGTGGTATCTAAGGTAAAGGAGGTGTAGTGGCAGAATGGTGGCCAAGGGCCAATAACTCTTGGAGTTATGTCCTTTCATATGTTTTCAAATTTTGCCATTCTTAAAAATTTTCTTAACAGATTTCTCAGGAACTATGAAAGCTAGACAGCTGAAAATTCATATAAACATGGACAATGACTGGATGTATTGTGTATACTGGAAGAGGGGCCAAGGGTCCATAATTCTTGGAGTTATGTCTCTGGGCAGATTTTCAATAACTTATGTTTGTGATACTACTTCAATGAAACTTATACCACACTTGGTCTCTAAGGTAAGGAAGGTGTAGTGGCAGAATGGTGGCCAAGGGCCCATAACTCATGGAGTTATGTCCCTTCATAGGTTTTCAAATTTTGCCTTCTTGAAAATTTTCGTAACAGATTTCTAAGGAACTATGAAAGCTAGAAAGCTGAAAGCTCCTATCAACATGGACAATGACTGGATGTATTGTGTATACCGGAATAGGGGCCAAGGGTCCATAACTCTTGGAGTTATGTCCCTTGGTAGGTTTTCAAAAAATTAAATTGCATTTTGCTCGATAACTTTTATGTTTGTGGTCCTACTTCGATGGAACTTGTACCACACTTGGGGGCTTTGAAAAAGTGGTACATGCATGGACAGTGGGTTGATGTATCATGTATTCAGAAATCAAGGCCAAGGGCCCATAACTCATGGATTAAAATCCCTTGATAGGTTTTAGGATGCCATGTTATCCTGTCCTACAGTTGTGTTACCTGGTAAGGATGAATTCAAAATATTTTAACACTACATTGTATATGTATTTCTCCTCCACTTCAGCTGCAGCGGGGCTATAGTCAGATTCTCTGACAGGTCTAGTTTACTCAGCAGGTCAAGGGTTAAACTGTACTACAGTTCAATACATATGGCACAAAAAAAACATTAGGTAAGAAGAATTTCCTTTTAAATGGTTTTCTTTTTTTCTCCATGAAAATCAATGTTATGGGTATTTATTAGATGTGCCTCCATGCTTTTGCTGAGAAATAATATCAAATATTTTTGTTGCAAAGAGCTCCTCCTATCTAATGTTCTGCAAAACAAACATTTTTTTTTTCTTCAAATTATATCTCAGCAGTATACATGTACAAAGGTACCTGAGTAAAATAATGACTTTAATGACATGTTATGGTTACCTATGTAATATACTGTATGATCAGCACACAATGTCGTCCCTAACAATCTTACACAGATCCCTCATCAAGGCACAAGAAATTATTTACGAATGTGAACAAAACAAGCGAATAAAGACTTTTCAGATTTCACCAGAACTGGTTAAGCCAATTACATACAAACCTGTCTGAAAGACCACCCCTAATAAATGGCCACCCTTTGTTAAAGGACTACATGAAAACATGACTGGATGATTAGAATGAGTTTGTTCTGACCTGCACTAAGAGACAACTTGCCTTGAAAGGCCACTTTTTGGAATACCTTGGGTAGTCTCTTAACCCATTGTAGTCGCGAGACCCGTAAAAGGGTAACTGGCAAACAGTGCAGACCCAAATTAACGCTGCAGAACGCGGCATCTGATCTGGGTCTCCACTGTTTGCAAATAGTTTAGCCATTTTTCTCTAAGAATATGTAGATCTGAAAGCCGGATGTACCTAAAACTGAAATTGGACTCTTCCAATATATAGTGTGGGAGAGTCTATTCAGTATACAATAGGTTAAGACAGGTTTGACTGTAATATAAAACTTTTAAAAAGACTGGTTGTAAAATAGTTCAAACATGGCACAAATAGAAAAATGTAGAAAATGCACAGAAACAGGTCACCATTAAAAAGTTTAAATAGAAAACATATGAATCTGACTATAATGCATAAAATTGCATTCACAAAATTTTACTTTACTTTTTGAGTCACATCAAATAGAGATGTAATCAAACAGAATGTAGCAATAGATGCTGACCAAGATCAGCCTCCCCATTTTAACAAGAGGGCCAATATGGCCCTGTATCGCTCACCTGGTTACTAGACAAGTTTCGAGTCCATTGGCCTTTCTGTTCAAGAGAAGAAGTTAAATATAGATTTTCAAGATGGTGCTTAATTAAAGTGGCCATCTTGGACTTCTGATCAGAACGATTTTAGCTATTTTTAATCTAAAAACTGCCCTGATACTTCCTACCAAATTTTTGAGTCAATTGGCCTTTCGCTTCAGGAGAAGAAGCGCAAAATAGAGTTTCAAGATGGCTGCCATAGTGGCCATCTTAGATTTTTGATTAGAATGATTTTATCTATTTTTTATCTACAAGTTGCCCCGATACTTTCTACCAAGTTTCCAGTCAATTTGCCTTTTGGTTCAGGAGTTCAAAATAGATTTTCAAGATGGCCACCACCTCTACTTTCGATCAGAATAATTTTAGCTATTTTTGTTTTGCAAGCCACCATGATACTTCCTACCAAGTCTCGAGTCAGTTGGCCTTTCAGTTCAGGAGACAAAGGGCAAAACGACTTTAGTTATTTTTGACATGCAGGTCACCATGATACTTCCTACCAAGTTTCAAGTCAGCCACTTGGTTCAAAAGAAGAAGTTCAATATAGATTTTCAAGATGACATTTGAAGTGGCCAGTCAGGTGTTCTTGTGTCCAAATGTTAAGGATACTTCCATTATTGTTTAAGCGGTGTCATTATCAAGGAAATTTTGCACAAACAGAATGGATGAACAAATAACCTAATCAGCCTGCCCATGTGTTCAGTCTGAACAGTTCCATCAATATTTCACTAAAAGGATGTCACAGTACTATAGAATCTATATAAGGTATAGTTAAATGGATATACCGTTAAGATTTTGGTCATGTTGCAAACAAGGACGGCTTTTGCAGAAAAGACTATACAACACAGTATTTGAAAAATAGTATAGAAGGTGCCATAAAAGAGGCACAATCACAAAACATATATATAGAGTTGACATTTCAAGCAAATTGTCTCCTTTGAGACAAGGAGACAATTTGCACTAAATGACATTCAATTTTTTCTGCAAAAAATAAGAAAAATATGATAAATTTGCTGACTACTGAATTTGTACAAAGTCTTAAAGGTGAAAAGCCCAATGGCATATGGCTAACAGAGCCTTTGAACTCAGACAAGATGAGACTGTTCCTTTGAATAGGGAGGGGGTCCTCCCTGGGGCCATGGTACTTCCCTCTCAGGAGAAATATCATGAGGAAGTGACACAGACTGTGATGCTGGTAGTTCAGATGGAGATGTTTCCCTGTTAAAAGGCACAGATTGAGGCTTTGAAAACTGTCTTGGTACTGGGGGCATTTCACGTTCTTGAGCTGCTGTAACAGTTTGCATAGATGGCGGCTGGGAAACGGCTGGTTCCCAGCTGGACGATGCCTGCGGATATGAAAAATTCTTTGGCAGAGGAGGCACTTGTGGCACGGGTCCGTCCTTTGAAGGTGGTGATGAAAAGTCTGAATAGGATAAAGTTGACATTTGTTTGGGAGGGGATGCACTATACAAATTGTCCCTTAATGCTTCAGATGTGTTGATGTTTGTATTTTTTTTTTCTAATTCCCTATATACATTAGCCTTTTGAAAGCCACCTGTTTCTTGACTTTTTCCTTGTTGCCCTACTATAGCACTATCCATTCTCTGAAACTTTGCTGGATCGTAATATCTCACATTTGGATTTGTTGGTCTGAACCCACCTCGGCCTTGCACTGGATACGATGGAACCACATTGTATGGTCGAGTTGGTATAAACTGGTCATCTGTTGCATAATCTGATGAGTCAGTTAGCGATGAATCATTGTCACTTGTATGATCTGTTGTAGTTGTGTCTGTATGCATCACTCTAACAGTTTCTCTCAGAGGAGTGATCTCCCTTGGTCTCTGCATGAAATCCATGGGAGGGGAAATCTCCCTCTGTTTCTGATAATTTGATATATCCTTCACAGGAGAGTCCCTACGAGGGGATGTTCTGCTCTTCCCAGCCGAGTAAGTTCTCTCCATTGGCCGAGAGTAGTCAAAATCATAAACTACATACCTGAAAAAAAGTCTAAACAATACAATATACTGTCTTTGACCTAATTACCACACATGCTCAGTCAAGCAATTCCATAGTCTTCAGATTACAGCTAGTGTAATTTTTGTCTACTTCTTTATAAAGGCATATGTTGTGGGTACCCATCTGAATTGCATTGACTTGCCTATGCAATTCAAATAAGTACCCACAACATATGCTTTATGAAGAAAATCAGAATAAAACAAACACAAAAACATCACATAATCATCAGCAGATAAGTCCTTCGCTGATCTTTTTTAAGTGTACCCTTATTATAGGTGGATACATATTTTACCACAAGTTTGCCCAGTAACTGTGAAAAACCTGAGTGCACTGTGCGGTAATTAGGTAGAATACAGTAGTTAACACAAGTAATACAGTAATACCAAATTTACCCTAAATATTTGAACAGAGAGGCCTGGAGCAGTTTGATCTGGGTCTACATAATTTGCCATTCTGTGACATTTCAGACACATCAGAACGCAGTCCAATGGATATGGTCAAATTAAAGGGTCAAGTAAGGTAAGGAGTCAAAGGTCCAAATATTAACCCATTTATGCCTAGCTTCCCATAAAAGGGACATTGGCAACCCTGACCCTAACCTATCCTAACCCTAAATCTTACAATCACCTATCCCTAACCTACTCATATGTTATTATGAAACTAACCGGCCACTTACATGAGACCGTAACCCTAACCCTAGTGTTGAATAATACGCACGGGGTGTGGACACATCTATCATTTCAGCAGATTATGATGCTAAGCAACTGACCCACAATATGCTTCCCATTGACCAACTGGACTGACATTTTTTATCAGATCACGATACGATTGTATTAATATCATATACATGTAAATTTATCATAATAAAATGTCTATCTTTTAAGACTATGGAGCCTGCAAAGATGGCTCAAGACTGGTACCTAATGGACTTTGTCATTTTTAGATCAGATCAGGATATGTTACTTAATGGACTTAGTCATTTGTAGACCATATCACGACATACTACTTAATGGACTGTCATCTTCAGGCCAATCATGATATGTTACCTAATGGACTTTGACATTTTTTTTATCCAAAATCAAGAAAAGCGACTTTGTCAAGAAATGTGACTCTTGACAGGCTAGTTTATTAAGTCGCATATCATTATTGAGTAGCGATCCCATGTTAGGAAAAGGGTTGTAAATACTGCCATTCTTGATAAGTAGCATATCAGTGCTTAAGTAGCACATCAGATTTTCTAGGACGTGATATCAGGCAGATTTCATATTAGGTAGCAATATCAGCTTGTAAGATATCATGACTTAAATGGCTTACAACATTAACTCTGCAAAAGGTAGGACTTTTTAGAATATCTCTATTTATACCTGATGTAATTTGTTCAAATAAAAAGCAAAGTACATGGAAAATCAAATTCTTTCTGGTTGTGTAAGTGCTGTTCTGAGATCTGGTCTGATTCTCGAGAACATTCGGAGAATGTTTTTGCTCTCAATCTGGGCTACCAGAACAATGTACACAAATTCTGATGAAAAAACTTTCTCTGACTGTTCTTGAGAATCAGACCAGATCCCAGAACAGCGCTTGGACAACCACAGAACAAACTCTGTGTACCTAGTCATTTGATCACAAGGATTCCCCCACTGCTGCAGCTCAGATGTCTCCAAATCTTGGTTAAAATCTGGATAATTTATACATCTGTTGAGTACAAAATTAATGAAAAAGGTTTCTAAACACTCCTTTATCTCATTATTTTTCTTTGAAAACAGGCAATACCATGCATCAGATATATGGCCCATGTCAAGCAAATATGCATCGTTGAGCATGACAAAGTAAAATGTACAAATTCAAAACATACTGCATGCTGTCTCCAGTAAAAATTTCAGCATACAACATTTTGAAATATGTTTTCTTATTTTTCCCAGAAAACAGGCTTTGACATTTCCTAAAGAGACAATTTGCTTGAAATGTCAATACCTATTTTCTGGAAAAGATAATAAAAATATCATCTATTTGTTGTCTGCTGAATTTACCCAAAATGTTGTAAAGGTTAACCATTAGCCCTCTGTATGCTGAATCTACACAGAGCGGGAAAGGTTAAGCTAGGTATGGCCAATGTAATTTGCAAGATGTATCTCACCTCGTGTCTGTTGGTGCAGTATGCATATCCGAGTCCTGGTTAAACTGAGGATATTTATATACTTGTTGAGTATTATAGGGAGGTACATTATCACTTGGAAGAGAAAACTTTACTGGTGGGTCTGGCTCAGGCTGTGTTGCTCCAAGTGATATCATTGGATACCATTTACTGCCCCCAGCAGGTCCCCGATCAATGTCTGAATAAAAGGGTTGTGGTCCTCTGTCAGGATTAAAGGGCATGCCTTTAGTTGTGACTGGTGGCTGGAAAGGGGAATAAAGTCGCCCGTCTTGTCCAAAGTTTGGTAGATTTTCTGACTGAGGAAATGTTTCCGGTGGAGGCCGATATGGTACAGAAGGTCCTCTATCTGAGCTTGATTGTGATGAAGCTGGATTTCTCTCTCCTGGAGTGTATCTTGCAGCTGAAATTATACAAGAGGGCCATGATAGCCCTTTATCACTCACATGATTACGAGACAAGTTCGAGTCAACTGGCCTTTTGATTCAAAAGAAAAAGTTCAATATAGTGTTTCAAGATGGCCGCCATCTTGAATTTCCAATCAGAAAGATTTTAACTACTTTTGATTTACATTTCACCTCAATGCTTCCAATGAAGCTTCAAGTCAATTGCCCTTTTGGTTCAGGAGAAAAAGTTCAAAACAGAATTTAAACATGGCTGCTTGGCAACCATCTTGGATTTCCCATCAGAATGATTTCGCTATTTTTGATCTGCAAGTCATCCAGATACTTCCTATCAAGTTTCGAGTCTATGGGCCTTTCTATGGGCCTTTCTGTTCAGGAGAAGAAGTTCAAAACAGATTTGAAGATGGCGCCCATGGCAGCTGTCTTGAATGTCCAATCCCTATTTTAGCTTTTTTTGATCTACAAGTCACCCAGATGCTTCCTTCTAAGTTTCAAGCCTTTGGGTTCAGGAGAAGAAGCAAAAATTAGATTTTCAAGATGACTGCCATGGCGGCCATCTTGGATTTCTAAAGAAATGATTTTAGCTATTTTTGATCTATAAGTTACCCCGACGCTTCCAACTAAGCTTTAAGTCAACTGGTCTTTCAGTTCAGGGGAGAAGAAGCGAAAAATAGATTTTCTAGATGGCAGCCACAGCGGCCATCTTGAATTTCTGACTGGAAGGATTTTAGCTATTTTTGATCTACAGGTCAATCTGATGCTTCCTAAATAGTTTCAATTCAATTGACCTTTCCTTTCAGGAGAAGATGTGAAAAACAGATATTCAAGATGGCCGCCACTGCAGCCATCTTGGACTTCCGATCGGAACAATTTTAGCTATTTTTGATCTACAAGTCAACCTCATGCTTCCTACCAAGATTCAAGTCAATCTGCCTTTCGGTTCAGGAGAAGAAGCGAAAAAAAAGATTTCCAAGCCATGGCAGCCTTCTTGGATTTCTGATTGGATTGATTTAGCTTTTTTTTATCTATCAGTCACCCTGAGGCTTCCTACCAAGTTTCGAGTCAATTGGCCTTTCAGTTCAGGAGAAAAAGTGACAAACAGATTTTCAAGATGGCTGTCATGGCGGCTCTCTTGGGTTTCCGAGTGGAACCATTTTATCCATTTTTGATTGATAAGTCATCCCGTTGCTTCCTACTAAGTTTCACGTCAGCTGGCCTGTCGGTTCAGGAGAAGAAGCAAAAAATAGATTTTCAAGATGGTGGCCATCTTGGATTTCCGATTAAGTGATTTAGCTACTTTGAATACACAAGTCACCCCGATGCTTCTTACCAGATTTCGAGCCAATTGGCCCAGGGGTGTAGAAGGAATAGGCTTTTAAAGCAATTGCTGACATCGCATGACGGACGACCGACACTGACTGACCACAATAGCTCACCTGGATACATTTACATGTGTGGCAACTCTGTCAAACATGTTTAAGCCTCCTTTTTCAAAGGAAAAAAATCTACTCTCATAAGACTGTGACACTGATCTCGTGGTGATTTGTGGATGGAAAGGGGAGGCTTGTAACGGATAACACTAAAAACAAGTATCCAACATTAGTCCAAAATATTAATTCAATACATCTGGACAAAAAAGTTCAAAAAAAAAAAAAATTGAGACTGCAAATGACAAAACCTATAAAATGGCATGTGTGCCCAGCGAAGACTCAGATCAGCCTGGGCATCCGCCCAGTCTGATCAGAGTCTTTGCTGTCCACATGAAAAAAGCTTGGGTCCTCAGCAATCCATTGAGCGCACAGCGAAGACTGATCAGACTGTGCGAATGCCTGACTGATCTTTGCTGGGCGCACATGTGCAGGCTGATCAGTCTTTGCTGGTTGCATAAGTTTTATTGTAGGTAGTGTTGTGCACTGACTCAATTCTAAGTCCAGTTTATTGACCTCATGTTCACTTAGAGGGTGGGATTTGAACTGATCAAAACTTAAGACCAGTATCTAACACCAATTGAGACGATAACTAATCAAAAACTTTATTATGAAATTTCTAAATCCATGACCTTGACACTGAGTAGGGTGAGGATGGTGTCATGTAATTCCTTAGATCAGTATCTACTTAAACACCAACTTACTGTAAAACACTTAAATTTGGCGGCAACAAATTTTGGCCATTTTTATGAGTGGGCATTTTTGGCGGTTTTATATTTTGGCAGATTTTTTATATATCAAAAAAAAAAAAAAAAAAAAAAAAAAAATCTGTGATTCCTGAGTATCTTATATATATGCAGGTACTACATGGTGATTTGCAAGTCATACACTGTGATTTACAAGTCATAAATGATGATTTTCAACTGTTTTCCACACTGCATTGTTCTTGATGAGCGAGTAAATACAAATCAGTCCTATTATTATTTTTTTTACTCAATCAAACATATTTAGAGTTATTATTATCTTATTCGACCTAATTATCGCACATGCTCCTATAATTGCAGTCAAGGAATTTCTTAGTCTTCAGATTACAGCCAGAGAAAAGTTTGTCTACTTCTTTATAAAGGGATATGTTGTGGGTACCCATTTGAATTGCATCAACTTGTCAATGCAATTCAAATGAGTACCCACAACATATGCTTTATAAATAAAATTAGAATAAAAAAAAAAAAAACACAAAAAATTTGCATAAGAATCATTAGGTAAGTCCTTTGCTAATCTTTTTTTATGTGTACCCATAGTATAGGTGGATACATATTTTACTACAAGTTTGCCCAGTAATGGTGAAAAACCTGACTGCACAGTGTGGTAATTAGGTCGAATATGGTAGGTGTTGTTTTCTTTTTTTGGTGTTCTTTCTTGGTAAAGCCGTCCATCAGTTACCAATTATACCTGCTTTTTTTGACAAAAACTGTCAAGGTGTATCTGCTTTTATTCAGCCCTGTTGAGCTGGCTTTTGGCTAGATCTGTGTCTGTTACTTTACCGTATTTACCCTTAGTATTCAGACACCTAAACTCCTTTCCATAGGTTATCTAAAATTTGAACAAATACAATTTACTACCCATTGTTGTGTCCAAAAATAGCTGAATGAGTGGCAGTGTAGACAACATTTTGTGGCATCTCATCTGGGTCTACACTATTTGCTCAGGCCTGTCTGGCCAAATATGGCAGTAAAGTATAACATATGGTAAGAGTCATGCTCAGACAAACAGGTTAAATCATGACCACATTTTCAGAGATTACTAATCAATTATCAATCACAATTGCAGGATTGATAATCAATTATCTTTTCAACTCTGATTAGCCAGCTCTACTATTTTTGAAGATAAGCCCAAGATGGGAAATGTGTTTTGAGGGCAATAACTCTGTAATTATTTCACCAGAACTAAATTTTTTCATGCATCACTTCATCATCACAAAATGTATGATCAAACTGAAATTCTTGATACCTCTCAGCACTGAGGCACTTCTAATGAGTACCCACACCATAGGTTTTTGTGGAAAAAATAAGAAAAATATCAATACTTTTTTTTGGTTGAGAAAACACACCTTCTCTGACCTGTTTTCTGACAGCATTTATCTTTATATTTTCTTGCAATATCTTACCTGACTGGTTTGGTGTGCGACCATGGTAGTTTCTATCACCATTCGGTTCCCTTTCATTCTGATGTTTCTTGTAACAATACAGTAACCAGCAACACACAAACAGGATAGACACAGTTCCTACTACAGCACCTATTACAACAGCAGTCTGACTCATCTGGCTTGGGTTACTCTGTGGCTCGGATATCACACTCGAATCTGAATATCAGGAAAAGAGTATCTACTGAAAAAGTCTACAATCACAAAGCACAGTCCTCCCAAGGCACCGGAAGAAGAAATTGTGTTTGTAAAACACTATGCCCTCAATCAGATGCTTGCCTCTAACAATAATACAAGGTAAAAATGGCCCAATCTACAAAAGGCCATAACTCCTGAAATATTTTTCAGAATTTATTCAAGAGTTAATCAGATCATCTTTTCATCACTACCAATCTATCCATCAAGTTATGAGGCTCTAGCTCCAACAGTTTTTGAGATATTTTGCTGACAAGGGAAAAATGCCCAAATTTACAATGGGACATTACTCATACTCAGAAGCGATAGGCCCCTCCAACTTCCTTCTCATCACTAGCAATCTATTTATCAAGTTATAAGGCTCTAGCTCCAACAGTATTTGAGATATTTTGCTGACAAGGAAAAAGGCTCAAATTTACAAAGGGCCATTCCTCTTGAACTATTTTTCAGAATTTATTCAAAAGTTAACCAGGTCATCTACTCAACATTACCAATCAATTCACCAAGTTTAAAGGCTCTAGCTCCAACAATTTTTGAGATATTTTGCTAACAAGGTAAAAATGCCCAAAATTACAAAGGGCCCTAACTCATGAAGCATTTTCAGAATTTATTCAAAAGTTAATCAGGTCATCTACTCATCACTACCAATCTACTCATCAAGTTTCAAGGCTCTAGCTTCAATAATTTTTAGATAATTGCTGACAAGGGAAAATGTCCAAATTTACAAAGGGCCAGTACTCATGAAATATTTTTTTCAAAATTTATTCAGAAGTTAATCAGGCCATCTACTCATCATTACCAATCAATTCACCAAGTTTCAAGGCTCTAGCTCCAAGAGTTTTTGAGATATTTTGCTGATAAGGTAAAAATGCCCAAAATTACAAAGGGCCATAACTCATTAAGTATTTTCGGAATTTGTTTGAAAGTTAATCAGGTCATCTACTCATCACTACCAATCTATTCAACAAGTTTCAATGCTCTAGCTTTAATAGTATTTTAGATATTTTGCTGACAAGGGAAAAATGCCAAAATTTACAAAGGGCCAGTATTCATGAAACATTTTTCAGAATTTATTCAAAAGTTTTCAGGTCATCTACTCATCATTACCAATCAATTCACCAAGTTTCAAAGCTCTAGCTTCAATATTTTTTGAGATATTTTGCTGACAAGGGAAAAATGCTGATTTACAAAGGGCCATTACTCATGAAATATTTTTCAAAAGTTAAATCAGATCATCTAAATCATCATCACCAATCAATTCACCAAGTTTCAAGGCTCTAGCGCCAACAGTTTTTGAGACATTTTGCTGACAAGGGAAAAATGCCCAAAATTACAATGGACCATAACTCGTGAAGTATTTTTCAGAATTTATTCAAAAGTTAATCAGGTTGTCTACTCATCACTACCAGTCTATTCATCAAGTTTCAAGACTCTAGCTTCAACAGTTTTTGAGATATTTTGCTGAGAAGACTGCATTCATATTTTTTTCAAAGGGCCATAACTCAGGCAAATGGCATTATCCTGTCGAGAAAAAGAATACGTTTTTGCTATTTTTTCATGAGAAATCCATATAAGAAATTTCAAAACAGTAGCATGCACAGTTCTAAAGTTATGCTATGCATCAAAAAGCGTGACGGATGAATGCCCCAGAAGCAACATGCTCCTTCATTTTCTTCGAAGTTTGGGGCATAAAATACTGTAACAGAGGAACTGCCTTGGAACAGTCTACTGAAACAACTACAGTCGACTCTCATTATCTCGAATTCCACAGGACTCTCTGAAACACTTCGAGATATCCGTACCTCGAAACATCAGAGTTGCAGAAGTGAGGAAAACAATACATCGAACAACCACATTTAACAAATTAATATGTAATTTGACTCCTGAAGTTAGAGATATATTGAAAATATTGTGGAAAAGAGGAGAATTTCTCCTCTTTTCCACGATATTTTACCTGTTCTTAGATTTCCATGTTAAAACAGGGACCTGAATTTCACTTAGAGATAAGCGGTTATTCGAGATAAGCGAGGTCGAGATAATGAGACTTAAACTTGTTTTACCAGACTGAAACCTCATCCTTAATTCTAAATGCAGCTCTAAATTACAAATACGTGTTTAGTCCAAGAATTCAAAGAAACAGGCTGAAGCAATCAATGTAGACCCAGAACAGATGGCACAATAAGCGACATCTGATCAAGGTCTTCAACATTTTTTAGACATGTCACTTAGTAGTAGCCAGGGCCCAGCTGTTCAAAGCGCTGTTAGCTTAATGAGCTTGTTAGTTGTCAAGATGTTAACTATTCTTGTAAGTATAATATCCAATTCACAGGTATTTCTGCAAATTCAAAAGTTACTCACATTGTTTTTGCAAAAATATTAGGGTATATGCCATATTTGATAATCAAAGTTTTAACGATATGTTAACTAATGACATCCTTAGTTTTGAACAGCTGGGCTTTGATTTTTAGGCAAGTATTATGAGCATGGACACCAGAGAGTTAAAGTGACTGGATACACTTAGAATATTTTCTGCCATTTTTTACATGGTCAACAACTTTTGTCACTTACTGTGTGCTTTCCTCCTCTACAAAGCCCTTATAAAAAGTAAAGGAATTTGGAATGTTGTTTTGTCAGAGTGCGTGAAATATATCCAATGATCAAAATTACCAAAAATCAGTGATTTTAGAAAATTCCCCCACCTTTGGGACAAAAAAGCCAGACAAGGTTTTAAACTCACAAATGGACAAAACAATGTTCCAAGTATATGTGCCTGTCATGAAAAGGGCTCTACTGTAAAAAGGAATAATGTGCTCCCACAGGGAGTAAATTCTTTCATTTTAGAGTGGACTCCTTTTCAGAATGGAGGCAAAAACAATTATACACAAAGTGTATCCATTCCCCTTAGATGTCTAATTTAGGATAATTAACCCATGAATGCTGAGTGGACTCTTCTACTCTAACTCTTTGAATTGGTCCATTTGCAAAAGAATGAGTTTTTTTATTATCATGTTAATAGCAATTCCTGTATTAAATGCAAACCATGTAGATCCTGATCAGATGCTGCATTCTGGCCTGGTTCTACACTGTTTGCCAGTGTCCCTGGACGCCAGGCATAAATGGGTTAAAGTAACCTTATAAATGAGCCAGCGCACGACAAAACCTACAATTAGGCCTGTGTGACCAGCAAAGACTCAGATCAGTCTGTACATCCATCCAGTGTGTCAGTGGTGCTTGTTCATTCCTTAGGATATCCCAGAGACTGTAGAAGGCACATGCCATCAGCAATGACTCATCAGACTGCGTGGATGCTCAGGCTGATCTGAGTCCTGCTGGTCGCAAAAGTCGTATAATAGGTTTTGTCATGCCCTGGCTCAATTATTTTTCTTGATAATATGAGGGTTATTTATATGAAATTCTGCTTAATTCCCAGTAGTACAGCTGCCACAAAAATTATAAATTCAAAATAGCATCATATACCGGGGTTTTCACTGACTCCAATTTAGGCTGTTGGGATTTGTCCTTTCAGAGATATTTAGCAAAATTACATGAGGGGACCCCCACACTTTTTTTTTTCTTTCAGAAAATGGTTTCTGGACTTCTATTTTCAAAATCTTAAGTAGAGCTGGTGTTTGTAAAACACTATGATCCCAACAGTGCCCGACTCTAACACTGCTTTACTCCAACACTGCTTTACAAGATTTCAATGTTATTCTATAAAAAGGGAAATAACTCTAAAATGGGTGATAATTCAGATAAGAAAGAAGAAAAGGTATCCATAGGACAGGGATGCCCCCACCAAAATGCCATTCAGAAAAAGGTTACATATGTAATTGTGGCAGGTACAGCATGAAATTATTATTAAGGTTGATATGGCCCACACACGGTTTACGATATGGAACTTAGATAATTTATAAACCAAATAAGCAAGAGTTGTCTTCCACTGTCATTACATATTGCCTCAATGTCATGCATGCATCTGTAAATTTTCATAAATATATTCCGTATGGTTTAGGAGTTATGGCCCACACACGGTTTACTATATGGAACTAAGTCAAGGGCAGATAATTCAAAAACCAAACAAGCAAGAGTTGTCTTCCTTTTTCACGACACATCGTCTCAATGTCATGCATGCACCTGTAAAGTTTCATAAATATATTCCATATGGTAAAGGAGTTATGGCCCGAACATGGTTTACTATATGGATCTAAGTCAAGGGCAGATAATTCAAAAAACAAACAAGCAATACAATGTTCAAAATTCTGCTGTAAAACCATCTGAACTTGGACTGCGATTATTTGCCATTGCTTTTAAAGCTTTTGTGACTTCCTGGTAGGTTAAAGTTCCTTCAAGTAAACTGGACTCGTCTTGACTTAATTTTTTTATATCTGCATTAGATAATACATGTTTAAGATCTACATCAGTTAATTCTACATCTTTACTAGAGTATAAGTTTTCATGAAATGTTTTGACTTCTCTTAAGATTGTTGTTTGTTCATTAATAATGGATCCATTGCTTTTTTCAAGTTTGGGTATAAACTCCAACAAATTTTCTTTAAACTGGCTGAAAATTTAATCAGGTGATCTCCTCCTGTCCCAATCGGTATACCAAATATAAAGGCTTCATCTCAAATACTTTTTGAGATATCTTGATAATGAGATTTCAATGTTATTTTATTACAAGGGAAATGACTCTAAAATGGGAGATAATTCAGATAAGAAAAAAATACGGGTCACCTATTTTTTCATGAGGAATCCATATATGGCCCGGACACGAATTGGGACGGACGGATGTACGTATGTATGGGACGGACAGGGGTAACACTTAATGCCCTTCCGCTATTCTTCGAATAGGCGGGGGCATAAAAAAATATGGGTGTCACCTATATTTTCATGAGGAATCCATATATATGAAATTTCAAAACATTAGCATACATGGTTCTAAACTTATGCTATGCACAATAAAGCAGCAAATGGGAAAAAATTGCAAAGGGCCATAACTCCAACAATTTTTTTTTTCTCCCCGTCACATGATGCACAGAGGGTCAGGGAGGGCTATCCCTCCATGCATCTTACAATATATTGTTTACATACATACACTATACAGAACTCTGCTTAATGACATTATAATCAATCTACTATATATATTTCTAATCATCACCCCAAATACTACAACATCTCAAACACACTCATTCCTCAACAAACAGTCCTCCTCACCACTCACTGATGCACCCGAAATATGTAGGATGAGTGGCTAACATTGAAGCCAAAAAAAGATCTTGCATTCTGATGTTGGTCCATATGTCTGCCCAGGTTTGACTTTCCCAATACACTGGGGGTGATCACAGCAGTTATTAGCTCTTCAGGTTCAAAGCTGGCCTATTAGCATATACAAAAATAAATTCTAGGAATGACGGGGAATTAATTTGTTTTCTAAAAAAGAAAAAAGACAGAAAAAAAACAATAAGAAATTGAAGATAGATGATTTTGAAAAAAAAAAAAGGAAAGAATTCTGTTCTGGACATCTCCCCAACAAGACCAGATTGTCACGTGATCGGACGAGCGTTGGGCACGGTGACGATGGACTAGACGCAATCACAAGCAATCAGAGGATAAACACAACACTTTGTAAAATAAAAACAAGCATGTATTTAAAAAGTTCAAAAAAAAAAAAAAAAAAACTATAATTAAAAGTTCAAATTTCCAAGTTCCAATTTCTATGTCCCGAAGATTCCATAAACCATAGGTACTGTTAAACTTCATATCCAGAAAAATCTATTTAATTATATTTACATAATTAAATATAATATAAATTTACATAACTTGAAGAAACTTGTCCACGGATGTATCCTTCATGATATTTCCGGTTATCACTAACACTTTTTCCCATAGCACTTTGAACAAAGCTTGCCGGAAAACATTTGATGGTCAATCATAGTGACGATAACAGTGGTGAAACAGATACATGATACGGATATGGATATGGATACGGATACAGATACGGATACGGATACGGGACCTGAAAATAAGTATCATGTCCTAGAACTCTCGATATCAAACATGACAAGATATTTCCTTATCAATTTCCACTAGATATACAGAGTGTGTACGCCAAATGTTATAAATGCGACAAGTCCGTTGCAATTGATTATTATATAGCAAAATCAGATCCTAAAACCACATGGACGCTGTTAATGACATATAATATTGTAAAAACAATTAAACACAGGCAGACACACAGTCAGAATATATCTGACATTCATATTAATCGGAGGAATGGCATCTCGATGATTACACATTCTTACAGGAAGAACCCATGCGCCTTCCACTGTAAGAATCCCTTTAGAACGCTAAAGGCTAAAATAAATTATAACTGCCATTATACCACAATGATTACACGATCACACATCGTCCCCACGTAATCATTGAGTACAATATCAACATGCCATCGTCATAGCCTCAAACATGACTCCTCGCTGCTTGAGCCATTTCACCGTAAAATATTCTAGTAAACAGACTTGTGATTAAAGTAAAAAGGACCTCTGTATATGTATTCAAGGTGAATATAGTCTTTGTCATTTGTGTAAATCGCGCTAACTAATGAATGTGTATGCAGTTAACATAACGCCTACGGTAGCGTACTTTTACGCGTATATGTACGGTGTGTGCGGTTAACATAACAACATAACGCCTAACTGTGTCTTACATTTAAGCGTATATGTCTGGTATGTACATGTCAGATGAGAATGTAATATCCATTTATCTTATTCAAATAAAAATATTAATGATTGCATTCTGATCAGGGTCTACAGAACCTATCAGACTCACTAGACTGATCAGGATCCATAGAATCGATCAAACTTAACCTCCCTATTCGGTTTATAGTTTACACACCCGACACGGCTTATTCGTCTGATCAGGGTCTACACATATAACCAAAGTATACACATCTGATCAGGGTCTATCTACTTATCATGCCGGGTTTGTAAGTACGAATGATACAAAAAATCGCAACGCAGTAAAGCAATAAATTTACCTACTCGAATTTTAGCTGCGGTAAAGACGAGCAAGAATATTGCAAGAATAAAATTAAAATAAATTATTGACTTACCATGGTCAGATTCCCCAGATACAACACAACATGAAGATTAATAAAAGGAAGACAAGGATCAGTCTTCGATGAAATGAATTTGTAGTGTGTATCGTTCTATTCAACTAGGGAACTTTTATAGTAATGTGGCACGTTTTGAAACATGTCCACAAGTAATCCGTGAAATTCAAGATCTAAAAATAATATTCACAAGAATACCGTGATAGTCAAGATTTAAAATAACCCGTTCGATTGTCCGAACGGTGCAAAGTTTCACACAGCAACTGCTAAAACTATGAAGTAAAAAACATTTTTCTCTCGGAACGCTACAAAACTGCAAAATTACGACAGAAAATTGTCTCCCCTTTCAAAAGATAGCCTTGAGACGAAAATCAATCCCAGAACAGTGAAGATATTGATCACCAACCTAGGTTCACTCGGAATATATAGTGTTCTGGTAACCGCTCAAGTATATAGACGTGAATAATCAAATACACCCTCAGCATAACTATCTCGTGATTACCGTAATACCGTAACCTGAAAGCTGAAGTGTACCTACTTGCTTAAAAAGTAAAACTGTCATCATAATCAGCGCTCCAGTTACAAATGTATTAATCTAACCTGGTTAATAAAAATCGATACAAACTTCTTTTTATACTATGTACATGTAAAATATATTCAAGATAAAATAGGGACGTGACATATCTCCCCTCTTACAGAAGTGCGTAGCACTAGAGTATAACGTCACTTTATATCGCCGAATATATTACGTCACACACGGCTTAAATAATCTGCGCCCACATTTTCTGCACCACGTATTGCCACTATATGAAATCTATATGGCTGTAATGCCAAAGCCCATCGCATCAGTCTAGAATTTGTAAGCTTTGCTTTATTTAAATAGCTTAATGGCTGATGATCGGTTTCTATCGTAAATGCTGTGCCATACAAATATCTATGGAACTTTTGTACTGCCCATACTAGCGCAAGACATTCTTTCTCTATTACTGCATATGATTTTTCACTAGGTTTCAGTTTTCTACTTGCATATGCAATAGGACTTTTCTTACCTTCTTCGTCTTGCAAAAGGACAGCTCCTAATCCCTCATTAGAGGCATCTACTTGTAAAGTAAATGGTTTTGACAGATCGGCCATTTTAAGAATAGGTTGAACTGTCAACGCCTTCTTCAATGAATCAAATGCTCTCTGTTGTGGTTCATCCCAGTGTACTTTATTGGACTCACCTTTTTTTGTAAGTTCCGTCAAAGGTGCGGCAATATGAGAAAAATTAGGAATAAAAGATCTATAAAATCCTACAAGTCCCAAGAATGAACGTACTTGTTTCTTGGTAACAGGTCTTTCTGCTTTTTCAATTGCTAGAATCTTATCAGGGCAGGGCCTAATAAGTGTACCACCAACCAAATGACCAAGACATTCTAAATTTTGAAAACCAATGAAACATTTACTTGGTTTCACAGTCAAATTGGCATCTCTTAGTCGCTTCAATAATTCCTCGAATACTTGCATATGATGTTCCCAAGTAGATGTGAATATGATGATATCATCGACAAAATTGTCTATATTAGACATACCTTTCAGCAGTTTCCTCATCAGTTTACTACAGGAAGCTTGAGCTGTTACTAAACCGAAAGGTAGAACTTTAAATTGTAACAGTCCTAATGGTGTTTGAAAAGCTGTGTATTGCTTAGCATTCTTAGTTAAAGGTATCTGCCAATAACCTTTGGTAAGGTCAAGCTTGGATATGTACTTATGACCTGCTATTTTCGTAAATATTTCCTCCATATTTGGCATCGGCTCTGCATCGAAAACCGTAATCTTATTCAGTGTACGAAAATCTATGCAAAATCTGTTCGTATTGTCTTTCTTTTTGACTATAAGAACAGGGGAACAGTAAGGACTTTCTGATGGTTCTACAATGTCTAAATTGATCATATCTCTTACCTCATCCTTTGCTGCTTCCATCATATTGAAAGGAAGTGGATATTGCTTAACTCTTACCGGCGTATCTGTTGTCAACTTAATGTCATGTTCCAACAGAGTGGTACAGCCGGGTATTGCTGTAAATGTACTAGCAAAATTTGTTACAAGTTGCCTTACCTGACTTTGTTCCTCTTTTGTCAAGTCTGGATTAATGTTTAACAGTTCAACTGACTCATTGTCACAAATTGATGGTGATTCTACTAATCCTTCTATATTATCTTCGTTATCTTCCGAAGTACAGTCTAATACTGCTATAGAACATACCTGAACATCTGTAGTCTGTTGATCATCCTCTCTCTCAATGTATTGCCTAAGCATATTGATATGGAAAGTTTTTACTTTCTTTCCCATTTTAATTCTATAATCTAAGACACTTAATTTCTCCACTACTTCGTACGGGCCTTTCCAACTCATCAACAACTTATTTGTCTTAGTCGGAAGAAGTACGAGAACTTTGTTACCTACCTTTAAATGTCGGCGCCTCGACTTCCGATTGTAATATTTTTTATACTTCTTTGACATATTCTGCAAGTTTTGCTGTGCTAAACTTACCGTTGACTCTAATCTTTCCCTCAAATCTAAAACATACTGGTAAGTAGTACGTACCCGAGGATCCTCGATATCCTTCGTCCACAATTCTCTTAAAACTTGCATAGGTCCACGCACAGGCCATCCATATATTAATTCAAACGGAGAAAACCCCAGACTTTCCTGTGGAACTTCTCTGTATGCAAATAATAATGGATCTATATACTTGTCCCAGTCTTTCGGACGTTCTGCGCACATTCTAGTCAACATTTTCTTTAATGTACCGTTAAAGCGCTCTACTAAGCCATTACAGATGGGATGATAAGGGGAAGTAACTAACTGTTTGAATGACAAAAGTCTACTTACCTCTTTCATCAGTGCTGACGTGAATTGACTTCCCATGTCAGTTAATATTTCTTTCGGTACTCCGACTCTACTGAATATACTAACTAAAGCTTCTGCAACTGCTTCGGTCTCAATTGAAGACAGAGCTACTGCTTCTGGATACCTAGTTGCATAATCAACTAACGTCAAAATATACTTATTCCTATTCTCAGTACGGGGTTCAAGTGGACCAATCAAGTCAATTGCTACTCTTTGAAATGGGGTATCTATAACTGGCATACTGCCTAAGGGCGCTCTTGTATTCCTACCTTTGGCTATAGTGCGCTGACATATGTCACAAGACTGACAAAACCTCTTTATATCACTTGCTATCCCTGGCCAAAAGAATTCTGATAGTACCTTTTGAATAGTCCGCTTCACTGCAAGATGTCCAGACAGGATTGACTCATGGGCTAATTTCATTACCATCTTGCGATATTGCTGTGGAACTACAAGTTGAATAAAAATCTTACCAAATTCCACATTAGGTGAACTAAATTGTCTGTATATCAAGTCATTTTTGCGAAAAAACTTAGCATTACCTTTAACTTCTGATTCATCGCAAGCTTTTCGAATTCTTGCCAGAGTAGGATCATTAACTTGAGCTTCCTTAATTTGTTGAGGTGAAATATCCCTATCGATAATATTGGGGGTTTTGAGTGATGTTTTGGTTTGTTTAGGTAGTTTGGCTTGGGACCGGGTTTGTACTGCTAAAGCTGGCACCCAATTTATATTCGGGTCATAAGCATCCCTCGCCCCTGGAATATTACCTATAATAACATCAACCAAAGGGTTCTCCATACAAAGGGCAAGTGTGTCTCCCTTAAAATAAGGAGTGTCTAATGATACTTTAGCTTCAGGAAGCTGTAATGTAGTCCTATCTACCATCATGCATGAATGCATCTTGCCAGTCAAATTCTCTGAGGAAACTAATGATTGTTTGACAATCACCCCAGTACACCCAGTGTCGCGCAAGACACTAACAATTTGGTTCCCCATTATACCCTGTACGGTCTTCATATCATTACAAATGGGTGAAGGTTGAGCTGTAGTACTCACCTTCAATGTATCTTCCATCCCTGGACAGACCTTAGTGCCAACATTGCTTGCTTGGACATAACTAACTGTATCAGTATGAATAAAACACGCTCCACATACCTGGTTGTCATCCGATTTCCCGTTATCGCTCAGTTCCTGTCCTTGTCTCTGATCCTGAAAACGCACATGTTTCGAGGGGGATCTACTTCTACCTCTACCATATGTTCGTGTTGCAGCTACCTTCATATTACCTTTTGCTCTATCAGGACAAAATCTAGCTATATGTTTTTTATCACCACAAATAAAACATGACCCTCTAAAAGGCTGTGGGCCTTGATGATTATACCTTCGAACAGAAGGTGAAGGTGATCTCGACCTTGACCTAGATCTTGGTCTTTCATTGATCTTAAATGTCAAATTAAGAATATCAGTATATCTGGCTTCTTTGTACTGATCTGCTAATTTACTAGCCTGTTCAAGTGACTTGGGTTCCCTTTCTCTAAGGAAAAGTTCAAGGTCTCTATTACAAATAAATGCAAGCTGATCTCTAAGTATTAAATCTGCTAATCCATCATAAGTCTTATTAATGCCAGACATATCTACCCACCTTGTAAAATAACTTTTCATACGGCTGGTGAATTGCTGAAAAGTTTCACCTGAATCTGGCCTACACTTCTTATACCTTCTCTTAAATCCTTCTTCAGTTAACTCATATCTTTTGAGTAAAGCTGCCTTTAACATATCATAATTTAATGCCTCTTCTATAGGCATTAATGCATATACATCAAGTGCCTTACCTTTGAGAAGTGCGCTCAAATTAGTAGCCCAATCTTCTTTCTTCCATTTTTGAGCTGTAGCATACCTTTCAAACCTAAGCAAATAAGAATCCATTTCATCTTTACCTTCATCAAATGCTGGTATTTTTGGGGTCTTAGCAGTGACATAAGTTTTATCTTCCTTATGCTGCACTGCTGGCTTTATATTTTGCTCTGCGGCTAACCTTTCCATTTCAAATATATGTTTCTTTTGCTCAATGTCTTGTTGTAATTGCATTCTTTGTATCTCGCGTTCATGTGCTGCCTTAGCCTCGGCCTTAGCCTCCGCGAGTTCGCGTTCTTTTAATTCACGCGCTGCCGCGAGTTCGCGCTCTTTTAATTCACGCGCTGCCGCCGTTTCTGCTAATTCACGCTCGCGTGCTTCCTTAGCCTCCGCGAGTTCACGTTCGCGTGCTTCCTTAGCCTCCGCGAGTTCGCGTTCGCGTGCTTGCGCCTCACGCTGTGCCTTTCTCTCGTCGCGTAACCTATCTTGCTGATCCTTAATAAAAGCTCGAAGTGCATCGCCTTCGTACCCTAAAGTCTCCCCTTGAGCTTTTAAATTTTCTAAGGTCTCCATTTGTCTAAGTCTCAGTGAAACAATTATAGTAAGAAGTTTGTTTCAATTATGCACAAGTTTCATAGGATAAGTCTCAGAAAAATCACTATTAAATGCCCTAAAACTAAAATTAACTCTTAGTTTACACTGAAGTCTAACACGAAATAAAGCATTCCACTAATATGAATACAATATCCACTAACTCTAGAAGAGGACAATAACAATGCTCAAAAATGATCATAGGCCAACGGCATCCATACTACAAAATAAACCCATACATCACTCCTCGTTGCCTATATCATAATATATCCACACAAAATTACTCTTTAACCATGTTAATATCACACCTCTCCGAGTTATCAATGGAACATACACAACCCTGCGCGTTAGCTTATCCACAATAAAATATAAAGGGCATTCACGGTCAGATAAAAAGTGACCACTGGAAAATAAACAAAGCTTTTCCGACCTTATCCTTTCTTCACGCCTGCTGTGCTGTATCTGTTTATCTCACCATGTGACACACTACATAACATGATTGACCATGGTCCCGCTTGTCATTACCTTCTGGAATATACATAATTTGACAGTAACTAATTGCACATAACTATATATAACTACATAAACAACAAAATATATTTAACACAATAGATCTGATCCTCCGTTTGCTAGAATAACGTGTCCAAAGTCACCATGATCCCACTTCTGACACCATTGTCACGTGATCGGACGAGCGTTGGGCACGGTGACGATGGACTAGACGCAATCACAAGCAATCAGAGGATAAACACAACACTTTGTAAAATAAAAACAAGCATGTATTTAAAAAGTTCAAAAAAAAAAAAAAAAAACTATAATTAAAAGTTCAAATTTCCAAGTTCCAATTTCTATGTCCCGAAGATTCCATAAACCATAGGTACTGTTAAACTTCATATCCTGAAAAATCTATTTAATTATATTTACATAATTAAATATAATATAAATTTACATAACTTGAAGAAACTTGTCCACGGATGTATCCTTCATGATATTTCCGGTTATCACTAACACTTTTTCCCATAGCACTTTGAACAAAGCTTGCCGGAAAACATTTGATGGTCAATCATAGTGACGATAACAGTGGTGAAACAGATACATGATACGGATATGGATATGGATACGGATACAGATACGGATACGGATACGGGACCTGAAAATAAGTATCATGTCCTAGAACTCTCGATATCAAACATGACAAGATATTTCCTTATCAATTTCCACTAGATATACAGAGTGTGTACGCCAAATGTTATAAATGCGACAAGTCCGTTGCAATTGATTATTATATAGCAAAATCAGATCCTAAAACCACATGGACGCTGTTAATGACATATAATATTGTAAAAACAATTAAACACAGGCAGACACACAGTCAGAATATATCTGACATTCATATTAATCGGAGGAATGGCATCTCGACGATTACACATTCTTACAGGAAGAACCCATGCGCCTTCCACTGTAAGAATCCCTTTAGAACGCTAAAGGCTAAAATAAATTATAACTGCCATTATACCACAATGATTACACGATCACACATCGTCCCCACGTAATCATTGAGTACAATATCAACATGCCATCGTCATAGCCTCAAACATGACTCCTCGCTGCTTGAGCCATTTCACCGTAAAATATTCTAGTAAACAGACTTGTGATTAAAGTAAAAAGGACCTCTGTATATGTATTCAAGGTGAATATAGTCTTTGTCATTTGTGTAAATCGCGCTAACTAATGAATGTGTATGCAGTTAACATAACGCCTACGGTAGCGTACTTTTACGCGTATATGTACGGTGTGTGCGGTTAACATAACAACATAACGCCTAACTGTGTCTTACATTTAAGCGTATATGTCTGGTATGTACATGTCAGATGAGAATGTAATATCCATTTATCTTATTCAAATAAAAATATTAATGATTGCATTCTGATCAGGGTCTACAGAACCTATCAGACTCACTAGACTGATCAGGATCCATAGAATCGATCAAACTTAACCTCCCTATTCGGTTTATAGTTTACACACCCGACACGGCTTATTCGTCTGATCAGGGTCTACACATATAACCAAAGTATACACATCTGATCAGGGTCTATCTACTTATCATGCCGGGTTTGTAAGTACGAATGATACAAAAAATCGCAACGCAGTAAAGCAATAAATTTACCTACTCGAATTTTAGCTGCGGTAAAGACGAGCAAGAATATTGCAAGAATAAAATTAAAATAAATTATTGACTTACCATGGTCAGATTCCCCAGATACAACACAACATGAAGATTAATAAAAGGAAGACAAGGATCAGTCTTCGATGAAATGAATTTGTAGTGTGTATCGTTCTATTCAACTAGGGAACTTTTATAGTAATGTGGCACGTTTTGAAACATGTCCACAAGTAATCCGTGAAATTCAAGATCTAAAAATAATATTCACAAGAATACCGTGATAGTCAAGATTTAAAATAACCCGTTCGATTGTCCGAACGGTGCAAAGTTTCACACAGCAACTGCTAAAACTATGAAGTAAAAAACATTTTTCTCTCGGAACGCTACAAAACTGCAAAATTACGACAGAAAATTGTCTCCCCTTTCAAAAGATAGCCTTGAGACGAAAATCAATCCCAGAACAGTGAAGATATTGATCACCAACCTAGGTTCACTCGGAATATATAGTGTTCTGGTAACCGCTCAAGTATATAGACGTGAATAATCAAATACACCCTCAGCATAACTATCTCGTGATTACCGTAATACCGTAACCTGAAAGCTGAAGTGTACCTACTTGCTTAAAAAGTAAAACTGTCATCATAATCAGCGCTCCAGTTACAAATGTATTAATCTAACCTGGTTAATAAAAATCGATACAAACTTCTTTTTATACTATGTACATGTAAAATATATTCAAGATAAAATAGGGACGTGACACAGATAAAGCGACTTACCGTAATACTATTTTCAATTAAGTGTGTCAGGATCTCTCATCAAGCCGTTAATTTCTATTAAAATGTTCAAAAAGTTCCCTATACTTTTGCCATTTTGTCTCAAAGGCATTCATTCTGTTGTTTTCTGTAGCAATGTGTTTATCAATTATGTAGCCTGCTCTTAATTTGTGTTTCAAAGCGACCATGGATAGGGGTGAATTAAGATGTTTGGATAAATAGATATAGTATTTTGTGGTACTTATAATTTGTAAATCTGCTTGTGTAAGATTTTTACCTATATTAAAAATAAACAGTTCCTCACTAAGTGTTATATTGATATTATATGTTAATAACCATGTTTTTAATTGGGTAATTAAAGACTTTGTGTCTCTACATGTCCAAAGCATATGTATTATATCTTCTTCCACCTGACAAGAATTGCATAATGGACTTGGTGTAGCATTTATTGTATAAAGATATTTCTTAGTAGGTAATAATCTGTGGTTTATTCTTGTCTGAAACCACTGAAGATTTGTGCCTACATTTAGTTTAAATGGAGAAGAGTATATATCTTTCCATGTATCTTCTTCTATATCATATATATTTTCCCATTTACTTTGGGATGTAGGTTTATCATTATTTTTATTCAATATATTATAAAACTCCTTGCAACCTTTATTAGGTATGACAAACACTGTCAGGTATGTGGGAAGTATTGGCTGTTGTAACTTTTTAGTGAAAGTTTTTATATCAGTTTTCAGTTTTAGAAACTCTTTAACAGACCGTATTATTCCATTCACTTGAAGAAAATTTGTTTTTATACTATATTTAGTTTTCAACTCTTGCTCAGAGTAAAATTCACCATTGTTATTTATAATGTCGTTAATGTAAGTTATTCCTTTCATCTACCACTGACTGAAGAAGACTGGTTTACCCCCTATGAGAATGTTATGATTAAAAAATATAGGACTTGATAGGGCAAAATCCTCTGTGCTTTGTTGATTTAATTCAAGAACATTTGAGTAAGCTTTAATGACATCTTCCCAAAACGGATTACTGATTTGTTTAATTATGGAGTCTGCATAATATTATGCTTTCCCAAAATCAAACAGTTTTTTAAAGTTAATATTACTATTAAGATCTTTCCATTCACTGTCAGTTTGAATCCTAATAACCATGTTGCTTTCATGCTGCTGATGAAAGCTTGAAGATTATCATCTTTAGACCGCCATCAGAATACTGTTTGGTAATAACTGTTTGCTTTATTTTTGCTGGGCCCTCCCACAAAAACTCATAAAATAGTGTATTTAATTCTTTAACAACACGACTTCTTGGGTTTGGTAAAGAAGTGAAGAGATGGTTTAAAAGTGGCAAAAGAAGAGATTTAATTACTGTTATTTTTCCAAGTGGTGTTAGGTATCTTCACTTCCAGATTTTTATGAGTGACTTTATCTTTTGTATTTTTTCCTTGAAATTGATATCAGTGATTTTTTCTAAATCTACATGGAATTTAATACCAAGAAGCTTAAAATCAGTTTTATCCCATGATAATTTCCATCTACTTTTAATAGTTGCAGAACTGAATTTTCCCTTCCCTATCCAAACAACTTGCGTTTTGTCAAATGAAATTATAGAGAAATCATGCAACACATTTACTGTTTCCCTTAGTGAATTCTCTGATCCATCTAAAATGACAGATGTATCATCTGCGTACTGTGATAGCTTGTATTCTTTATTGTTTATGAAAATACCTTTTATGTTTTTGTTACTCCTTATCATTAGTGCTAAAATTTCAGCACATAAAACAAATATACTTGTTGAAACAGGATCCCCTTGTCGACATCCTCTCCCAATGTAAAACAATTGAGACAAATTTCCTCCTTGATTAACTGCTAATTTGGCATTTTTATTAAGAACTTTAATCCAAGAAATCGAAGAGTCACCAAAGCCAAAGAGTTTCAAAACTTTATGTATAAATGACCAAGAGACAGAGTCAAATGCTTTCTCAAAATCTACAAACAAAAGCAAGCCTTTTCAGATTATTTTTTTCAGTATGATGCATAATATCATATATATTTCTTATGTTTTCCCCTAAGTATCTACCTGAAATAAAACCAGTTTGATCTTTATGTATCAGTTTATTTAGAGTGCTTTTTCTGACTATTAGCAATAGCCCCTGATCCAATTTTGTATATACAGTTTAACAAAGAAATTGGCCTATAATTAGTTATGAACTGACGGGGTTTATTGTCTTTTGGGATACAAGTTATTATTCCTTCCTTTTGTGTTACTGATAATTCTCCTTTCATGTAACCATTATTTAGTGACCTTAAAATAAAGTGACCCAATTTACCCCAAAATACTTTTAAAAATTCTGCTGTAAAACCATCTGAACTTGGACTGCGATTATTTGCCATTGCTTTTAAAGCTTTTGTGACTTCCTGGTAGGTTAAAGTTCCTTCAAGTAAACTGGACTCGTCTTGACTTAATTTTTTTATATCTGCATTAGATAATACATGTTTAAGATCTACATCAGTTAATTCTACATCTTTACTAGAGTATAAGTTTTCATGAAATGTTTTGACTTCTCTTAAGATTGTTGTTTGTTCATTAATAATGGATCCATTGCTTTTTTCAAGTTTGGGTATAAACTCCAACAAATTTTCTTTAAACTGGCTGAAAATTTAATCAGGTGATCTCCTCCTGTCCCAATCGGTATACCAAATATAAAGGCTTCATCTCAAATACTTTTTGAGATATCTTGATAATGAGATTTCAATGTTATTTTATTACAAGGGAAATGACTCTAAAATGGGAGATAATTCAGATAAGAAAAAAATACGGGTCACCTATTTTTTCATGAGGAATCCATATATGGCCCGGACACGAATTGGGACGGACGGATGTACGTATGTATGGGACGGACAGGGGTAACACTTAATGCCCTTCCGCTATTCTTCGAATAGGCGGGGGCATAAAAAAATATGGGTGTCACCTATATTTTCATGAGGAATCCATATATATGAAATTTCAAAACATTAGCATACATGGTTCTAAACTTATGCTATGCACAATAAGGTAACAAATGGCCAAAAATTGCAAAGGCCATAACTCCAACAAAATTTCATTAAACTGGCTGAAAATTTAATCAGGTGATCTCCTCCTAAGTGCCAATCAGTATACTAAATACCAAGGCTCTAGCTCAAATACTTTTTGAGATATCTTGCTAACAAGATTTCAATGTTATTTTATTTAAAGGGCAATAACTCTAAAATGGGAGATAATTCGGAAAAGAAAAAAATACGGGTCATCTATTTTTTCATGAGGAATTTCTATATGAAATTTCAAAACATTAGCATATATGGTTCTAAAGTTAAGCTATACACCAGAAAGCGTGACGAACAAAACAAACAAATGAACAGACAAGCCAGAAGCAATATGGCCCCCAACTTTTTTCAAAGTTGGGGCATAAAGAGATTTCTGATATACAAATATTTTTGTCAATGTATAGCTTCAAGAAGCATTCACTTAAGTCATCCATTTTTATCTGAATTGATTACTGTGACACAATGAATGATATTCATTCACCAAGGGTGTTACATTGAAACTAATCTACAGACATGATCAATTTAAACTATAACCCATTTACACAAAGAATTAGTTTCTAATCGGTACCTACAGCATACATTTTTATGGAGAAAAACAAAACTAATCATGTGAATACCCCTTTTAACTATACTACCATATCTACCCTAAATATCAGGACATACAGGCCTGAGCAAACAGCATGGACTTGATCAGATGCTAGAGAATTCAGACTCTGTTGAGGGTCTGCATATTATATACAGTAAATGTCACTCATCCACCAGTTTTAGACACATCAAAAGGCAGCAAGATGGGCTTGATCAAATATTAATCCTAGTCCTGCTGAACCCAGATACGTCCTGCCTTTGCAAACAGTGTAGATCCAGATCAGGTGGCTTCAGAAGCCAACGGATCAGGATCTGCACTGTTTGCCATTAAGGACTTGACATTACATCAATAATCTGGATCAAGTAATCGGCTGAAAATTAGAAGTTGGTGTGGCATCTAAATATATTCAGCATGAGAAGGGTTTAGCCAAGTATGGCATATCAGAGCTACAGATAATGCATTTTTCTCAGCTGAAAAGTGTTGATGTTTTTCTTATTTCTCCATGAAAAATATGTTGTGGGTACTCACTAAAAGTGCCTTTAAGTGAGGCGCTTCTAATGAGTATCCACTACATACGTTTTCATTGATTATCAGTACCTATCAGTCCCGCTATTGTGATCGATAATTGATTAGTAATCACTGAAGATTTGGTCATAATCTACCTGTCTCTGAGCATGACTCTTACTATATATTATACTTAACTGTATATATTTGGCCAGACAGACCTAAGCAAACAGTGTAGACCCAGATGAGATGCCACAAAACACGGCATCACATCAGGGTCTACATTGTTTGCCACCCATTCAGCTATTTTAGACACAACACTGGGTAGTAAATTCTTCTTGTTCAAATTTTAGATAAAGTATGGTCAGGAGTTGAGGTGTCTGAATACTAAGGGTAAACAGACACAAAAATCAAATGATCGATTATTAGCAAATCTGTAACAATAATCATTTTTGTGGAATTTATCCATCAATTAATCAATTATCCGATTAACTGTGCCAGCCTTAACAAGTAGGGTAAGGAATGAAGGTGTCTGGTACCAGAGCTCCAGAAAAAGCTCTATTTTCAACCAAAAATTGTTGATATTTTTCTTATTCCTCCACAAAAAAATTGTTATACTCATTAGAAGCACCTAAGGCTGGCACAATTAAGTGGATAATCGATTAATTGATCGACAAATTTCACAAAAGTGATTATCCTTACAGTCTTGCTAATAATCGATCATTTGATTTCTGTGTCTGTTACTTTAGGTATTTACCCTCAGTATTCAGACACCTCAACTCCTTACCATACTTTATCTAAAATTTGAACAAATACAATTATTACCCAATGCTATGTCTAAAAGTAGCTGGATGAGTGGCAAACAGTGCAGACCCAGATGAGATGCCGCAAACACAGCATCTCATCTGGGTCTACACTGTTTGCTCAGGCCTGTCTGACCAAATACATACAGTAAAGTATAACATATTGTAAGAGTCATGCTCTGATGGACAGGTAAAATTATGACCAAATCTTTATTGATTACTTATCAATTATCGATCACAATTGCAGGACTGATAATCTATTATCTTTTCCGCTCTGATTAACCAGCCTTAGAAGCGCCTCATTGAGGCACTTGTAATGAGTACCCTTTCTGGCAAAAAAATGTACACAATACTGTTTAACCAATTAGAGGACTTAGCCTGCCCAGTAAAAGTGTGGTTAGGCAAAATTGACCACACTCAACATGACCCCATGGGGTTGACTGGGCTGTAAAACCTCAACACAAACAAACTAATGAGTAGCCATAAGTTATGTTTTCTGGAGAAAAAAGAAATTTCTGATACCCTCTTATCTGGAGCTATGAAATAAGGTATGATTGTTTGCTGCAGCTTAGCCAGATGTTTTAATCAGACCTTTCTGAGGCATGAGAGAATCAAAGGTGAGATAGACCTCCCCGAATAAGCATCATATGTAACTAAATATTTTAATTTCCTTACGGCTATTTAAGGAAAATACCTCCCCAGACAGGACTTTAAAGAGAAATGTAACTTTGATGAAAATATACTTGAGATGGAAGAGCTTGATAAAACCTAGTTCAAGATATGGCACTTTTATCAATAAAAAATTATCACATTACGAAAACACGCCTATTCAAATACACTGAAATTTTTTTCCACCAAAAAATGACAAATTTTCAGATATAATATTCTGATATTTTTCAAATTTCTGCTAAAAACATAGATTGTGGGTACTCGTTAGAACCGCCTCAATCTATGTTTTTGAACAGAAATAACAGAAATTTTGCAAAAATTTGATCCTAACTAAAAAGTTTTACTACTAATATCATACATTGTAAGTTTCAGCTATTAGTCTTAAATACATACTGAAAACAAGAAATGTGTCAATATGACACAGATGCCCCTACCCAGGGCCATCCTCCCCCATACGCAGGCATTTTGCAAAAAATGAAGTTGAACAAGAGCTCCGCCCAGCGGGGCATTATACGCCCGTGGCAAGTAATAAGATGTAGCACAAAAACTGGCTCCTGTATAATTCAGTGCTCCAGATATAAACTGTAAGTGGAATTACAAAAAAAAAAAAATTAAAAAAATTTCATTGGGGCATATCTCTGCTGATATTTGGTGAACTGTAACCTAAGGGTCCAAGCTGGCCCAGAAATTAAGGAAGAAGTGACTTCTCCCTCCTGGAAAAATAGGGAGAAGTTTGCTGCTTCTAGGGAGAAGTGCTTGCTGACGGAGGACACACCACAGAAGCATGGCTGTATTATAAGCTCATATTAACAAAACAAAAATAAACAACCAAAAAAAAAAAAAAAATGCTGCAAGGAATTTTTTTGTAAACCTTTAACTTATTTAATACTGATTTTATTTTTGTTCTCCAAGGGAGCCAAATCAGATTACAAAAAAAAAAAAAAAAATCCAAAAAGAATCATGTATTTATTAAGATTTAATAATGGCAACCTTTCCTTGCAAATCTAATAAAAGAAGATGTTAAAAAAAAAAAAAAAATCAATATCTTGCCCATATGACCAAAACTTTAGTTATTTGCAAAAAATATACCTATTATAAAATAAAATTTGCACACTATTACCTCTAAACATGTGCTGCGAAAAGTTTATAAAAACTTTCAAAAGGGCATAAATCTGCAATTTGGTGCACTGTAACCTCAAAATAATATGTGCTGCTCCACATCATCTTGTATCTATTTATGAAGTTTCAGCTTGATCGGCTGTAAACTATAGGAGGATTTAGCCGGAAACAAAAAATTAATAGAAATTTTCAACGGGATTTAACTCCGCTACTATTTGGTGGACTGTAACCTTGAAATAATATGCGCTGCTCCACATCATGGTCTAGTATCAAATCAAATTTCAGCTTGATAGGATGTAAACTGTAGGAGGATTTAGCCGGAAACGAAAAAAAAATATACCTATTATAAAATAAAATTTGCACACTATTGCCTCTAAACATGTGCTGCGAAAAGTTTACAAAAACTTCCAAAGGGGCATAAATCTGCAAATATTTGGTGCACTGTAACCTCGAAATATTATGTGCTGCTCCACATCATCGTGCAACTATTTATGAAGTTTCAGCTTGATCGGATGTAAACTGTAGGAGGAGTTAGCCGGAAACGAAAAAGTTTACGGATGGACGGACGCCATACCCCGTAACATAATATGTCCCGTTTTTCAAACAGGCGTATAAAAAAGGTGTGACCTGTTATATATTTTGACCCCTAGCCCGGCCCAGGGGCATGATCCTGGGGCAATGTTACCAAACATTAAAAGGTCTTGATGTAGGAAAGTGTCATACAAAGTTTCAACTTTCTAGCCCCTCACCAATGATACCATAGTGATATTTTAGTCACTTTTTGTATGTTTTCTTGGTGACCTATTCTATATTCTGACCCCTAGCCCCACCCAGGAGCATGACCCTGGGGCAACGGTACTGTACATTAAAAGGTCTTAATGTATGAAAGTGTCATTACAAAGTTTCAACTTTCTAGCCCCGAAGGTATAAAAGTTATTAGCTGCAAGAGAAACGCAGATGAAAATTTGCACCTAAACTTTCAGGTAAACTTGAACCTGGTCAGGAACGTGACATACGCACATACACATAAAAATGATTCAATTTTTTCCCCATACAAATGTATTGAGTTGCAAATTTGACCTTGCATAAAAAGGTTAAATGTAAGCCTACAATCATCATTTGAATAAACATGGTAGAGCTTAAGACAGCGATGTTATATACCACAATTCAGCCTCAAAGCTTTCTTGGTTCTCGAGAAGATTTCTATGAGTTTTTACCATATATGGACATGGCGGCCATCTTGTTCAATGGTGTGGAACAAGTTGAACAAATTGGCAATACCCTTTCGACAGAAGGCTCATGCGAAATCTGGTGAAACTTGCTCAAGCAGTTTTAGGGAAGATGACATTTGAAAATTTCACCTGTGAAGGACCTGGGTTTTGGACATATTTTAAATGACCATAATTTTGGAGGAAAAATACTTAAATATTCAATGTACTAAGATATTCTTATGAACTGACATTTGAAACATATATCCTGAAAGTTGCAGGGCTGTGACTATTATTATTCGTGAGAAAGTACTTAAAATAACTCTATTCAAGTCTCGCTAGGAGACCATTCTGTTTGTCACATACTCTGTCCATGTTAAAGCACTGTGATCTCTTGAGTCATAAGTGAAGAAATATATGTATAACTTTTGAGAATTATGTAATTTCTACAAAGTGTCCATGCTGTGCATTTCCAAAAGTATTCTGCATCTTATTGTCATATTTTGGTAATTCTTAAGTTTTTAGAAAAGTTCATTTTATTTGAAAATGTCTGTGTATTGGCTGATTTTGACTTAAACCCTATCAAAATTAGTAGAATTTAATATTTACTTTTGGAGATAAAATATGGGCAAAAATTCTTTTGTGGATATTTGGTGTTTTTTCTGAACTTTTGGGGATTTTTCATCATTTTTCAGACTGATCAGCATTTCACCAAATTGTGAAATTATTCATTATTTCTAAAAGTGTAGTTAATCTGAAACATATTTGGTTATTTTTGCATTAGTGAAATTTAGCAATGTTTTTGCAGTTTGCTTTGTTTTTTACATGTTGTAAATTTGTAGAAAAAGAGAAGAAAAAAAAAACAAAAATATATTAGTAAAATTTATTCATTTGTTTGTTTACCCATTTTAGCAAATAAGTGTTAGGTTGTTTGCAGATAAACCTGAGCCTGGAGTGCTACTCAAGATTTCTGACTTTTTTAATCAACTCAGTGCTGTTGGTCATCATGATTAAACATATTCCGTTCTGCTGAGCAAAATAAAATACACCCATCCAGCACTTAACAGGCAGTCTGTCGACCAATGCCTAAAATATGCAAACTTTAATCCTGGGCATCTAGACGAAATAATTCCAGACCGTTTTATTGTCTGGCATTCCCAGGATTACTACACACAATTTTAAACATGCATACAGCCCAGGGGCAAGGGCTGATAACCCCCAGGGAACAAAATGTTGATTATAACTAAAATGTTTTACTACTTTAATCACACACTGTTAAGTTTCAGCCATTAGTCTTTAATACATTTTGAGAAAATGACTTTCCCCATACAAATGCATAGGGACGCAAATTTGACCTTGCTGTAAAAAGGTCAAAGGTTACCCTACGGTCATAACTTGAACAAACATGGTAGACCTTGAGTCCTTGATGCTATATACCAAGATTCAGCCCCAAAGCTTTCTTGGTTCTGGAGAAGATTTTTAAGTGTTTTTACCATATATGGGCATGGCGGCCATCTTGTTCAATTGAACAAATTGGCAATACCCTTTCGACAGAAGGCCACATGTGAAATCTGGTGAAAACTGCTCAAGGGGTTTCAGAGAAGAAGACATTTAAAATACTCTGAAACTGTCCATCATATATAGCCACAGTTTCAATGTATTTAAATGAATTTATTCCATAGACACATAAAAATTTTGAATTATGTGGCCAAAAATTGACTTGTGGAGCCACAAAATAGTCACATAAGTATCAAAATTACTCTGGATAACCAACTGTACCCATTCATGAGAATGTCTGTCTGTCTGTCTATCCAGCATGCTATCTCCTCCTAAACCACTGAGCAGAATTCTACCAAACTTGCAACATCACTTCCCCTCATGATAAGGGTGTGTAAGAGCAATATTATTTTCCTAAGCGTCCTTCCAGGAAGGAAATGCCACAATCACGAAGCTCAGCCCTTCCAAGGCACCAAAAGTAGGCCCAGACGAGGAACAAAAAAGGACAAAACAAATGCCCCATATGAAACTAACTGGGCACGAAGAAGAACTGCAACAGAGGAAGTACCTTGGAATGGTCAGTAGGAAAACTACCAAGGGGTGGAGGTTAAACCAGTTTTACTTGCACAAAACCTCACCCTTTAATAATATGATGCAGCTTCAAATTACAAATATTGTCCAGTCAGCACAGGGGTCCTCTACTTCATCGCAGTGAAACACATATAATCAAAAACACTGTGATGAAATAAAGCAAAGGGCTCAATGGCAACCTGAAGCCAGAACACAAGTAAACCACAAACCGGACCATGATGAGTGCAGCCACAGACATTGGTAGTCAAGCACTGACCATCTGAAAGTTTAAGGAGGGAGCTGTCACTTAGTCTCAAGGACCGATCCACTGTTGTGCAATTACAGAGGGAAGCAAAGTTATCAACCATAACTTGGTAACAAGCCATACGTGCAGTTTGCAGCAGAATATCCATGTTGAATCCTATCTTTTTGTAGCGAGTAATAATCTTTTCAAATTGTACAAAAAAAATAAAGTCTTACCAACAATCTATCTGAATTTATAGTCACCATAAAATTTAGGTTTTGTTTGTGTTTAGGTTTTACTGCCCAGTCAACCCAATGGGGTCATGTTCAGTGCTGTCAGTTTACCTAAACACTCTTTTACTGGGCAGGCTTAGTCCTCTAAGCACTTAACCAGTATTGTGCACATTCTTTCGCCAGAAACTGATAACTGCTCTTCTTGAATCAGTGGAAGGGAGAGAATGATGGTAGAAAATATTTCATGATCGATTTCCAGGAAAGAGTGTTGCCCACCTGGCAGGGGTTGAACCCGCAATCTCCTGATCACCAGTTGGACACGCATCCAACTGAGCCACTGAGGTCGGCTTAAAATTCAGGTTAGGACAGACTTCTTGCAGAAGTGTTTTCAAACCAACACTATATTTGGACATTAGTTTGGAAAGACTGAATAAAACTTAGAAAATATTTTATGTAGTTTATGATAACCATACCCTATATTGAGATGATGATGATGTTGCTGTTGATTTTTGTGTTTTACATCCCTTTCAACATTATTTAAGTTATATCCAGACTAAGGAAGATTGATAATGAAAAGCTATGTGCAACAAAGCACAGTCACATGCTGAATTCTGCCTCCAGCAGCATTCAAACCCGGGACCTCACGATCCATGTTGGGAGTGCTAATCACTCCGCCACCTAGACCGATCCCATTCTTTAGAAGTTTAGCAGTTGAAATTTTATTAAGATAATTAGAGTTAATAACTTGACTAGATACTCTAGCAAAACTAATTAACCGAGAAATGTATGCACCATAGGATGTAGCACATGGGACATCGCCATATAAAAAAGGAAAATTTTCAGTATCAAAATCAAAGTTGTCCCGTTTGCCATAAATTTTAGTAGAAATTATGTCATTAGAGATTAATAAATTTTATGAGGGTGAGTCAATAAGTAAGCAGCCTATCCCATTTCCGATGGACCGAGACGGTCACGATTTTATGCTTTGTTTCAGTATATGTTTTATACATGGGTACAAAATTGCACGCGCATCGAGTCATTCTTTAATAAGATATTGAATGTCAAACATGGCTAGTGATGCAAAGGCATGCTTTTCATCTAAAGTTGAGTACCGTGCTGTAATTCGGTACTTGTATTTAAAAGGTAAAACAGGCAAGGAAATACACGGCGAGTTAGCCGATGTTTATGGGTCTTCTGCACCATCTTATGCTCAGGTTAAATTCTGGGTAGGGGAATTCAAACGCGGTAGAATGTCTTTATAAGATGAAGACAGGTCTGGATGCCCACTGGAACCGACGAAGAAATGTGTAAGAAAGTTCGGGATCTGGTATACTCTGATAGGCGAATTCAGGTGGAAGAAATAGCGCAGCATTCGGCATTTCACATGGTAGCGTTTCAACAATCTTACATGATCGTTTAGGTATGCGCAAGCTAACAGCCCGTTGGGTCCCCAAATCCCTTATCAATGAGCAAATGGCAAGCACAGCATCAGTATGCAGCGCCTTGTTGAAGCGTTTCAGGTCAAAAGATGATTGTCTTTTGCGTCTGGTGACTGTAGATGAGACTTGGGTTCATTATTATGAGCCAGAGAATAAAGCTCAGAGTCGTCAGTGGGTAGGGCCTGGGTCCCCGAGGCCAAAGAAGTTCAAGATGCTGGCAAGGTGATGGCCACAGTATTTTGGGACGCAAAAGGCGTTATTATGTTGGACTTTTTACCTAAGAGAAGTACAATAACTATAGTGTACTATGCAAACTTGTTAGATCAGCTGAGAACCGCCATCCGTGAAGAACACCGAGGTAAACTCTCTAAAGGTGTTTTGCTGCAACAGGACAACGCGAGAGTCCACACTTGCAAAGTTGCAATGGATGCTGTAGAGCGATACCACATCCTGCCTATTCACCTGGCCTAGCTCCTAGCGACTTCTTCCTATTCCCAAACTTGAAAAAGGATATCCGTGGACTTCATTTCCGGTCTGATGAAGAAGTCGTGACGGCAGTTGAGGAGTGGGTCAATGGAAAGGGCCCTGACTTTTTTCAGTTCTGGGCTGATGGCACTTGAACATCGTGGTCTAAGTGCATCACACTAGAGGGCAATTACATCGAAAAAAAAGAGGTGGATCTCAACCGGAAATAAGTTAGGCTGGTTACTTATTGACTCACCCTCGTAATTCAGAAATGGTGCTTGATGTCAGAGGCACTGATTTTATTTAATAGTTCTTTTGGAACAGGAAGTCATAAAAGTAGTCTCCATTGTAAATAAAAAAGTAAAAAAAATGAAACAATAATACCCCGACATCGTCATGTCATGGGGAGATAACTGTCAAAAATTGACGAAATGTACCCAATAACAATCCCAAACAAGATCTCCACAATATCAATGCACATATCAAGTAATCTGTTGAGATTTACTCAATTTATTGTCCTGAAATACAAAATACTGATGTGTCTGCGGCAGGTAACTAAAACATTGATGAAATTTGCCCATTAGCAATCCCGAAACTAGATCTCCACAATATCAATGCACAAACCAAGTTTGGGGAAAATCCACTGATATTTACTCAAGTTATAGTCTGGGAGTGAAAATATGATCGTGTCGCAGGCAAACAACTCTGTCAAAAACTGACAAAATTTTGCCATTAGCAATCCAAAACCAGATCTCTACAATATCAATGCACATACCAAGTTCGGCGAAAATCTATTGATATTTATCAGTTATCATCTAGAAACGAAAATATGGACGAGTTGCGGGCAGATACCTCTTCCAAAATAAATTTGCCCATTAGCAATCCCAAACCAGACCTATACAAAACCAATGCACATATCAAGTTTAGTTAAAATCCACTGACATTTACTCAAGCTATCATCCAGAAACAAAAAATTCAATTTGTCGAAGGCACATAACTCTGTCAAAGATTGACGAAATTTGCCCATTAGCAATCCCAAACCTGATCTCCACAATATCAATGCACACACTAAGTTTGGAGAAAATCCATTGACATTTACCAAAGTTATCATCCGAAAATGAAAATACGGACGGACATACGACAGACGGATAGACGAATGGACGAAAGGACAGACACACACACACACAGACAATCAATGTGAGGCCATAATACCCTGCCACTTTCATGTGGTGGTGTATAAAACTTGCAGGAAGTAAACCAAACATACCCAGTATCCTTAATAGAATACAGCCTTCAACATGAAATCTGTGACTTTAATAATGTTCAAATCTATGTCACCATTTTGTCACTTGAGACTTATAGTTCTTGTTTAGTCACATATTAACCCTTGTCATATCCCAGAGAAAGGAAGAAAAGGAGCATAAGTGCTACTAGAAGACAGGAGATACAGAAATAGAGGAAGACCAGGGGATTTATTTATTTAATTTTGAGTTTTATGGCCCAGTCATCACTGTTAATATCATATCAAGTCAACCAGTTAATCTATTCACTTTACCTGAGAAGCTATAGTCCTCTTAGTGATTAAACAGTACTCTGTGCACATACAATCACCAGTAACTGACCATTGCTATTCTTGAATCAGATGAAAAAGAATATTATAACCTTGGAAATTATTTCATGATCAATCGCCATGAAATTTATGTGGCCAAGCTGGGTCCAGTTGTTCAAAGCTAACGATGTCATTAGTTAACGATTCGTTAAAATTTACATCGAGTGATACACAAATATGCTGAAATTTTTTGCTGAAAAAATGTGAGTAGCTTTTGCAGTGCAAAAGCTACTCACATTTTTTCAGCAAAAAATATCAGAATATTGTATACTGAATCCCCTAAAACAGTTAACGAACTGACCCTTAATGAGCTCGTTAAGCTAACGATGCTTTGAACAACTGGGCCCTGGAATTTGAACCTGCAACTCCTGGATCTGCAGTCAGATGTGCTACTCACTGTACTACACACCTGATTTGTTTGTGCTGAGGTTTTATAACACAGTCAACTCAGTGGGGTCATGTCAAGCAAGGTCAGTTAACCTAACCACACTCTTACTGGGTAGGCTTAGTCCTCTAAATGGATAACCAGTATTGTGCACATGCTTTTGCCAGAAACTGACAACTGCCCTTCTTGAATTAGCAGAGGTGAGAGAATGACTAGAAAATATTTCATGATCAATCTGTAAGAAAGAATGTTGCTGACCTTGAAACCACAACCTCCTGATCACCGGTCGGATGCGCATCAAACTGAGCCACCGAGGCAGGCCATGAGCCTGGTGAAGAACAGTGAAGGAGTAGAAGAAATACTATCATGCCCCTTACCCCTGTCAGCTGCAGTGTTCTGTTCTGACTCCAAATTTGTGTCAAAATGAGATATTTACAATGTATACCATTGAAAAAGTCTGACTTGGTTGTATTTTAAAATACTTTTCATACTTTTTCCAAAATATAGGCTTGCCAGTTTGCCTCTCCAGAGTGGAATTATCTTTACTTTCTAAAAAGACTAAACAAATAACTTGTCAACTCCTGATTTAGGTAACAGAGTCCTAATGCTTATTCAAACTTTGTATTTCCAATTTAAAGTAAACAAGTAAATCTTACCACTGGCCATGCTGAATACACCCTATTCCAATTTTCAGCCAATCAGATTACTTGTTTCAAATGCAGTTGATACAAATTTACATACTTAATGATAAACTGTGCAGATCCAGATAAGCTGGCTTCTGCCAACTGATCTGGAACTACACTGTTTGCAAACTCAAGGCATATCTGGGTTCAGCAGGACCAGAGTGAAGGAAAACCATACCTGTTGTGTGATCAATTTTTCCACAGAAAGGTGTCACCTCAAGAGTAATGGCATAGTTTTTTCCTTGGTAGTTTTTAAGTTCAGAAACTGTGAGCTTGAGGTCAGTCTTGCTTGAGCACCAGAATAGAGGAGGAAATGTATGACAGTCGAATGTCTGCAAATTAACGTATTTAGACATTATTAACCAAACAAAACAGAAGTTTTATTTTAGACTTAATCATACAAGCTCATTGTCTATATGACAGACATACATAACATAGCAACATAAGTTCTGGCAGTCAAACAACTAAGCTATAATTTGATAATAAACCAATACAAGTGAGAGTGTAATGAGTGTTGGCTATAGCAAATTTACAGCATATTCTGTCATTTCTGTTTTAAAATTAAGCCATGTCCTGCTGAACCCGGATATGCCCTGCCTTTGCAACCAGTGTAGATACAGATCAGTTGGCTTCTGAAGAAGCCAACTGATCTGGATCTGCACTGTTTGTCACTAAATATGTGGATTTGTATCCATAACCTGGATCAAGCAATCTGATTGGCTGAAAATCAGAAGCGGGTATGACATCTTAATTCATTCAGCAGGACAAGGTTAACACTCAGCATGCTTGATTAAAAATTCAGCAGAGAAACAGGTTTTGAATTTCTATGCAAACTGTCTCCAATGGAAACAATTGGCATGAACTGACAAATCTTGTTTTCTGATAAAAACATCTTCAATTTGTTTTCTGCTGAATTTGCTCTGAAAGTGGTAAAGGTTAACCGTAGGTACACTTATCATGTGATTAGCCAACAACTAATTTGTGACATTTTTTTAATCCTTTTCTCTCAGAGAAAATAGGACTTGACATTTCAGAGACAATTCACATGAATTGCCAATTCCTATTTTATCCAAGAGGTTTCACATCATCTGTTGCAAATATGGGTGCTAATGCAACAGAATCAACAGTTTCTATCTCACTGGTGACTGAAAGAGAAGATTGTCTCTTTACTGTTTCCCAACCTGTGGTCATTTGTACATATTCCCAAGGGGCAGGTGCTATCTGTATTTCCAGTATAAAAGCCTATGGGACATAACTTTGATTCTGCAAAATAGTTATACTTGGCACCATTTTGTTTTGGTACAATTTTTACAACAATCTCGGCAAAGACTTCCAAGATATAACTGCCAATACACAAATTTCAATAAATGTGTATACAACTGGGAGTATGAATATTTTACTGGGATTGTCATTTTTACTGACATAGTCTCTAAAACAAATATTTAATTTCACTCTGAATTCAGGTCTGATAATTGAATTTTACATCTTGATTAAAACTATCAATATGATTTAAACTGTTAAGATTTTTTTTTCTATCAGAAAAGACTAATCTCAATAGCAACAGATAAGATGCTTTTTTCATCTGAAAAATGTTGATATCTTTCTTATTTCTCCATGAAAACATAGCGAGGCGCTTCTAATGAGTACCCATAACATATGTTTTCATGGAGAAATAAGAAAAATATTATGTGGATACCCCCTCTTATCTGTAGCTATGTAATCTGGTTTTCCAGATTAAGATGAATGGAATATGAACAGATACAACTGAAATGTTTTGCCATCAGTTTGTAAATGGATGCAAATTTTTTCAGACAGGAATCCTTTGGTAAACAAGAGCTCTGCAAGCGGGGCATCATATGCCCATGGTAAGTAATTAGATGTAGCATAGAGTAGCAGGGGTTAGCCCAAAAATAAAAGTTTATATGGATGGACAGACAGACATACATGTAACTCTACAATATTTGGTGGACTGTAAACTCAAAACAAAATGTGCTGCTTCACATCATGGTCTCACTATAAATCACCTTTCAGCTTATTTGGATGTAAACTGTAGGAGGAAATATTTGGTTGACTGTAACCTCAAAATGGTATGGGATGCTCCACATCATGGTGTAACTTTTCACAATGTTTCTGCTTGATCTAATGTAATCTATAGGAGGAGTTAGCTTATGAATTTTTCAAAGGGGCAATACTACCAGGACCTCAGAACAATATGTGCTACTTCACATCATGGTCTAACTATAAATCAAGTTTCAGCTTGATCAAATGTAAACTGCAGGAAGAGTTAGCCAGAAACGAAACATTTACAGAAAATTTCAAAGGGACATTACTCTGCTATCTGGTGGACTGTACGTTGAAAAAATATGCACTGCTCCACATCATGCTGCAACTATTTACAAAGTTTCAGCTTGATATATGTAATCCACAGGAGGAGTTAGCCAGAAATGAAATGTTTACAGAAATTTTCAATGGGGCATAACTCTGTTAATATTTGATGGACTGTGACCTTGAAATAATATGCGCTGCACCACATCCTGATCTAACTATAAATCACTGTAGGAGTTAGCCGGAAATGATAAGTTCACAGAAATTTTCATATATTAACTCTATTAATATTTGGCGGACTGTAAACTCGATATAATATGTGGTGCATCACATCATAATCTAACTATAAATCAAGTTTCAGCTTGATTGGATGTAAACTTTAGGCGTTAGCCAGAAACGAAATGTTTACAAAAATTTTCAAAGGGGCGTAACTCTGTTAATATTTGGTGGACTGTAGTACTCAGCCCGCTGCTCTTCATCATTGTGCTTGAAGCCTTATAATGAGAGTTCCGCTCTTGGGTCCCCTGGGAGGACCTCTATGCCGATGACCTTGTTATCATCGCTGATTCGCTCGAGGAATGTGTCAGGAGGCTCTTGACTTGGAAAGAAGCAATGGAAAAGAAATGACTGAAAGTAAATACATGAAAGACGAAGATCATTATCTGCGGTATGGGCCTGGACCTCCTGCAGAGTTCAGGCGAGTTTCCATGTGCCGTCTGTCGCACTGGAGTGGGCAGCAACAGCATCTTCTGCAATGGCTGCAAGCACTGGGTGCACAAGAAATGCAGTGGGCTCAAGCGCTTGACAAAGGACTCTAACTATAGATGTACACAGTGCCAGGGAACTGCAGGCCCCTTGGACGGCAGACCACAGAAGGAAGTCCAGATCAGACCTGCCAAGCTGGAGGTGGTAGCTTTTTTGTGCTACCTAGGACACATGCTCTCAGCAGCAGGTGGCTGTGAACTTTCAACCACAACATGTGTGAAAACCGCCTGGAAGAAGTTCAAGGAGCTTCTACCAGTCCTCGCTTCACGCCACCTCTCTTTCAAGTACATGGCCATGTGTACAGCTCGTGTGTGTGGAGCGCAATGCTCCATGCCAGTGAGATTTGGCCACTGACAAAGCCAAACCTCCAGCATCTGCAGTGGAATGACAGAGCAATGATCAGACAGATCTGCAATGTCAGGCCACAAGACATTGTCACCACCAGGTCCAATGAGCTACTTGCGCAGCTTGGGATTGACGATCTGGACCACATTCTGAAGGAGAGAAGTCTCTGCTGGTATGGACATGTGGAACGCTCCAATGATGCAGTCTAGCCAACCTTTCACATGCATGCTGAGGGAAAGCATGGGCCTGGGAGGCCCAATATGACATGGAAGCAGCTGACAGAGAGGGATTGCAGAGAGTGGAAGCTCTCGGCTATCAACCCTCATGATAGACATACCTGGAGATCTGATGTGAGATCTGCCATGTGTACAGCAAGCCAGCTATCTGGAAGGGGGCCCACTGATGTGGATGTTGCCCCTGTACCTGCATGTTAATCAAAATTCTGATTATATGACATGATGATGATATGTAACCTTGAGACAATATACGCTGCTCCACATTATGATCTAACTATATATCAATTTTCAGCTTGAATGGATGTAAACTGTAGGTGGAGTTAGCTGGAAACAAAATGCTTAAAAAAATTTCAAAGGGGCATAACTCTATATTTGGTGGACTTTAACCTTGAAACAATATTCACTGCTCCACATCATGGTCTAACTACATTATTAAGTTTCAGCTTGATTGGATGTAAACTGTAGGAGTTGGCCGCAAACGAAAAGTTTACAGACGGACGGATGGACGTTCTAACATTTTGGGTTCAGGGGCTACCTCAATGTTGAATTTCCATAGGGATTTAGGGGCTATTTTTTGGGGAATTTTGGGGCCAGCTAATGTATTTTAAACAAAATAAACCTCAAAATACCTCCTAATTATGTCCAACATAGCCCCTAAACCTTGGCTGTTCACCCGGACAGATGGACAGAGGGACAAATGCAGAGTGGCATAACTTTATACATCCCATTTTTCAAAAGGGGTGATAAAAATGTCTCCCTTGGAATGAGGAAGCAGTCTCCTAGCACCTGAAAGCTTGCAAAAGTTGTCTTTCCTTTAGAATTACGAATATGTCTCCCTAGTTCTAGAATTCCTGCAAAAATGAAGTTTTTAAAGTAAAAGCTTGTCTTAATCAAGAAGGTCCCTTTAAGACAATACCTGAGTGGCATCACCTTTCAGGGCTAGAAATTTTGTTTTGATGGTACTTGTCCTGCAGGGCAAGTGCTTTCAAATTTTTACTCATCCTTTCAAAAATCTACTCGTCCTTCTTTGCTGGAGTGGGCTGAGAGAAATAAAACTGTAAGAAACTTTTAATGTGTAAGAAACAACACTGAAGACAAATAATGACTAGACAGTACACTTACAGGACTAGTAAAAACTAAGACATATTGTATAATACACATGTTGTTTCTTACATATTAAAACTGTCTAATATCACTCATTTTTCACTCGGTCGTATTCTACTTTCACTTCAGAAAGTCGTTTTTTTCTGGTACTTTCTGTAGGTTTCGTCCCAATTCAAGTTCGTATTGAGCAGTTTTGCACTGTAGGTTTTGTTTCTGGAAAATTCTGCATCAAAGAAGATTTTTTTCTGCTTTATACAAGACAGGACACGAGAATTTTGTTCTATACAACTATTTGAAGTTGGACACGCATTTGTAATCAAGCAGTTATAGAGAGAAAACAACTTGTGCATCCTCAGGTCGATGACCATAATGCGCAGGCGCAATATTTATTTACAGTTTCCATTTCCGATTTGGGCCATACAATGTGGAAATATATGGATTTCGTGCATTTTGCCTTACATTCAATATTTGTTTGCTGTAATTTGGTAGTTTTGTAAAGTGTTTTGCTGAACGGCATGATGTGAGAACTTTCATTGAGGAAAACTTACTCGTCCAGCAGGGCAAGTCAGTAACAATTTCCACTCGTCCTTACCGACCACCTACTCGTAAATACGAGTGTAAATTTCAAGCCCTGCCTTTCCCGCTATTTTAATGACATGTTCAGTTTCTTAATAGAATTAGAAAATATAACTGAAGCAAAGCGGGGATGGAGGAGGGCAATCTGTTATCCATAGGTTAAGTATTACACTGCAGCGCCGTTATAATGCAGTCGTCAGGAGCCATGTACACTGACCGCGTTGTATGTGGTCCGCGTTATACTGAACATGACAACCCTACCCACTTGCACCACTGCAGTTTCCTCCAGTTATTATGAGATATTACACATTGCATGTATGTTATATTGTATGTTCCTTTTTTATTTATTTTTTATTTTTTTTTACTGTTGAAACTTTGTGCATGTACCTTGCCTATTTCCGTTTCATTCTTTTAATCCAGTAAATAATAAATTTTTAAGCTTAAATTGTTTTGTTTTCTTTTATGATCATTCAAGGGAACTAACTGCAACAGTCTTGCATTAAGGATAACTGTGTAATAAACAACGTGTCCTTTACCGGAAATTGCCTTGAGCATTTGCACAGTTGATCTGCGTGTCAAAAAATAACCTTTATTGCTCCCTGGAAAAATTCAGCAGATGACAAATTGATGATATTTTTCTTTTTCTTTCTTTCTTTTTTTTTTTCCCATACAACAACTTTTTTCATGCAAATTTTCTCAAGTTTGCATGCAGTGTCAAATTCTTGCAGCCTGAGGATATAAGAAAAAATATTTCAGAAGGTGGTCTGCTAATTATATTCACACAGCATGCTAAGGGTTTAGCAACAGGTGCAGAAAAAAAATCAATACCAACTGTTGGTCAGATGTTAAGTAACATGATAAAAGGGATAGGCTTACCTGCTTGGTCAGTTTTTATTGCTGCTGTTGATTTCTTTCACAATGAAAAAATCTAATCTCAGATATTTTCTTATAAAGAGCACTGACCAGTCTTTGTTTCATATTTGTCCAGAAAGTACATCTCGTTTCCCAGCAGTCTATTTCCGTTAACCAAGGGTAGCAGTACTTTTTAACTAAAAGAAAAGACACCTTATCTGGTGCTATAAACTGTCTCAGTGTATTCACACTTGACCCGTTTCTTTGATCTATTTGGACATGGGACTGTCATAGCTCCAGATAAGAAGGTCTATCCAAAGCACCAGACTAGAGGAGTCTCCACATATTAAATTTCTTATTTCTCCATGTAAACGTAGGTTGTGGATACTCATTGGAAGCGCCTCACCGTTAACCAAGGGTAGCAGTACTTTTTAACTAAAAGAAAAGACACCTTATCTGGTGCTATAAACTGTCTCAGTGTATTCACACTTGACCCGTTTCTTTGATCTATTTGGACATGGGACTGTCATAGCTCCAGATAAGAAGGTCTATCCAAAGCACCAGACTAGAGGAGTCTCCACATATTAAATTTCTTATTTCTCCATGTAAACGTAGGTTGTGGATACTCATTGGAAGCGCCTCACCGAGGCACTTCCAGAGAGTACCCAAAACCTACAATTTCATGGAGAAATAAGGAAAAATAAGTCTTTTTTAATTAAAGAAAAAAAAAAAGACACCTAATCTGGAGCTATGGACTGTGGCAGTGCATTCACATATGTCACACAAACGGATTAATTATCAGACTACCATTACAGCAAAAAGGACAGTGAAGTGTTGATTTATGACTGTGTTAGGATAATGATGTAATTAATTTGTTGCATAAGTTACTCTTATTATTTCTCTTATTTCTTTTATAATACATGAAAATTATCATTGAGCGCTGTGCCAGTTACCGCTGTGCCAGTTACCGTAGTATGGCTTTTAAATGGTGTGTCGACGTTATCTGAAATAGCCTAAAGACAAAAACTGATGAAAAGTTTGGTAAAAAAGAATGAGTAAATCAGCGAGTATATGGTCACGGCTGGCGATTTTTAGACTGCCGCGTTCCGCGGAAAAAGGGCAACACTTTCAAACTGGTGGGGGAAAAAAAAGGGAGCCACGGCCCAATCGCGTTATAACGGTTTCCGCGTTATAAGCGACCGCATTGTAACGGCGCTGCAGTGTACTTGTTAAAATATGTTTTACTTTTATAAACTTCATTTTAACTTCATTATACATTAAACTATGGCTAATGTGCTAGAATTTGTAGATTAGGAGGGAGGTGTTCCCCAAAGTTCCAACGGTTTAAGACTCAGGAAACTCTATGGAATCAGATACATTCAGTGATATATTCTGAATTTCTTAAGCATCAGAGACCTGAATTTCCTGCCCCTCCCCTCCACTTTTTGGGCAACAACAAGTGGGTCCTATTGATGCAAATTGGTAACTTGCTGAGACATATCCCACAAATAAAATTTTGCAAGGGTAGAAGACTGATTCCAGACTGCTGCTTTGAGAATGTCATTGAGAAGAACTTTATCAAAGAAAGCCCAGGTCAAGAAGATAGTGCCCTAACTTCATGAGCCTTATTTTTTTAAAAGGGAAATGTCTCTTCGGATGAGATTCCTATAGGAAAGCTTAATTGTGTAAGCTATCCAGCTCGAGACTGAAGTCTTAGAGATGTCATGATTGCCTTTCATTGGCAAAAAGAGTCTAGATCTATCTTGCCGATACTAGTCATTTTGAGGTAAAACTTCAATGTTCTAAATGGGTATAAAAGTCGATCTATATGTTCCCTTTTGCAATTTTGAGCTAAATTAGGGATGACCATAGGATCTGGGCAAATGGAAGGAAGCTGATTCTTTGCCAAAAACCCAGTTTGTAAGTTTGTTTGTGTTGAGGTTTTACGGCCCAGTCAACCCAATGGGGTCATGTCCAGCCTGGTCAATTTACCTAACCACATGTTTACTGGCCAGGCTTAGTCCTTTAAGTGGTTAACCAGTATTGTGCACATTCTTTCACCAGAAACTGACAACTGCCCTTCTTGAATCAGCGGTAGGGAGAGAATGTCCGTAGAAAATATTTCACGATCAATCTCTACGAAAGAATGTTGCCGACCTCGGCAGGGTTGAACCCATGACCTCCAAGTCTCCAGTCAGACAGCGCATCCAACTGAGCCACCGAGGCCGGCCCCAGTTTGTAAGGTCAATGAGACTGAACCATCTGATTGATTGAACCTTAGATGATTTGAATCCATTGCCAGAGCATGAATTTCACTGGATCTTTTAGCCATGGCAAGAGCCAATAAAACGGCTGTTTTCATTGTAACGTGAAGTTTGGAAGCCTTATGTAACAATTCATATGGGGCTTTTTGCAAAAACATTAACACCCAAGATAAGCTTTCATAGTTCCTGAGAAATCTGTTAAAAAAATTTTCAATAATGGCCACCATTCTGCAAATACACCCTCCTTACCTTAGAGACCAAGTGTGGTATAAGGTTCATTGAAGTAGGACCACAAACATACAAGTTATTAAGCAAAATGCATTTTAAATTTTGAAAAACTACCAAGGGACATAACTCCAAGTTATGGGCCCTTGGCCACTATTCTGTGACCACACCTTACTTAGCTTAGAGACCAAGTGTAGTATAAGTTTGAAGTAGGACCACAAACATAAAAGATATCAATCAAAATGCATTTTAATTTTGCAGTCACGGAATTAGGGAATGATATAATGATGGAATCACAGAAGGACATGGAAAATCCAGTATAGCCCCACTTTTTCAAAGTAGGGCTATAACAAGAAGTGTTAATAGGCAGTGCTTATTCGATCCCACCCCAACCCCCAACCCCACAAGCCTGATTCTTTTGATACTTAATGAACAGAATTATCAATAGGTAATATATTCTGTGATCCATATGAAACCCTATAAGGCTGTGCAGTTGTATGAATGTAAGAAGCCTAAGGAGAGGGATGTTTAGCTCTTTTATAGCAACCAGTCTTCAGTAGAATCAATAGAGGAAGAGGATGGTGATCAATGTCTCCTCTTTCTGTGAGTGTTTTGACTTCTTTGATTTCCTTCTTCTTTTAGGCGTGTCCAGATTTTGAGAGATCTCTTCTACTGGAATGTTTATGAGAAGTCGATCTGTAAGAGCCAAGTATTTCTAGAAGGTTCAATAATAATACTTGGATCAGAAAGAGTATTGAAATCTGGTACAAAAGGCAACAGAAGTGCTTGTTCATGGAGCTCTGAGGTTCATTAGTGAATGACTGCTCCGAGCTCAAAGAATGTCTGGAGTCAGCTACCTGGTACCCGGTGCCTAACGACTGATGCCAGATGCCCAGTGCCTGGTGACCTGTGATGGGTGTCCGGTGGAGAAGTTGACTGCCTGGTGACCGGTGCCTGTTGACCGGTGTCTGAAAGTCCATACTCATTGACCGGAGCCCAGTGAATGGTGACTAGTGCCTGGTGACCGTGGACTTATGCCAAGAATGTTTTGCTCATTCGTGAGCTGCCACCCTTATGGGTCTTACCCGGGCAGTACAGCCATGCATAGTGGTGATCCCATCATTTCCTGAAGGAATGCCCTCAGAGGGCTCTGAGTTGACAGTGTCCTTCTTGGAAAAGCTCTTCTTTGACAAAGTAGATTTCGTCTTTGCCATGGTCGTACATTTAGTGCTGTATAGTCTTCTCTTGTCTGCCAAATCCCTCGTAATACCAGACCGATTTCTACAAGCTGAATACTTAGCAAACCTAGAGCAAGCAGAATAAGATAGACAATTAATATGATTGTCCCATGAGGCTTTGAGATGACCACAATCACCTCTAATGGTCGGCATAAATAGTCACGAAAATGTATGACATCGGCAACAAATCAAGTTATTACAAGATAGAAAAATGAAAAATATCAAAAGAAAGTGTAATCCGTGAAAGGAATAAGAAATGAACATCAGAATACCATAAAATATGAAATATCCTGAAGAAAGAAAATCAAATCAGAATGTTTTCACTCAATGAAAATTTGTGGATTTATTTCTTTGTCCACAGAAAAGAAACTAACACGTGATCAAAATAGAGGGAAAGGTGACATCAAACAGGTATTGCCTTAAAGGGACCTTCTGGATTAAGACTTAAGCTTTTCTATGGAAGGTTTAGGTACAGAAGAGAATAGCACAATATCCATACGATAATGTATTATGAAATTAAAATGGGGACTACTCTTAAAGGAAAGAATTTGCTCCCTCCAGGACAAGGTAGGCAAGAATTCACATGTCAGAGTCATTTCCCTTAGAGATGTATCCATTCCTTTTAAAATTCCAACTTACCACAGGGTCAAAATCATTGAGGCCATCATGATAGGCCATTTTAACCTGACAACTCTCCATTGTGTAGCTGACAATCCTGATACATAGACTTATGCAAGGTTCAGCCTCTCGATCATTTCTCCACGTGCTTGCCTGAATAAAGGTCAAAGGGCAATGGCCACCATGCACCATTCCCTTGGCAAAAGCTGTGAAAACATCGCCTGCCTCATAGTAATGGGTCTTCGTACAGTTTGTCTCGCTATCCATTTCCACTGCAAGTAAACAAACATTACTTTGCTATAAGTGAAAGCTCAAAAATTATCAAAAGACTTACTTTGGCAAAACAAAAAAAAAATAGTCTTTAGATTCTCAGACACTTTGGTTTACATTCTTTGACATTTTGGTTTGTTTGCCAAAACAAAAAGACAGTGGCCATATAAAAAGTTTTTGAAATGCAAGTTTTCAGTGTTAAACGCCATCAACAGATCATTATTACGACAAAAATATCATACATTTCTGTTCTGGATCGCAACTGGCTAAAAAATAATTCTCAGATTAACTTTCAAAACTCCAGTGTCCCGTATTATCGAGATTTTAAGAAAAAAAAAAAATCTCTATGAAATAATTGTACATGTATATGCGGAACTGTTTGGACGGATGTGGTGGTGCCTGAGAATCTAACTTTTTTTATTTGGCATTACTGGTATAGTATTTTCATTTTTTTTTGTGTGTTCCTTGCTCCTGGAGGATCCATCCTCTCAGAAAATATTATCTTTGTTAACAGGGATAAGCTCAACTGTTTTCGTCTAAAGACTGCCATTTTTTAGACTTATAACATTATAGCAATCTGCATATCTTTCAAAAGTTAGGAGTCCCGGACCTACTGAAGACTGTATTGAGCATGCATGGAACTCAAACTTTAACCCTAGTCCTGCTGAACCCAGGTATGTCCTGCTTTTGCAAACAGTGTACATCCAGATCAGTTGGCTTCTGAAGAAGCCAACTGATCTGGATCTGCACTGTTTGCTATTAAGTATGTGAATTTATACCAACAATCTCTATCAAGTAATCTGATTGGCTGAAAATTAGAAATGGGCTTGGCATCTTAATTTATTCAGCAGGACAAGGGTTAAACAGTTTTTCTACATTCTTTTCAGCCCATCCAAAAGCAATTCTCAGCAAATTAATGCTTAGCATACTGGGTAAAAAATTTCAGCAGATGACATTTTTAAATATTTTTTTCTTATTTTTCCCAGAAAATAGGCTTTGACAGTCACGTTCCATGCAAACTGCCTCATAAGGTGACAACTTGCATAGAATATCAAAGCTTATTTTCTGGATAAAATACTTCAAAATGTAAGATAATGTAAAAATTCCAGATACCTTGCCTATCATGGATTAAACAATGTCACAGAAACCAGCAAGATGTTTCTCAGCTCAATCGATAAAACAAAATTAAGAAGCAGACTGAGTTGGACATCCCTTAACAAATCATTAAGTATCAGTGATGCTGGTTCCTAATAGCAGTTTTTACCCAATGCCAGCAATTAATGTTTGCAACAATTCTAGAACCCATTCCAGAAATCCAGTATATAAGCACCAGAAACCTTCAAAACCACCGCAGTCTTGATCACTCAGCCTCATGCAGAGAATTATGGTGATAGGATGTGCATTTGTTTATTTAACTCTTGTCCTACTGAACCCGGATAGGCCCTGCCTTTGCAAACAGTGCAGATCCAGAGCAGTTGGCTTGAAGACGCCAACTGATCTGGATCTGCACTGTTTGTCATTTAGTATGTGAATTTGTATGAACAATCTGGCTCAAGTAATCAGATTGGCTGAAAATTAGAAGCGGGTGTGGCATCTTAATATATCCAACAAAACAAGGGTTAAGCAGTTAGAGGATTAAGCCTGCCCAGTATGTGGGAGTGGGCCAACTGGCCTGTTCAACATGACCTAAACAGCGTTGACTGTGCTGTAATACTCCTAATTACATGTAAATAAATAAAATCAAAACTTACAGGTAAAGTCAGCAGCAAGACATGTTTGGAAACAGAGAAGGATCAGCCATGGTGATGACCATAACTTAGAAGTCGCAAGCTTCATTCTTTTAATCCTCACATCATCTGAAACACAGATCAAAAGACATACCAGTGTGAGAAAATTAACTGTGCCACAACAAGCTGGTACTTCCAGGATATCTGGATAGCAAAAGCCCATATTAATCTACATATCTGTGGTATTTTTTCTTATTTCTCCCAAAAATATGTTGTTGTGGGTACTCATTAGAAGAGCCTCAGCTAAGGGCTTCTAGTGAGTACCATATTTTTTTTATTTGAAAAACAAGAAAGATATTTATAGGATACACTTTCCTATCTAGAGCTATATGTCCAATGTGACATTCTATAAACTGTTACTCTACAAGATGTAGTTAAGTCACATTTTTCTACCAAACAGTATTGTTACCTTTATTATAAGTGAAGAATAAGTTCTTACCATATTTACCATATGTATTCGGACAGACAGGTATGAACAAACAGTGTAGACCCAGATGAGACACTGCAGAATGCGGCGTCTCATCACAGCCTATACTATTTGCCACTCATTCAGCAATTTTTAGACACAACATCAGGTAGTAAATTGTACTTGTTCAAATTTTAGAAATTTTAAAGGAATTGCGGTCAGAATAGTTAGGGTAAATATGGCAAGTACAGCAGTGATATATAAGGGGAAAAAATGATTACTTGAGCCAGTTTGTTGATACAAGTATACATATTTTAATGACAAACAATGCAGATCCAGAACAGTTGGCTTCTCAATACTGTTTGCAAAGCAGGATACGATAGTATATTCGGGTTCAACATGACAAGGATTAATGGGCTGTATCAGGTAAAAAGCTGTCTTGGAGCATACTATGGACAATGAAGGCACAGATAAATCTTTATATCTGGGCCCAGTTGTTCAAAGCATCGTTAGTTTAACAAGCTTGTTAGGGGTCAAAATGTTAACTGTTCCAGTAAGTACAATATCTAATTCACAGGTATTTTTGCTGAAAAAATGCAAAAGCTACTCACATTTTTTTAGCAAAAATATTAGAGTATATACCATATTTAATGATCAAAGTTTTAACAATATATGTATGTTAGATAACGACATCGTTAGTTTTGAACAACTGGGCCCTGGACAATATGACCAGGGCCTTCATTGTTTGCTCACAGAATGAACATACTGACATAAAACAAATGCCCTGATGAGTAGGATGATTGGATATCTTTACATGATCCAGGGCACCTTTTTACCTGGGCAAGCTCAAATGATGAAAGATAAAGTTGATGAAGGTGTTTAAATCATTGGTAATAAAACATCAAACCAATATGCATACCTCCAGCTAAGAGTGGATATTCTCATATTTTTTTCTTCTTCGCCACGATAATATACATTGTGGACACTCATTAGAAGCCCCTCTACAAGTTACTTCTAATGAGTACACACAACATACTCTTCATGGAGAAATAAGAATATCAGTAACTTTTCAGTTAAAACAAGTGCCTTATCTGGAGCCAGGACTATGCCTTTATTTCCAAAGGTATGGTTTTGCCATATCACTTGTCACATAGCTCTAGGTAAGATGGGTATCCATACAAATATTTTCTTACATCTCCAAGAATAAATTAAGGTACCACACCCACTTCTAATTTTCAACCAATCAGATTGCTTGATCCAGATTGTTGCTGTAAGTTCACATATGTAATGGCAAACAGTGCAGATCCAGATCAGTTGGCTTCTTCAGAAGCCAACTGATCTGGATCAACACTGTTTGCAAAGTCAGGGTATATCCGGGTTCAGCAGGACAAGGGTTACAGCATTTGTTATTGTTACTCACTTGAGTCCTCTTAGAAAAGCAACTCAAATGAGGACCACAACATGCGTTTTTGTGAAGAAATAAGAAAATTATTAATACTAGTAGGTTTTGTTGAGAAAAAATAGTCTTATCTAGAGTATTTTATGCTTGATATGAAATTGATCAAAATACAGTGTATTCTGACTTTACCATAATACTGGTAACAAACCAGTGATATTTTCTTATTTTACCCTGCAAAAAAGCTAGGTTGGCACTTTAAAGAGAAATCATCTCTCCACTATAAAAAAGTGTGATGTTCAATGTACAAAAAGGGCTCCAGGCCATACATGCAAATGAAAAGCAAAGTCCTATAAAGATCAGTCTGCACATATGTGGTAAGTGAATCTGATCAGGGCCTTTTCTGTTTGACAATACTGAATATACTACAGTGGTTCTGTAAATATACCATGAAGGTTCTGACCAGACTGTGCAAATGCTCGGGCTGATCTGCAGCTGCGCCTTTGTTGTCTCTGTGTATAGCATAAGGGAGTTTGAACCACATGCTGATAATAAAAAAAAAAAAAAAAAATATACCTCATTTCTTAACCCTTACCATGCTGAATAAATTAAGATGCCACACCCACTTCTAATTTTTAACCAATCATATTACTTGACCAAGGTTGTTGATATGAATTAACATACTTAATGACAAATAGTGCAGATCCAGATCAGTAAAGCAACTGATCTGGATTTACACTGTTTGCAAAGGCAGGGCATACCAGGGTTCATATGTTCTAATGAAATGTCAAACACTGTCTTGGAACATTCCAAATGTACTGTCAAAGCAAATAAATGTCAGAGCTGCAAATGACCCTTTTATCAACCAAACCATATAAATTAACCCTTGTCCTGCTGAAAAAAGTAAGATGCCACGCCCACTTCTAATTTTCAGCCAATCAGATTACTTGATCCAGATTTTTGTTTTAAATTTGCATACTTGATGGCAAACAGTGCAGATCCAGATCAGTTGGCTTCTTCAGAAGCCAACTGATCTGGATCTACACTGTTTGCAAAACAGGGTTTATCAGGGTTCAGCAGGCAAGGGTTAATAGTTTTTCTTACTTCCACATGACAAATGCAGTTCTAATGGGTACTCACAATGGCTGCTAACATTTGTTGCCAGCAGTGCAGTAAGCGCTACATTCTAATTTTGTATGTTAACCCTGGTCCTGCTGAGCCCTGATGTTTGTTAACCCTTGTCCTGCTGAATAAATTAAGATGCCACGCCTACTTCTAATTTTCATCCAATCACATGACTTGATCCTGATTGTTGCTATAAATCCACATACTTCATGGCAAACAGTGCAGATCCAGATCAGTTGGCTTCTTCAGAAGCCAACTGATCTGGAGCTACACTGTTTGCAAAGGCTGGGTATATCCGGGATCAGCAGGACAAGGGTTAATGTTTGTTTGTGTTGAGGTTTTACGGCCAGTCAACCCAATGAGGTCATGTCGAGCGCCGTCAGTTTACCTAACCACACTTTTACCGGGCAGGTTTAGTCCTCGAAGTGGTTAACCAGTATTGTGCACATTCTTTCACCAGAAACTGACAACTGCCCTTCTTGAATCAGCCAAAGGGAGAGAAAGACTAGAAAATGTTTCATGATCAATCTCTATGAAAGAATGTTGCCAACCCAGTGGGGGTCATTATTAACCCACAACCTCCTCAGATCACCAGTCGGATGCACATCCAACTGAGTTACCGAGGTCAGCGCTGAATCCAGATATGCCCTGCCTTTGCAAACAAAGTGGATCCTGATCAGTTGGAAGCCAACAGATCTGGATATGCACTGTTTGTCATTAAGTATGGGAATTTGTACCAACAACCTTGATCAAATAATCTGATTGTCTGAAAATCAGAAGTGGGCATGGCATCTTAATTTGTTCAGCATGGCATGGGTTAAGGAAAAGTACTAGACAATTGTGGGATAATGTTTTTAAGTTTTTCATAAATACATACAAGTCAGGTACCAATGGGTTTCTACTGAGTACCCATGATGTTTTTTTTTTTTTTTTATGGAGAACTGGAGAAAACTATCCAAGAATTACCAGAATTATCACGAAATATGCTTTTACAACTCCCTCTGCGAGTATATGGTTTTAACATATACATGTAACAAAGAAGATATAAAAATTAGCCTGAACACGAAACAAGAGAAAAGACATACAAAATGTATATAAACAGGGAAAGTCAAGATCAGTGGTCACATTTGAGAAATCAGCTTACCATATTGATCCCAAATATTGGGACACCTTAACTCCTTACCATACCCATCCTAATATTTGAACAAGCCAAATTTACCACCTGTTGAGGTATGTAAAAATTGTTAAAGGGTACATAAACAGAGAAGGCCCTGATCAGACTGAGCCAACAGACATGCTGATCCAAACTCGCTTTGTTTGTTTACAACATAATGGTCCTTTTCTTATATTGTGGTTCATTTATCTATATTCCACTTAAAAAGACATTATGACATGCCACCAATGTAGAGTCAGCTCAGCTTGCACATATGTGCAGTCTGATCAGAGTCAAGTATACCCTGGTCACTTATATTCACTAATAAACCATTGGCAAATGATGTAGACCTGAATTAGCACTGCCATAAGGTTGATTTCTATTCGGAGAGGCTCCGAGTTATCAGGAGCTTCTTGATGGTGATGATTAATGTTGGGAAAATTTTAACTTTACCAGTCTACATTCAGCAGACCACAAATTCATATGTTTCTTATTTTTGCCAGAAAATAGGCTTTGACATTTCATGCTAATTGTCTCCATATTTTTGCCAGAAAATAGGCTTTGACATTTCATGCTAATTGTCTCCATAGGAGACAATAAGCATGAAATGTCAAAGCCTATTTTCTGGCAAAAATAAGAAAAAATATTTTAAAATGTCTGCTGAAAAATTTACCCAGCATGCAAAGCATTAATGTGGGGTAATTACAGAGACCAGACTAACACATGGTGTTTCACTATTTACCATTTGGCAGATGCACAGATATTATCACCTCACCCACATTTACTCTATTAGTCAACGCTTTGCATGCTGAGTAAATATTTTAGCTGTCAAAATTCTGGCATTTTTTTCTTTATCATTTTTCTTAGAAAATAGGTTTAGGCAGACAATTTGTATATGCCAAACCCTATTTTCTGGGAGAAATACGAAAATATCATTAGTCTGTCATCTATCCAATATGCACATTTTACCCCCTACACCCTTTTCAAATTTTCAGCCAAGTAGATTACTTGATCCAGATTGTTGATATTAATTTACATACTGAATGGCAAACAGTGCAGATCCAGATCAGTTGGCTTCTTAGAAGCCAACTGATCTGGATCTACACTGTTTTCAAAGGTAGAGTATATATGGACTCAGCAGGATAAGGTTTAAGGAGACTGTTAAGGGTTTGTAGCAATAAACGTCATCACCTTAAAGATCTGCTTTATTTATATAGATACATATAAATTAAATAATGATTTATACTGTGATGATTTTGGTGATAAAATACAGTTCCGATAGAATAGCCCAGTTTTGCAATTTTAAGACTTTTTTTGTATTTTATAAGAAAATTTCAACAGATAATGATAAAATAACAATAAGAGTGATGGGTTCTGAAAACATCATTAATATGGATTGTTTGTGAGACTTAACACTTAGCATGCTGGGTAAAATTTTGAGCAGACATTTTGAAATATTTTCTCATTTTTTCCCAGAAAATAGGCTTTGACAATTTGCATCAAAGCATATTTTCTGGAGAAAAAAAAAGAAGAAAAATATCACCAATTTGTCCAGCAAGAGGCAAAGTTTAAACCTAGTTTGTAGTTTTATTTGGCATCATGAAAACACGCCTACATTTGTATATAATTTTGACCCCCTTAAACCCCACTTTTATATAGTAAAACTGGGGTTTACAGGGGTATACATTATTTTACTAATTTCTGCACAAAAACTAAGAATGTGGGCACTTGTTAGAACAGCCTCACCGAGGCATCTCTAACGAGTACCCATAATCTATGTTTAGAGCAGAAATATAAAAAATATCAGAACATTTTATATGAAATTTTCATTTTCGGTGGTAAAATTTTCAGTATATTTGAATAGGCATGTTTTCATAATGGAAACAATGTCACATTCTAAAAGGCCTTCCTAATTATGAATCTTTATTTGACCCTTCAAAAAAATAATATCAAACATTCAAATTGGTGGCCTCCATGCTCACAGCCTCACAAAATTATAAGTGTTTTTCTTATTTCTTAACCATTTTTCATCAAATTTGTACACAAGAAGTCTATTTTCTAAAACAGCACATCTTCAGCTCAGTTTAAGCATCACTTCCAGTCAAATACAAGACAACTACAGTGTTAAATATCTGTCCTAAAATTTTAACAACTCCCTTTTAACCCTTAAAATGCCAAAAAAAATACTGTATCTGAAAATGTTGTCTTTTTTTTGTTGTCTGCTGAAATTTTCATGCAAACTTTTCAAATCTATTTTTGCATACAGGCAAACAGTGTGGACTCAGATCAGACTGCTCCTAGAGGAGCAGTCTGATCTGGGTCCACAGTGTTTGCAAAAACGACTTTTAAAATCACAAGCAGATGACAAAGCAGACGACAATTGTTGTGATTGGCAGTTTAAGGGTTAATACCTGCTGAAGTGTCTAACAATTGCTGAATGAATGGCAATTAACAGAATATGCCCTGCAGCATGATCAGACACCACAGAGTGTTTGATCTGGTCTACACTGTTTGCTGAGGTCTGGCTGTTAGTAAATACTTAAGGTATATACAGTTATTCAGGAGAAACAATAAACAGACTTTTTTCTTTCTTTTCTAATTAGTAATGTCTAATTTGGTATAATTAGCATGGATCCAAATAAGGTACTTTTTTTAAACTGAAATTAAAGTGTTGGTATTTTTTCTTGATTCTCCATGAAAACATAATTATGTTGTGTACTCATTAGAACTGCCTTCCCAAGGCACTTCTAATGAGTACCCATAACGTATGTTTTTTGAGGAGAATAAGAAAAAAAATATTATGTGGATACCCATCCTATCTGGGGCTTTGACTATTACATGTAGTTAAACTACTCCATTGGCAAGGTAGTAAGAAATCCTATCTGTCTGTTTACACAATCCTACAATGTTTTTATTGCATTCTGGAATCCTAGGAAGCATCAATTTTTAGCAATCAGAAAGAGCAGAAGAGGATAGTACTAGTTTAACAGACCCTCATGTTTACTTTATGTTTTTCTGTGATTTTTCAACTTCCTCACATATTACGGGCCATGCCATGCAAAAAAACGTGTCCTCGGGCATAAGTTGATAGCAAAGACCAAGATCAGCCTGCGCAACCGCTCAGTGTCTTCACTTTACGCTAACAGAATCATAGGATACTACAGCATGTATAAATGGAAAGCAAAGACCTGGATGATATTCTGCAAATGTGCAGTATGATCTGAATCTGCACATTTTGCACATACCGTATTCAACCTAATTACCGCACATGCTCCTATAAGCACCCATTCAAGCAATTCCGTAGTCTTCAGATTACAGCCAGTGTAATTTTTGTCTACTTCTTCATATGGGCATATGTTGTGGGTACCCATTTGAATTGTATCGACCCACAACATATGCTTTATAAAGAAAATTAAAAAAAAAAAACATACAAACACATCGCATAAGCATTATTTGATAAGTCTTTTCGCAGTTTTTTTAAAAGTGTACCTTTAGTATAGGTAGGTACATATTTTACCACAAGTTTTCCAAGCATTTTTGAAAAACCTACGCGCACAGTGCGGTAATTAGGTTGAATACGGTATTAGAAGGCAATTTCCACATGGTGCTGCCCATACCATAAAGGTACAGTATTAGGTATTTCTGTTGTTTGTTTCACATGGATTCCAGTTGTGAAATTAACACTTAGCAAATCATAAGGGTACAAGGTAAATATTTTTCTTATTTCTCCAAGAAAACATATGTTGTGGGTACTCATTAGAAGCACCTTGCTGAGAGGCTTCTAATGAATACCCACAACATATGTTTCTGTGGAGAAATAAGAAACATATCACTACTTTTGGACTGAAAAAAGAGTTTTATCAAAAGATATGTCATATGCTATGGGCAAATTCAGGAGATGACAAATCAATGATTTTTTTATTTTTTTTTTTAGAGAAGATAAACTTTGGCATTTCATGCAAGACAATCTGCATAAAATGTCAAAGCCTATTTTTTAGGAAAAGTAAGAAAAGTATTTTAATACATTTGCTGAAATTTTCCCCAGCATGCTAAGGAAAAGGGTTAAGGCAAATGGGTGCACTCCAAAGGGAAAGCATGTACATTGTACTGACTTGAAAATACAGGTATTTAAATTCATTTTCAAAGGAAGGCCACTCTTTCTCAAAGGGGTGGGGGTGGCTGCTCTTAAAAGACAGAAGGGAAGCTAAATATTTTCAGGTCAAAATTGCCACTCTCTAGGCAAATTCAACAGACATTAAATTGTTGATATTTCTCCCAGAAACAAAAGACTTGACATTTCATGCAAATTGTCACCTAAGGAGACAATTTGCATAAAATGCACAGGCCTATTTTCTGGATATAAAAAAATAAAAAAGAAAAAATATTTCAAAATGTAGCCTGCTCAAATTTTCAACCAGCAGGCGAAGCGTTAAATGGATGCAAAGTGTTATCTGGAGCATGCTAAACAAAGGTTTGTTAATTTCTACCCATCAGAATTTGAAATTTGTGGTATAATAAGACAAAATGTCAAAAATGTTGATGACATATAAATCTTAGGAAAATTTACAAATGTGGCACATGTCAGTCAGCTAAACCAGCAGATGATGATCAGCACAGCCTCCAAGCAACCAGGAGGTAAACAGAACTTCAATTTCAGTTACTCTATATTTAAGTGAATTTGCACATGGCAAGACAAAAAAGATATTTTGATCCAAATGCCATCTGAGTAATAATCTGTACAGCACCTTGATAGCATCACAAGACAATATACATGTATACACTGTAGGTCCAGATATCTAGGTATTATTGATATTTTTCTTATTTCTCCCTATGTTGTGGGTACGCATTAGAAGTGCCTCACTGAGCCACTTCTAATGAGTACCCCTAACCTAAGCTTTTGCGGAGACATCAGAAAATGTTTACCTGATATCCACCTTCACCCACCCTCAACCTTTCCTACCACCCCCACCTCTTATCTGGAGCTATGAGAAATTGAGAATAGAAGTTTGAGTTACTATAGAGTATAAGACAATTCAGTTACTATCACTGACCCTTAAGGCTGGCGCAATTAATCGGATAATTGATTAATTGAAAATTTCACATAAATGATTATCGTTACAGATTTGCTAATAATCAATCATTTGATTTTTGTGCCTGTTACTTTACCATATTTAGCCTTAGCATTCAAACACCTCAACTCCTTACCATACTTTATCAAAACATTTGAACAAGTAAAATATACTACCCAATGTTGTGTCTAAAATAGCTGGATATGTGACAAACAGTATAGACCCTGATGAGATGCTGCATTTGCGGCATCTCATCAGGGTCTACACTGTTTGCTCAGGCCTGTCTGACCAAATATATACTATAAGGTATAATAACAAATGGTAAGAGTCATGCTCAGACAGGTAAAATTATGACCAAATCTTCAGTGATTACTAATTGATTATCGATCACAATAGCAGGACTGATAATCGATTATCTTTTCAGCTCCCATTAGCCAGCCTTACTGACATTGTTACTTTACACACACACACACACTAATACACACACATACTAACACACCAGTGGACTTGTTCAGGGGGAATATTTGGTGATACATGTAATTCTGAGATAATTTCTAGGGCTGGTTAATCAAAGCTGAAAAGATAATCGATTATCAGTCCTGCCATTTTGACTGATAATCGATTAGTAATCGCTGAAGATTTGATCTTAATTTTACCTATGACCCTTTCATATGTTATATTGAGCAAACAGTGTAGACCCAGATGAGATGCAGCATCTACACTGTTTGCCACTAACACAGCTATTTTAGACACAACAGTGGGTAGTATACTGGACTTGTTCAAATTTTAGATAAAAGGATGATAAGGAGTTGAGGTGTCTGAATACTAAGGGTAAATACGGTAATAACAAACGCAGAAATCAAATGATCGATTATTAGCAAATCTGTAATGATAGTCATTTTTGTTGAATTTTACAAATCTGTAATGATAGTCATTTATGTTGAATTTATCGATCAATTAATCGATTATCCGATTAATCGTGCCGGCCCTAATAATTTCTCAATTTCTCCATTTAAACATAATTATGTTGTGGGTAGAAGTGCCTCAGTGAGGAACTTCTATTGAGTACCCAAAACTTGAACAACCTCACTATCCCCATGTTTGTTTGCACACTCACGCAAAACTAATTTCTGCAGAAAAGTACATGTATAATATTAGCACAGGCAATGCCTATAGGCGAGCTCACAATGCACTATGTTTTATGCAAAAGGTGTGAAAAAAGGTAAAAAAGGATTGCTTTTGGAAACAAAGAACACACAAAATCACGAAAATCGTACACTTGGTAAGACCCAAGCTATACCATTAAAATTTTGGTACCAGATTCCGGTACCGGCAATTACAAATAGATTTGCCACATGAATAGAGAACCCGACAAACTACAAACAAAATATTTATTTCCGGATAAGTTTAATGGCAACAAAACATATGCTGTACAATACCATGCAGCAGCCAGCTCCCTATCAAGTACTACCTCATCATCCCTACATCCCTAGATTTGTTTTTAAAAAAATGTTGATTAGGTCATTCTGGACAACATGAACTTGCAACAAGATCTGGAAAACAGATTAAACCTATCCTATGAATTAGATGATTATACTCCCATTGAAAAGAAACTTAGGTTATAATATAAACTACATGTATATTTTTTTTTTGATAACATAGGCCACTGGCCCAAAATTACAAATATGGTAATTGTCCTAAAAATTTCTTACACCATAGTGTCTGTCAAAATGGCATACACAAACAGTTCTCAGATATATTCAAACATCAACAGAATGACCATTTCTCAGTTTGCTTGTACAGAAAAAGTATTTAATCTTAATTTTAGTATGAACAATAAAAAAGTTTTCCATTTTTAAGGTAGAACTGATATTTGTGGATTTGTATAACTGAACACACTTATTCATAGACGGTTTGTGTACAGATTGCCCTCACAGGCATCAAAACTGGACATACCAGAAGGAAATGGAATTCGGTTTCCACATCAGTTGGTCAAAAAGGGTATAATCTTTCTTGAAATTTAGTAATGTTATAACATCTGCTAACATTATACATTTAAGCCTTTATAGACTCCTCCTCTAAATTAAATAATAAGACTAAAGAGTTTGTAGCACCCTGTTTTTCACATTTAATAAATAATTTTCGGTTCCAAAATTCCTTTTTTACAAAAGGACCATCCGACCATGATGGTCTTATATCGCTCACCTGAGCTAACAAATTTGCATATTTAATATTAAATAAAGTTTCATATAAGTAGATTGCTTTAAGAAGTTTGTATAATTTCATGTTCAAGAGTGACAAGATGGTCCTATAAAATAGAGTATGACAAGCAGTGCTTCATTTTTTATCTGATTTTTGAACAATTTCCACAGAAGACCACCCAAGGATCATTCCATCCCAGTTTGGTTAAAATCCATACAATAAATTGTGACTGGACAGATGGACAAATGAGGAAAGCAGATGGTGACCGATTCTGATAGCTCACCATGAATACATTGTGCTTAGGTGAGATAACAAGTGACCCCTGGGGCAAGACCATTTTTTACCCCAGGGCTGTAATTCAAATAATCTTAATAAGTCTGATAAATGTTTACAATGTACTTGATGAAGCTACATACCAAATATCAAATCATATTCCAACATGACCAATATATCATCCAATCATTCTTATAGTTCTTTTTTTTTTTTTTTTTTCTTTCCAAAATTTGGTCAAAATCAGTGCTGAGGCCTCTAATGTGCACACAAGGCTTTAAAGTAATTTGACCCTATTTTTTTAGTTCACATGACCCATAATGGTAACACTGACTGATATAACATCAGAAAAAACATGCTGATGAAATTTCATGAAGACTGGGTCAAAAATGTGTCCTCTACAGTGCATATACAGACGTCGCTTCTCCTGTATGAACAGAGTGATGTATGCAGAAAAAAGGCGAGCATGTTGCCTGCAAACATCTTCCCTGGGTGTGTCATCGCAAATTCCCATGCTGGTTGCTAGTGATGCTAATAGCATGACTGACGAAGGGGGCTTACTCTCGCACACCCTTACCCTGTGGGGGGTCACACAGCAAGTTTGGTAAATTTCCACCCAGTGGTTTAGAAGGAGATAGAGTGATGGACAGATGGACAGACAATGAACACATGCAAGGACTGACACACTGAAAAATAATGTTGCTCTCGCACACCCTTACCGTGAAGGGAAGTGATGTAGCAAGTTTGGCTGAATTTGGCCTAGTGGTTTAGGAGGAGATAGCATGATGGACAGATGGATGAAGTTCTTACGAGAGGTACGTTATGAGGTTAGTCCTTTGATCTTTCTTTGATCTTCTTTAACCCCACAACACCACTTTTTTTCTATTTTTAACCACACAACACTAATATTTACAAATTTTTAACCCCACAATGATGGAATAAACAGACACCAATACAAATGCTAACCTTGGAATGTACCTGGCATATGTATGGACACACAGAAGGATGGACGCACAGAAAATAATGTTGCTCTCACACACCCTTACATTAGGAAAGTGATGTAGCAAGTAAATTAGACCCAGACTTTTTTGCAGCATATTATCGATCGCAACATGGTGCAAAGTAAACACTGAAATAATGTTTTGCTGTAAGCTTGATACAGAAGTCCATGATCAGAATGTGACGTATATATTTGCAGTAATATGTAAGCGAGCATTAGTTGGTTTTGATTGTTAAATGTTTTTATACATCACCAGCAAAAACACTCAATGTCAATAGCACTTCAGATTAAAAGATAACTGCAGACAGCAACAAACTTTTTTGGGTGTGGTCGGATACCGAATTTAAATGAAAGGCAGTGAAGGAAGGGTGCCACTGCAAGGATTAGTTCAGTATTTCTTGAGAAATGCCCCAGGAATCATTACTAAAGAAACTACAAATATAAATATCTGCTCTACATGCAAAAAATATTGAAGGGTTCAAGTATTCTTACCATTGAAGTTAAAAGCTAAAAACAATGAATAAAAAAAAATAGAAAGCTAAAATCTTTTAATAAATTTAAAGTTTGGTGGTGTTCACCGCACAAGTTAAGTAGGCTGGGATTGTCACGTCTCCCTGATCACAGAATACGTTTCATGAGGAAGACATGACATCTCTCTATTTCACTGGACTAGCTTCATGCCTGATGCCACAGACTGCGCATTCTAATTTTTTTGTTTTTTTTTTCTATGCTTTTGAACATAGTCTGTTGGAGAAAAAATAGGGTCCAATGCTCAACTGTGTTATAAATGAATTCCTGCAATAAGGCATTCTGAAGGAGAGAAGACTTCAATGGTATGGACATGAGGAACGCTCCAGTGGTGCAATCAAGACAGCCTTTAACATACAGGTTGATGGAAAGCGTGCACCTGGGAGGCCCAAAATGACATGGAAGCAGCTGACAGAGAGGGATTGCAGAGAGTGGAAGCTCTCGGCTATCAACCCTCATGATAGACGTACCTGGAGATCTGGTGTGAGATCTGCCATGCGTGCAGCAAGCCAGCTATCTGGAAGGGGGCCCACTGATGTGGATGTTGCCCCTGTACCTGCACGTTAATCAAAAATCCAATTAAGACGATGATATGAAGGAAGCATGCTTTAACAAGTTTAGGGTGTATATAATCCGAGCCTTCTCTGATGTTTAAGTGGCTTTTCTTTGTATTGATATGTACAACTAACATCAGAGTAACTCCTATTATGAAAATCAGGATTTTTTCTGTCCTATCTAAAATGAGGGCATTCACCAACCTAGTGGCATGGAAGTTAATGTGTAATGTAGATAGCCACTATGGATTATCAAACTAATATTTCATGACAGAAAAAAAAATGATAATTTAATACTTGAATTTCATTATGAATAATTGACATCTTGGGGCAAGAAATTGGCTTCAACTTTGTACAGTCTACGCAATGAGCGTTGACAGGTATAGCGAAAACACTGGTTATGCAAGTTTCTAATGAAACAAATTATTCAATTTATATTGGAAAATGGTTTCTTTTGTTTATGCTAAAATTTAAAGTTGCTATCTGTTGGATAATATTCAGAATTTTCCTTTGAAAATGCCCAGCCAAGACTGCTGGGGAAATTCTGCATTTTCGAAAGCTAAGTTGCTCTGACAGTAAGTGGCAAATATTAAAATAAAGAAAAGCCACTAAAACGTCAGAGAAGACTTGGATTAGGGTGTATATAGATCATTTTGACAGCCCTGCTGTGGAAGCTGGCTTTTATGGTGATGCAGGCAGTAACTGGCTATTTCACGAAGTTAAGCAATTGTTACACCCAAAAAGTCGCAGGGCATCATACATGAAATGGTTGTCATACATGTGATACCTCCCGGATCACGCGGGAGGCTCCCGCATTTGAAGCCCATATCCCGCGCTCCCGTCCGGGAGACAGAATCTCCTGCAACTGCAGTTTTCCTATCCTAATTTTTTCACAAGTGACCATTTTGCGAGTATTTATGGTAAACAGTAACAGACTTCGATAAATTCGCTGCCGAGGGCATTTTACAGATAAGCGGGAGAATATAATATACAACCGTAAACAGGTGACATTATACATGGCTGTCATAACCCACGGCGATTTTGCTATCAGCTGTCTGTTAAATGTCTTCACTTTCTATCCGTACATCATTCTCAGTCCGAAGAAGAAGCTGCAAAGATGTCCAAAAGATCACCACCAACCCCTAAGAATAAGACCATGAAGTACAAGGCTACCTTTCAGAGTTCACATTTTGTATATTTTGCAACTCAATTTTTGGTGTCAGGAACGACATAACCAGACAAAACAAAGGATCGGCACACATCGCAATGCAAGCAGCAGTAAGATAATGCCAAATATTGCTACGCTATTCAAGGCAACCACACCCGAAAAAGTCACCGGGGCAGAAGTGATTTTTTCCACATTCACTGCAGAGCATCGCTGCTGCTGACCATTTTAGATCACCATGCTGAAATATCTATGCCGACGACCGTTCGCACTTTTTTTTTTTTTTTTGCGAATAATGAAATCTTTCCCATGAATATTCCCAGCTGACACCAAATGGTGAATCAACACTGAAACAACTTTGACTAATGTTAATTCAACTTTTGAATCAACGTTGTGTGCATGAAGGGCCGTTTTTTTTGTTTCGTTTTTTTTTTTGTTGTTGTTTTTTTTTATTTCTTTTGTTGTTTTTTTTTCTCCTAATATCCTAATAGACTTATGTTTACTTTTCTGTTGTAAATGAACTGCAATTTAAAGTATGTAATTGAGTTGTTTGCAACTGAACAAACAAGAAAAGAAAAAGAAAAGAAGAAGTAGAAAAGAAAAATCCCCCTAAAAATCACGGGGTCATCGTGCACCGGATAAAATTGAAAGGCAAAATTGATCAGACGACATTTGATTACGTCCCTTGAAACCGGTGATCCAATATGGCGTCCTAGAGACGAACAAACCCAGAAGTATCTAAGTAACAAATACTTGTCACTCAATGGTTTCGTTTCCTTAGCACAGAATATCTAGGAAACAAAAAAAGCACGTAACCTTGAAATATTTGACTGAATACTAGCGAGAAATCAAGCAACAGTATTTAGACTTTCTTTATATTTTTTTTAGATAGTACTAGTAGTCGCACACGATCTCACATTAGAAACACGACCATCTCTTTATCATTCTCAATCTTGACAATCCAGTGCTTGGTTAACCCAAACCCCTAAAAGGGATATAGGCAAACAGCGCAGATCCAGATCAGACACCTGGCCAGGATTACACTGTTTGCAAACAGGATTTTCCATCATCTGGACCTATGGTTACAGCTTTCTTTCTTTGTAAATAACCTAAAACTTTCTATTTTGAAATTAAAACTTGAAAATTTATGTCCTGTCATTTAAATTCAGTAGTTCCAGTTCCTTTGTACATCTAAACCATATGAAAATGATAAGAAAAACAACTTGAACACGTTGTCAAAAAGTCTCCCTCATTGAGATCTCAATCTCCCTCATCTGAGAAGCAAATCTCCCTCATAGTCATCATAAAATTATCACATGTATGGGTTGTTACAGCAAGAGCATAAGGGATCTCCGCCAGTCTTCATCAGGTTCTGACTGATCACCTGATATTCAAAACACAAGAGAAAAAAAATACATGTGGACAAGCTCTTCTTGCTGTGCGGCCTACCCAGAATCTTTGAGCAGACAAGGTATCTTGCCTTCACCAGCAGCTTCTCATAGACTTGCATCACAATGTACATTGTGGTTAATACCTGTGTTACAGATGAAAAAATGCTTTTCAATTTTCCCCTGCCTGGGATTGAACCAGGGCCTCCTTTGTGACAGTCCAACATTTTAATGCATCACAATAATAGCTGGCGTACTGCAAGGCAGGGCATCAGAATCAGAATTTTTACTGGAGATACTCTAATCACCAGTAAAAATTCAGATTCTGATGCCCTGCCTTGCAGTACAAGCCAATTGCAGTACAAGCCAGCTGTGTGTTATATACTTACGGCCAGTCCAATATTGCAATCACCCATCCAGGTAGAACAGGGTTTAAGTGTGTTATATACATAAAACGTGTTCCACCTGGATGGTGATTGCGATATTGGACTGGCCGGGCAAACAACAACTGTACGGACATCACTAGAGGGATTATCAAGTGTATCAATTTACTATCTAGCCGTCGTGATAATCAGTTTCACTACATACGTTGTTCTAAGCTGTACTCTGGTATTCTTTACTGTAGGTATACTTTAGTTTATCGATAAGATTTCTCTGATAACCGAGACAACTTCGAGTCTCCACTGAAGTTGAATGCTGACGACATGCCTGCAAACATTGTAAACTATCGCAAACTCATTTATTTTAGGCTTCTGAAGATAACTTACCTTCCTAGTATAATGAATAATAAATCTGACTTTTAAATTCAATAGACTAGACCGAAAACTCTTTCGCAGCATCAACTCAGCTTCACAACATCTCCATCTTGAAAAGTGCGCCATCTATGGATCGCAAAAAGTTGCTGTTCTTAGAAATGCCTTACGTCTCGGAGTTGCGTCCCTTAGACGACCAAGTCAGACAAAAAAGGGAACCTACTCAAGGGCAGAAACCAGTGAAAAAAAGACTAGATATTTTTTGGAAAAGGGCCTGTTCAAATAAGTTGTTCAGTTTTATTATTGTCTTCGTTGGTATTATGAAAAAAAAATAGAATAAGCTCAAAGTATGTACCTAGGACGAGAGTACCGTACATGTCATCGTTAATTGAGAACACCCAGGCACAATCCCAGCAGGCACATGACGTAAATATAACGTCGCCTCAATGTCGATGCAACGTCATGACGTTGCATCGACGTTGTATTTACGTCATGTGCCTGCTGGGATATTTTGACTCGAACCTAATAATAATGTATATTGGGTCCAAGATTTTGATAACCTTTTAATAATTGTGCGCGAAGGTCTCAACAATGACAACAGGGTTATAGGGTTATGCATCAAGTTTGCCACTATACTATGCCTTGTTTCTTGGCTACATACGCTCAGCCTAGCGGGGAACGACAGCAACGGGCCTTTTCGTAATAAGTCTTTTTCGTCGTTACGTATGGCGGTTTCTTCTTATTTTAGGCCCCTATTTTGGATCTCAGAGTTTTGGATATCACTAAATCGATTTTGTGATAACACAAAATTGGTTTAGTAATATCACTAGATAAGATTATTTGATATCTCAAAATCGATTTTGTGATATCACAATATCGAATGATTCATTGTGTTGGGGTTTAACGACACGTCAATCCCCGTGGGTCATTTTGTGTCGTCTCCCAGACAAAGGGAGAAAAGAGATAGAAGAGAGATAGAGGAGATGAAAGAGAAGGACATGGAAATAAGAGGAACAGGAATGAGAGTGAAGAAATAGAAGAAATAAAAACATTCCCCCAATATCCTTACCTGCAACAAGGATAGCCGGCCTTGCCCAACTGTAAGCCAAAATCAGTTGGACACCCCGATGACGGTAAGATACACGACACCTTCGCTACACCCAACCATCCCACAATATCGAACGAGTGATATAATAGGTTTTATTTATAATAGTGATATCACTTATTCGATTTTGCAATATCACAAAATCGAAAGTGATATCACTATTATAAATAAAACCTATTATCACATAATGGCCTAAATTCCTAACATTCAGCATGAAATATCTCGCGATGTAGATGATCTACGATCTACATGCATGCAAATGTGATAAATCAATTATACCATGGTTCTGTGCATGTACGTGCGATAATGCACTCTCTCACGCTCGTGCATTATCGCATCTTACATGCGCACGAACCATGGTATAACTAAGATTTATACCATAGCTGGTATAAATTAGTTTTGAAAATTATCCCATGGTTTATCTCACAAGTATACTTTAGAATAACTGTCAACCCATCAGTGCACCTTAACCTTTAACACCCATTGGGCTAATTCCACAGACGATGACAAATCGATATTTTTCAAAAAAAAAAAAAAGAAAAAAAACACACACACACAAAAAAAAAACAACAACAGGTTTTTGTTTTCTGGGAAAAATAAGAAAAATATTTCAAAATATTATATGTTGAATTTTGTACCCAGTGCTAAGCATCAATTTTCAGCAGTCGACATTTTGAAATATTTTCTTATTTTCCCAGGAAACAGGATTTGACATTTCATGCAAATTGTCTCCAAATGTCAAATTTTCTGGAAAAAAATAAACGTATCATCAATATGTTGTCTGCTGAAATTGCTCAATGAGTGCTAATCATCAATCTTCAGATGACATTTTGAAATAGTCTTCTTATTTTTTTCTCAGGAAACTTGATTTGACATTTCATGCAAATTGTCTTCAATAGAGACGGTTTGCATGGAATGTCAAATTCTGTTGGCTGGAAAAAAAGTATCATCAAATATATTGTCTTCTGAAATTGCCCAGAGAGTGGTAAAGGTTAGAGGAACTTCAAAATTACTTCACCACTGAACAACTTTCTATTTAAAAATGACACATTCAAGTTTTTGTTGAATAAAACACATAAAACCAGACAGTCTGTCTGGAATATATTATAATGACCAAAGCTACAGCTGACCAACCAGATTGCACCAAAATTTGGCCAAATCAAGATGCTGAGTGATGTAATTTCTTTTGATTGACATTATTGCAACCAATCAGATTTTAGCAGTAGTGCCTCATTTAGTTTAATTAAAAAAAAAAGGCGGGGTATCACATCTCATGATTCGACCTCTGAAGTGTCAACATCGTCTGCAGAATAACTAAAGAATAACCGTGTCTGAGTCTGTTATACCTGCAGTACTACTCAGGGCCCTGAGTGAGTACAAGTTTGTTGGTCATCCTCTCTAGAGGATGGCTGACGGGAAGGTGAACTGACCTTCCATAAGAATTTACCAACGCTACCTGTCTACAAGAGGAGGGCCGAAAGCAGGAGGCAGCCTGCAGTCTCTCGAGAGGCCTCGCCAGCCCACAGCTGCTAGACGTCCACCTCCTACGACCAGATCGACGCCTACAGCACGCCGAGAACCGACAGCACCGGAGAAGGAGACCTCATCGCCAGCACTACAGACACTGGAGATAACACATCAGATACCATCACAGTTACAAGACCACAAAAGACAGCACAGCTCACGCCATCTCCATACATCCAGAAACCAACTACACCAGCTCCTTCTCCAGAGACTCCACGTGCCAAGAGACCGAGAACAAAGTCGCCGAAGTACACGACTAAACAGCCGACACAGTATTTCCATGTCAACATAGAGAACGAATATCCTCTGCACGAGAAATACGACCTCCAGGACGTCCACACCACCACCTACAAGGTCATCATTATAGCCACAAGACTGCCGAGGGAAGACGAAGAACTCAGCATAGATCTTCCAGTATTCTTCGTCTACCACAAAGAAAACAAGCACTGGCTACATATCAAGGGGCCTACCAACAAGTTTTATGATGACCCGTGGTACACCAACATCGAGATGCTGACGGGGCGACCGGCGTGCGACAGACAAACACGGCGTATTGGTACGACGTCCTGGAAAAATCCTGTCGAGATCCCTTAGGGCAAGGTGGAGGACCACCGCTACTTCGGCTCGTGCCGCCAAGTTACCTTGGCATGACTTACTCTAAGTAGGTCAACTGGCGGCACGCGGACTCGGGTGAGGACACCCAATATAGGTCCTAGGGTGAGGAATCCTCTCGGCTGAGTGGGGACACTCTCTCTGCTCCTGGGTGAGGACAAGCCCTCCTCAGCTTTTGGGTGAGGACACCCACTCGGCTCCTGGGTGAAGACACCCACCTTGCACTCTCTCCGGCGCCCGATCGACTGACATGTGGCCTGTACCTGAAACTTTCGCACGACTCGAGCTGAGTGCCTAATGCATTATGCAGTCGGAATTGACACGCATTAGGTACGAGATTAAAAGCTCAACTTTTTCGACCGATATGCAAAATTCAGCAACTTACAGGCTGGACTACTACTCCCGCACGAGGTCTGGAACACGCCCGCACCGTGTCTGGACGTGCACGCACTCCGTATCTCGGCGAGGTGACCTAGTTATGAATTATAACTAGCATGACTAGGCACCGTTTCAAGCCAACCCAGTAGTCCAGTAAAACTAATCCAGATTTTATCTGGCGCTGCCTCTGTGTGACTCAGTTGTCTGGCATTATTTTAAGCGCACAAGGTCAATATGTCCAGCATCACATCAGATGGGATGTTAGGTACCACTTTATCATAAAAATATATAAAAAATAAAAATAAAAAAAAGTAGAAAAAGATACTAAATTAATAAAAGTATAGTTTTTGTAAGAGGAAAAAAGATAGTCCCATACATTGGTTAAAACAGATAAACCATGTTATTGTCTCGGTTTTGGGAATACAGTAAATTATAGGTCACCAAACTATGGTATAATTTACAGTATACCCAAAACCTCGACAATAATCATGGTTTATCTATAACTTATGCGATAATCGGATGTGATATTACAAATATCACTAAACTGATTTTGTGAAAAATTCGAATATGAGCTACTGTCACCTTTAGTGGCCTTCAGTTAACATTTATAACAAATATCCATCCAACAAATCTAATCAACAAATCAAAATAACATGGATTGTTATCTTATACCTAATCAATTTAATTTCCGTTCTTTAGTAAGAATCAGTAGCATTATTAAGATTGATTTGTCGTGTACGTGTGCATTGTCTGTTTTAAAAAAAAAGATGAAAATAAAATAAATGTATGCATATTTAATAATAATAAAAAAATAAATAAAAATAAAAAAAAAGAAAGAAATGTTTGCAACATGCATTTTAACAAGTTCGGGGTTATCGTATGACCTGTTAACATTCTGAAACATTTAGCGGTAGCGATTTTGTTTGCTTTTTATAACAATAATTGCAGAAATGCAGATTGTATTATTAAAATTACCATAGGGCCTATTTTACCGCAGTGTTTGATTAGGTCTTCGCACCTTTTGAATAAAATCACATTGTTTTTTCTTTTTTTTTTTAAATTTTACCAATGCATTAATATTGTACTGTTCATTATGTATTAAAACAGGAATTGTTGTCCCAGTCAGAAAGCACAAATATCTAGCCATTTTTTGGAGCACAAAGTGTTGAATTTGAATGGAAACTGCTGATTTTTTTGGTAATAATTAGAACTAAATAATATCGGCCTCAAAACCTTAACCTTTGTCTGCCCAAGGCAGTTTCATAGGGGTCAGTCGGGAAAAGTACCAAACCGATTTCAGTACCTGTTGTGCCCTCACTTCTATTCAGTGACCGCCAGACACCGTTTTCGCATGCTGCAAGTTAGCTTCCTTCTGCCATGGTGATGTTACCCCATTCCATATGCAGTGCCCGCTCCAAATCTCTTACGTTGTCGATGTCTCCACGTTGACGGACCTTCACACCCAGGTGAACCTACAGATGCTCTATGGGGACAGACCTGGTGATTTTGATGGCCATTCAAGCACCTGGTCATTGTTTTGCCTTAAAATGCCTTTGATATGGTTAGCATAGCCTGGCACCATGCTATGAGTTTAACATTTTTCTTCTAACAAAGGTAAATTACTCCACCTTGACTATTTTTCTAAACTTATCATCTCCCTTACCAGTCAGAAACTCATAACTGACCAGCCAAATCAGAGAGGAAGACATTCGAAAAGGTATGGTATTTTTCTTTTTAGAATATAAATCGTTTTATGCTGATTCATACATCAGTTAGACAGGAGTCAGTCTATGGTTCGTAATATGAGGCCGTTCATTGTCATGCTGTAGTACCGTTGCATGTTGTTGGCGCAGAAATGGAACGACAACTGGCTCCACGACGTCTTCGCAGTATCGTACCGTACCGAACCGTGAGCGTACCAGCAGTTGTAACGAGATATGTCTTCGCTCTGCGACAAATTCCTCCCCTGACCATGACAAATATGTCTACTTCAATGAAGTTTGCCTGATCGAAACGTTCCCCTGGTCGGTGCCACACCCGAAGTCTACCAGCAGCAAATATTGTAGGTTAAACCGGGACTCGTCATTAAACAGGTTAAACCGAGACTCGTCATTAAACAGGTTAAAACGAGACTCGTCATTAAACAGGTTAAACCGAGACTCCTCGGTAAACAGGACCTCGTTCCACCGCTTCTTCACTCAAAGCTGGTGTGCCGTTGCTCAGTTGACGCGATCTTGATGATGGAACGAAATGTTTCTTGCTTCAAGATGTGTTGCACGTAATCGATTTCTATTAGTTTGATCGTATATTCTTGTGCCCATAGCATGAGCGGTGTACTGGTCAGGAATCGGTTTCGTACAGATGGCGTCACACTATACCAATCTTCAGCAGGCGTGGTTTTATATGGCCTGCCAGAGCGTGGTCGATCCGCGACGGACCCTGTCAGTCGACATCTTCTCTTGACGCGACTAATGGTCGTCTCGTTTACACCAAACTCCGAGCAACGTCTCTAATAGCCATTCCCGCGGTCAGCAATACCGTTGCACATCAAATTGGCGTTGCTCTAACGTAAGGTCAGGCCGGCGTTCCAAATTGCGTTGTTGAACTATTTGACCATTGAAAGATATGCTTGGCTTTTATACACTTATCATGCACGGGATAAGAGAGAAAAACGCTTTCCACGAGGCCATGTTGCTACACCCCACCTAATCTTGAAACAGAACTGTGGGCGTATTTGCTCGCCTTAAATATTCGTCGCGAAAACATAATTGTATGACCGCGATATCTAGTTTGCATTTAATACTCTTTCAAAAAATGGGGCTGAACTATTATGATCCGTATGTTTGAGAAAAAGGGGCGTTATGAGTACAGTGTGCACAATACTGGTTAACCGCTTAAATGGCTAAGCCTGCCCAGTAAACGTGTGGTTAGGTAAACTGACCGCGCTCGACGTGACCCCATCAGGTTGACTGGGCCGTAAAACCTCAACACAAACACAAAAACAGTGGAACCTCCACAAACGGTCATCGGCCAACAACATCTGTCTCCCTATACACCTTAACTTGAGCCAGTTGTATGCGTTCCCATGGCCAGCTGTTATAGATATTGCACTTTAGCTGGGCAGTCTATTGAACAAGTCAAATTTATACAAAGAAAAACAATTATTTCGTTCAGAATAAGGCGTAAAACAATTAGCTGTGTTTCCACTAACCCGACCGGCCCGGTTTCAAACATCCGACTCTGCTATTTTTTATCAGTAAAAAATGCAAAATGAAAAAAAAAGTAAAGCACCGACCCTCAACAAAATACCTGTATTTTCATAAAAAATTACAGGCCCGACCCTGTTCCATTCTGGAGAAAAAATAGAAAAATAATAATAATAAAAAAGTTTCTCTTACCTACCGACCAATTTTTTTTTCAGCATGTTAGTGGAACTACAGTTATTTTTGTTTTACGCCTAATGAACTATGGAGATGTATGTGAAAACATAGGCAGTCTTTAGTTTTCGGGTTGGGACTGGAGCGACAGAAGGCGTATGTGAAACGTCGGGATGATGGTGATGATGATGATCTGTGTGTGTGTGTGTGTGTGTGTGTGTGTGTGTTAAGAGGAGCACGCGTTATTTTAAGCTCTGTTTGTTATGATTTTCAAAACAAATATCAGCAAGTGCGCTTTCTGTGCAGAGCAAAAAAAAAAAAAAAAAAAAAAAAAAAAAAAAATGTCTGCTTTGGTCATTGTATAGAATAACTCGATCGTATATCTATAGCAATCACATCATTTCATAAGATGAACACTTTACTCGTCACACCGCTTGCTTGGTTTACTGCTATTGGAGGATAACAGGATACGGCCAAATTCTGCATCCAGCCCTGCTACAAAACAAGAGTGGTGCCTTGGGAAAAGTGTCTTCTGTATCTGTTCTTTTAGAGACCACAATCACACTTGATTACTATGCCTTTGTGGCGGTAAGAAAAGGGAAGACAGAAAATAGTTTAAAAAAGTTAAGAGAAAAGTCCGGGGAGTGCTCTAATCACAAGCCGCAGCCCACCCGAGACACAAAAACGGAAGAGGAAACAGACAAAACCAAATGAAAAGCACTAAGATTAGCTCTCTCTTCCCCAAGCGGGGTAATCGCAATGCTAAAAGGACTAAAAATTACAAAAACATAATCACAGAAGGCAAGACTTAAAACAAATCGTCTCGTAGAATAAACCACAAAGCAAAACAAAATAAAAAAAAGTAAGACTGACAACGGGACCACCGCCTTAGAACGGTCAGTAGGGAAAACAAAAACAAAAAAAAAAAAAAAAAAAAAAAAAGAACACCGGTTTAAAGCACTTTCACGGCGCCAGCCATCTTCACCCTGGGTCCCGATGCTACGCTTTATACAGAAATACAAACAAAAAAAAAAAAAAAAAAAAAAAAAAAAAACTCGGTTCACATAAAGGCGCCCAACTCAGTCAATGCATCAAAGCGAAAACATAAAAATCAAATTAATCACTATGATATACAAAGACGAGTACTCATGGCAGTTCTAATGTGTGCCAGAGTAAATAAAAAAAAAACAGTAGTTGAACAACGGCGGACCAACCAAAAGACATGTCATCAAAAAAGGTAAGAGAAAAGTCCAGGGAGTGCCACAATCACAAACCGCAGCCTTCCCAGACACCAAGAAAAAGAGGAAACCGACAAATCCAAACAAACACAAATCGAACGACGAAAAGGACCAAGACAATGGATCTCGGACCTAATAATATTAGTGTATATTGGGTCCAAGCTTATATTAAAGAAAATTGCGTACATCTTTTTCGAACTTATGATTCTCTTGGCAATACATGGGCGTTTTTTATCTTTTCGCTTCCATTGCTTATTATCAGCCCTTCTTTGTGGCTCAAACATGTGCACCCAGGTTTCATCACCTGTTAGCAAGTTAGAAATAACCCGACTATTACAGCCTTTGTATGTTTTCAAAAGTTCCCGGGCACATTTAAGGCGTTGTGTCTTTTGCTCTTCAGTGAGCAAATGAGGTACCCACCTAGCGCAAACCTTTCTCACGTCCAAACGCTTTTTCAAAATTGTTTGCACACTGCCTTCTGATATGCCAGTAGAACTAGATATATCTTTGACAGATAATCGCGCATCCTGTTCGACCACAATCTTTACAACAGCGATGTTAGCCTTGGTAACAGAGGTTTTAGGCCTTCCAGGACGGGTATCATCTTCAACAGAAAATTTCCCAGCTTTAAAAGCTTTAACCCACCTAAAACTGTGCGCATTGAAATGGTCTAAGGTCCATATATACCACACAATTCATTAAATATCTGCTTTGAATCTATATTAAGCCTGGTGTGGCATTTAATATAGCTACGAAATTCAGTCCTCTGGTCCATGTTCCAATGTACGTAACAAGTAAATTGGTCAGTGTATATGACTGCATCTATTTCAATTTGAAATAACTCGGTCAGTTGGAAAGCAATTTGCACAAAATAAACGGGTATCGTTAGCTATTCAACACACCATTCAAGTGCAGTTTTAAAATATCCCTGGGATAAAACAAAGGAAGCCCATTAGTGACAGAACTTTTTGCATGACCCTCGTATGAGCCAGAGGTACTAAAGACCGGAGATGAATTTGAACTTGTCTGTGCCAAACTCAAAAGTTCAAGACTCCAGTGATCTATATATTGGTTCATTTTATAGACCACCAGATAGTAATGACCCTGATTATTTGAACCAACTCCACAGGTTCATATCCCGCATCCCAACACAAAATGGAGCTCACTTGTGGATTTGCGGTGATTTTAACCTGGCGGACATAGACTAGAATGACGAATGTGTACAGCCTTGGTCATGGAACAAAGTTTCAGCAGTTGTTAACGATAGCAACGCCCTGACTCAGATGTGGACTGTATCAATGTGTGAAGTTGAGCTGGCTTGCCAGGTGACTTAATTCTCGGGTATTAAGGATTAATACTCTTATGGGTAAACCTTACTCGGGATGAGGTTGCAACTGGATTTGAGAAACTTAAATCAGAGCTAGTTGTGTCACTCAGGTAGGAGAAAGTGTTGCTCGTCTCGAAGATAGTAGTATCGAACAAACAGATTCAAGGAAAAATTTGGGATAACACAATGGATGCACTCCCGGTGTTAGTCTTACTCTTTGTTGCATTGTGGTTTATTCTACGAGGCGATTTGTTTTATGTCTTACCTTGTGTCATTTTGTTCTTGCGTTTTTCAGTTCTTTTAGCATTGCGATTACCTCGCTTGGAGAAGAGAGAGCTAATCGTAGTGCTTTAAGTACGTTTGTTCAATGTGTACTTGTTTGGACTTGACTGTTTCCTCTTCCTCTTGATGTCTGGGAAGGGCTGCGGTTTGTAATTGTGGCACTTCATGGACTTTTCTCTTGCCTTTTTTTACTTGTACGTGTGTGTTTTTCAGGCCTATCGAGCTTTGTGATCACTTCACTTGGTGGAGGAGCTAGTTGCTTATCTAGTCGTTTAGCTATTTGTTCTGATTGGATCTTCCTGTTGGTAGTGGACACAAAAATCTGAGATTGTTGCACTTCCTGAACGTCATGATTACCATATTTACCCTAAATATTGGGAACCTTATCCACACTATACTTGTCCTAAAATTTGATTTGGTCCATTCTACTACTTCTTGATGTGTCTAAAATATTGCTGTATATATGGCTAACAGTGTAGACCCTGATCAGATGCCGCACTCTGCTGCATCTGATCTGGGACTACACTGTTTGCAACGGTCTATCTGTCCCAATACTTAGGGTTATTATGGTATTTTTTGTGTGGTGGGGAATGGGGTTATTCGCATACAGTTAACCTCCAGAGCAGCCAGCCAGACCATCACGAAAACACGTCTATATAATTTTGACCCCCTTCAACCCCACTTTTATATAGTAAAACTGGGGTCTACAGGGTATACATTTCTTATTTCTGCTCAAAAACATAGATTATGGGTACTTGTTAGAACCCGCCTCATAGTGGCGGTTCTAATTTTAACGAGTACCCATAATCTATGTTTTAAGCAGAATTATGAAATATATCAGAATTTTTTACCTGAAAAGTTTCATTTTTTGGTGGTAAAATTTTCAGTATATTTGAATGGGCATGTTTTCATAATGAATCTGACAAAGATTTTTGCTATACTTCAATATATTCAACGATGTCTTAAAATTCTGGACAGAGAAGACCCTGACCAGATTGCAGAGATGTGCAGGCTGATCTGGGGGTTATCTTGTTGGTATATTTTCCCATATTTCACATAACCACATGGTGCACCTCAAATATATAAAATACACCATAAGATATATATCTGCTGATGATTTTTATTACAACTTTCCTTTCCTAAAACTGTTACTTAAACTTAACAATATCCAAAGGGCAAGAATATAAAATCTCAATAACATGTATATAAAAAAATTTAGCACAGCATATTAATGTATGAATTATAATCATTTTCAAATTAAAGCAAACAAATTATGTTAAAAGTGCAATAATAAATTCAATGATTAAAATAAAACTGACCATATTATACCCCAATTGTCAAAAATTGTACAAATGTTTAAAAGAATCACATTCAAACTTCAAGTGTCCTTCAAAATTACAGCAGACAGCATTCTAAAATGTTTTAAGCTTTAGACAAAATAAGATGTGGCATTTCATGTCAATGGTCTGCCTAGCAGACAATTAACCTGAAATGTCATGCCTTATTTTTCTAAGAAAAATAAAAACTAATGATTAGAATGCTAACTGCTACAATCATGACAAGCAATTCAAGGGCTAAAACTACAAACTGAATAAAGCAAAAAAAAAAATTCAAGCAAATATAGACAGCAAATGCCTAGAATAAAAGGTCTATCCATGCCTTGAATATACAGAATTAGTAACACTGTAGAATATACAAACAGAAAGTAAAGGCCTGGATAAGACTACAAAAGAAGCACATGTTGACCTGTATCTGCATTTTGTATATGCTAGAAGATACATTTTTCCTATTTTTTCTCCATTCATAAAGTGCCAACACTGTAAACAACCTGCCAGCACTTTGCAGTTTCTCTGTAGAATAGGAAATTATTGTGGTACTTTTTGTTGCCTACTCCACAGAAACATGTAGGGTGGCAACTTTTTTACACTTACCATGATATCCTTAAATTGGGACAGACAGGCCTGAGCAAACAGTGTAGACCCAATGCAGCATCTGATCAGGGTCTACACTGTTTGCCACTCATCCAGCACTATTTTAGACACATCAACAGGCAGTAAAATATACTTTTTTTTTCTTCAAATTTTTTTCAAAAATATGGTAAGGAATTAAGGTGTCCCAACATTTAAGGTAAATAACATTCTTTTTGTTTTCTTCACCACAGATGCATGTACAGTGGCAACTTATTTTAGAATTGGCTTGACCAGAGGAACATATAAGCCAGTGAATGACAAAACCTACAATAAGACTTGTGAGACTGGTGAAGACTCAGATCAGCCTGCACATCCATGCAGTCTGATCAGAGTTTTTGATGATCACATGTGCCTTCTGCAGCCTCCAAGCTAACCAAAGATGGATAAACACAAAGTTAAGCCCTTGCCATACTTGTGGGGTGTGCAAACAGATTGGAGTCTTTGCTGGTTACACAGGTCTTATTGTAGGTTTTGCCGTGTGTTGGCTCATATCTTATCTGATGGATTAAAAAATTCTCCTCAAGTACTGAATACATATAGGTGTATACAACAAACAGCAAAGCCTCTGACCAGATTTCAAGGTCGCAGTGGCTGGTTTGTATTTTCAGTGTTCACACATAGGAAAAAGATAGGTTGACCTCAAATATCACTACCATATTTACCCAATATATTGGGATACATCAACTCCTGGTCTTAAAATTGGTAAAAAAATCTATTTTACTGCATGTTGATGTGTCTAAAGTAGTGCTGCATGAGTGGCAAACAGTGAAGACCCTGATCAGAAACTGTATTCTGCAGTATCTGATCTGGGTCTACAGTGTTTGCTCTGGCCTGTCTGTCCTAATATTTCAGGTTATTACCATATGTTTATTTAAAAAAACAACAACAACAACAATAGAAATATGAAAGCAAATTAAGAAAATAAAACTGTTAACATTAAATATCAGAAATGAATTTGAGCAAGTATCTATCAGAATTGAATTATGTTCTAAAGTTTTATTACATGTAACTACCCATTTTAAATATCAGAAACTCACATGAATATCTATTTTATCAAGATGCTGATACAAATGGGTATGTAACCTTTGAATTCAGGCTGCCTTCAACAAGATTTGACTCTTGCAAAATGATGATGTCATAACCTTGGATAAAATACTGTAGTGGTACCCTGGAGAAGTAAAATTATTTAACAAAATTTATTAGAAACATGATTTTGTGACAAAACAGAAAGGACTATGATTAAATATAATTAATATTAAGTCAGCTCATAGGCCTAGATAAGAGAGGCTATCAGGCAAATAATTTTCTTATTTCTCGATGAAAACATATGTTGTGGGTACTCATTAGAAGTGCCTCGGCGAGGCGCTTCTAATGAGTACCCACAACATATGTTTTCATCAAGAAATAAGAAAAATATAGATACTTTTTGGTTGAAAAAAGCACCTTATCAAGAGCTATGAGTCTCTGTACTACCAGAGCACCTTGCTACTGATTATGTAGACAGGGTATTTACTCTATATACATACTATACATACCAATCTTGTCCTAAAATTTGAAATAGTTCCTTCTACTACCCGCTGATCTAATGTATGTATGGCACAGAGTAGAGCCTGATCAGATGTTGCATTCTGCAGCAACTGATCTGGGTCTACACTGTTGGCAAAGGCCAATCTGCCCTGATATTTAGGGTTATTATCTTAACATTAATACCTCTCTGGGCAAATTTAGAAAACAACTAACTGATATCTTTCTTTTTTTCCCCAGAAAACAGGCTTTGACATTTCAAAGCCTATTTTAACATTTCAAAGCCTATTTTCTGTGAAAATATGTAAAACAATTTTGATACCATCACGAAAACACACCTATATAATTCTGACCCCCTTAGACCCCACTTTTATATAGTAAAACTGGGGTTTACAGGGGTATACATTATCTTTCATATTTCTGCTCAAAAACATAGATTGTTGGTACTTGTTAGAACCGCCTCGGTGAGGCGGTTCTAACGAGTACCCACAATCTATGTTTTTGAGCAGAAATACGAAAAATATCAGAATTTTTATCTGAAAATTTTCATATTTTTGGTGGTAAAATTTTCAATATATTTGAATAGGCGTGATGTAAAAGTCCAGGTCACTAGACAATGTACAGCTAACTTCTGAATCTTTTAAATCATTCTCATGTACATAAACCTCAGACACATCAGTTTGATTATCTCTGTATAACCAAACTGCCCTAAAATATAGACATATCTGTTTAAAAATTAGTTATATTCATAGCATACAAAAAACACAACCATATCTGAATAAACATAAATTTTGATTGTAGAATATAAGACACAAAACAGTATCTATATAAACATGATTTATATGTCTACAAGAAACATAACCATAAATTATACCAATATATAAATGTAACATGAAAGTATCTGTAAAAACTGACAATGACATACAGCTCAAAACAAACAACAACTAGAAATTGAGTTTGTAAAACACAATGCCCCCAACTATGCCCTTTTCCCTACAAAATGACAAAAGTAAAAAGGGACATAACTCAACTAGAAATAATGTGTTTGTAAAACACTATGCCCCCAATGTATATGCTTGTCCATACATAATGTCAAAGTTGGAAAGGGACAGAACTCTTAAATCTGGTTTTAATCAGGCAATCTACTTGAAATCATCAATAAGCTCACTAAGTTTCAAGGCCCTAGCTCAAATAGGTTTCCAGATAGCTTGCTCACAAGATTTCATTATGTCACACAGGCTTACAATGCATGAGTTGATAAAGGGCCATAACTGAGGAACTACAAGTCCAGCAGAATGAAGAATCCAACAGAAAAAAAAACAAATGCAGGTCAGTTAAGTTTCCATTAACAATGCAAATATGAAATTTCAAACCCTAGCATACATGGTTCCAAATAGAGATGTCAAATAAGAGCTTAATCACATAAGTCTGAAAAGATGCATAATTTGGATGAATATTTATAAAGTTTCACCAAAAGTTAATTAGGTCATCTACACAATGATCCCTGACTGCCTGCAAAATTTCTTGAGATATTTTGCTCAAAAGATTTTCCTATGCTAAAATATCTGTGTGAAAAAGGGGCACAATTTGATCAAATACTTATAAAAGTTCACCAAAATTTAATCAGGTCCTCTACACATTGATTCCAAGCTGCTTGCAAAATTCTACGAGCCTAACTCATGCCGTTCCTTAGAAATTTTGCTCACAAGATTTCCATTTGCTAAAATGCTTAAGTTTGAAATGGGGCATAACTCTACAATGAAGAATCTGACAAAGAAAAAAATTACAGGTCAGCTAATTTTTCGCAAGCAAAGCATACATGAAATTTCAAAATGAGCGGTCTAAAAAGTGTATGGATGGATGAAAGAACAAACAGACTAATGGATGTACAAGCCCAAAGCAATATGCCCTTCCAACTTCTTCCAAGTTGGGGGTATAAAAATTCATCCATTTTGTTTCAAAGGTTAATCAATTAGGAGACCTACTCCCCACTCTAAGTAAGCTCACCAAGTTTCAATACCCTAACTCAAACAGTTGTCAAGATATTTTGTTCACAAGAAAAGCATGATGAATAGACAGAAGAATGGATGAATGACCCAAAAGCAATATGCTCCTCCAACTTCTTTGAAGTTGGGGGCATACTAAGACTGAAGTGAACATATTAAAAAACAACAAACTATTTTATAACGGAATACACCTACAACAGAGATTACTCTGACCAAAAATCATTAACCTCCCAGCCCAAAAGAAGATCCTCTTTAAATTACAGAATTTGCCCTTCCCTTAGGAACAAGAGTACATCCCCACAAACCCCCTTACTTTGAAAGGGATACATATTCTAAGAAAAATTATTTTCTGCTACTTTCTCACTTTGAACTGGGGGGGGGGGGGGGGGGGGAGCAAAACCTTTCAGCTTAGAGTGCTCTCTCTTTGAAGTGTGTTCATTCACCTTAAATGATATTGCATGATTCATGCCTTTTTTTAATGACTGAGTAGCAATTTTCCAATAATTGTTCAACTATTATGTTCTTGTATATCCATATTCCAGTAAAAATGATATTGTAATCCTTAGTATTGGGACAGATGGACATGTGCAAACAGTGAAGACCCATATCAGAAGCCACAGACGGTGATGTCTGATCAGGGTCTGCACTGTCTGCCACTCGTACAACAACTTTGGATGCATCAGTAGCTAGTAATATGGGCTTGTTCAAATTTTAAGGCAAGTATGGTAAATAATTAAGGTGTCCCAATAATAAGAGTAAATACAGTAACCAGCTTGTTTGTGTTGAGGTTTTATGGCCCAGTCAACCCAATGGGGTCATTTCGAGCATGGTCAGTTTACCTAACCACACTTTTACTGGGCAGGCTTAGTCCTCTAATCGGTTAACCAGTATTGTGTACAATCTTTTGCCAGAAACTGACAACTGCCCTTCTTGAACCAATGGAAGGGAGAGAATGACCATAGAAAATATTTTATGATCAAATATCCACGAAAGACAATTGCCGACCCGGCAGGGTCAAACCTGCAACCTGCTGATCACCAGTCGGATGTGCATCCAACTGAGCCACCGAGGCCGGCACAGTCGCTAGTACAGTTACCAACCAAAAGATCATTTTAGATATAATATATGATAATATAATAAGGTGGACCAAAATACCATATTTACCCTAAGTATCAGGAGACCTTAACTCCTTACCATACTTGTCCTACAATTTGAAAAAAGTCTATTTTTGGTTAAAATAAAAAGCATCTTAACATATCATGGTCATAAATGTGAAAAAAAAGCAAAAACAACAAAAAAAAACAAACAATTGACAATCCAGATTTCATCTGATTTTCAGTAAGACATCTTGATAAAGTCTCATTAACTAATCAAATGACAATTTATTCTGCTTATTATTAATACAGTATATCTGTTAAAAATATGGTCTTTACTTTTTTATGACCGTCATAGACTACTTAATCTCATAGGACACAAATATTGAGGTTCCAAAATATTTCCAGAACATTTGACTCTTTCCGATGTCAATTTTTTTTTCTGTCAGATGCCAGAATTGCTCAAAAAAAATGATTAAATCAGGCAGTTCTGTAAATGTACAACTCTGGCAGTCCTGCAAAAGATACATAAGACTTGAGGGGATGCTTTGAAAATGTATTGCCATTTGGATAACATATTGTCTTAAGACCAGTCGAGATCTGGTAAACAAAATGGGGTCGGTCACTTCAAAGATATGGAACCTTGTTACATTAACATAACCATCTACACCCTGTTGTCAGTCAAGTACCTAGTGTTCACCCTTTGAACTTAAAACATTTATGGGCCTCAGAATATTTGTATTGTATTGTGTCTTTATTGATTTTGTAAAGAAAAATAAGTGCACCTCTGTCCTTAATGTCATTACTGGTAAACAGCATTAAATATCATGAACAGTAATACACCACAACCTCTTTATAACACTATTGTTGGGATCCATAGCATAAACCGTGTTAGTTAAACAACCGTGTTATATCCGAACAAAGATGTATAGATTATATTGAAAAATGACCATTTATGGTCATTTTTCAATATAATCTATACATTTTTGGGATCCATCTTTGAACTGTGTTATATCCAAATCTGTGTTATAACGAACCGTGTTATAAAGAGGTTGTAGTGTACCACTTAAAATATGTCATGGACATTTACAAACAAATACAGTATTTTAAGGTGAATGGATGAACTGCCAAGGTAGATCAAGCCAGAAACTAATTTGCTCTCATCATAGAAGAAAAATATAGCACCTGAACAGGGGATGGGGATGGATTGGGTAGCATTTTTAACTTTAATAGAAACCCTCTGTGAGAAAGACATATTTCCTGCTGGAGTGATCTCCCTTTGAAAGAAGACTCTTTGAGTGCAGCCATTCAACTTAAGCAAAACAGCACCATCAAAAAAAAACAGCAACAAAATTTTACAAAAGAAACTCGCCTCAAGCTCAGGTTCAGCTAAATATCTACTATGTTCTAGTTTATGCAGTTTTTATCTGGCAGCTATAGGAAATTACAGAGTGACCTCACAAAGGTACATTTATATGCATTGTTAACCCATTGAAGATTGGAGACCCCTAAATGGGTAACTGGCAAAAAGTGCAGACCCAGATCAGATGTTGGAGAATGCGGTGTCTGATCAGGGTCTCCATTGTTTGCAAATAGTTCAACCATATTTCTTTATGAATATCTACATAATATAGTCTGACATACCTAAAATCGAAAATAGGCTCTTCCAATATAGATTGGGAGAGTTTATTTAGTCTTAAATGGGTTAAACAGGTATGCCAAATGGCCCTTATGGCACATACAGACAACAAAGGCCCAAATCAGACTGAATATTGTAAATTAGCCTTCATCGTCTTATTAAAGAATCATTTAATACTGTAGATTAATGACCAAAGACGGTCCTGGTCAGACTGTGGAGATGTGCACTGATATGGGGCTTTCCTGTACATGTTACAAAAGACAATCTTTCATTTTTCTCTAAAAAAGATGTGTATTAATAGCAGTAAAAACTAGAGCTATCAGAGGATCTTACTATAGCCCTGCTGCAGCACTATCAGAGGAGAAATACCTATAGTGCTGAAATACTTTGAATTCATGCTGTCAGATAACATCACTGTATGACATGGTAACATGGCAAGATAAAACCTATCAAGGGATTTAACTCGTTGGCCCTGATTCCGGTATGCACAATATGTCAACCCACTCTTCATGTGTGTGCCAGGTCTCAACTTTGTTACCCTCAAAAGTTTTGGAGAAAAGTGCTAAAAAAATTTTCATTCATGGAAAATTGTAAAGCCTATGAAGGAATGTAACTCCAAGAGTTATAGGCCCTTGGCCCTGATTCTGGTATGCACGATACAAAGGCCCACTGTCCATGTGTGTACCATTACGAAAACAAGCCTATTCAAGTATACTGAAAATTTTACAACAAAAAAAAATTGAATTTTCAGATAAAAATTCTGATATTTTTCTTATTTCTGCTCAAAAACATAGATTGTGGGTATTCGCCGAGCAGTTCTAACGAGTACCCACAATCTATGTTTTGAGCAGAAATAAGAAAAATAATGTAAACCCCTGAAAACCCACTTTTACTATATAAAAGTGGGGTTTAAGGGGGTCAACATATTATAGGCATGTTTTCGTGATGACCAAGTTTCAACTTCATAGCTTTCCTAGTTCCTGAGAAATCTATAATGAAATATTTTCATTTATGGCAAATTGTAAAACCTATCAAGGGATTTAACTCCAAGAGTTATGGGCTCCTGACCCTGATTCTAGTATACACAATACATCAGCCCATTGTCCATATGTGTACCAGGTTTCACCTTTGTAACCCTTACAGTTCTTGAGAAAAGTGTGACGAAAATTTTTTATTAACAGCAAATTGTAAAACCTATCAAAGGATGTAACTCTAAGAGATATAGGCCCTTGGCACTGATTCGGGTATACAGGATATATAAGCCCCCACGTGTGTACCAACTTTGAACTTTATGGCCCCCTAGCTGTGATTCCGGTATACACAATACATCAACCCACTGTCCATGTGTGTACCAGGTTTCAACTTTGTAACCCTTACAGTTCTTGAGAAAAGTGTGACAAAAATGTTTCAGTAATGACAAACTGTAAAACTTATCAAGGGCTGTAACTTCAAGAGATATAAGACCTTGGCCCTGATGTGGTATACACAATACATCAACCCATTATCCATGTGTGTACCAAGTTTCAACTTTAAAGCTTTCATAGTTCCTGAGAAATCTGAAACGAAAATTTTTCATTAAGGGTAAATTGTAAAACCTATCAAGGGATGCATCTCCAAGACTTATGGGCCCTTGCCCCTGATTCCGGTATTGTCCACATGTGTACCAAGTTTCAACTTTACAGCTTTCATAGTTTCTGAGAAATCTGTAAAGAAAAATTTTCATGCATGGTAATTTGTAAAACCTATGAAAGGATTTATCTCCAAGAGTTATTGGCCCTTGCCCAATTCCGGTATACACAATACATCAACCCACTGAGTATGTGTGTACCAAGTTTCAAATTTGTAACCCTTACAGTTCTTGAGAAAAGTGCCACAAAAATTTATCTGATAACTGGAGGGAATGACAGACAGAAGTAAGGAGTGATGGATGGAATGATGGAAGAAAGGAATGATGGAAGGACAAGGCAAATCTAGTATAGCCCCACTTTTTCAAAGCGGTGCTATAACAATGCAGTTCCAAATGAGTTACAGCTCAGCTTGCTGGCTGTTTACACTTAAATGTGCAAATGTACCTTTGGTGACATCACAGCAATCTTCTAATGACCCTGTTTGTACATGCATACAAAATTGCAGGCCTGGGCCAGTTTTAAAAGCATCCTTAGCTTCATGAGCTCATTAGTGGTCAAAATATTAACTGTTCTAGTAAGTACATACAGTTTACTCTCACTATCTCGAACAAGCTTATCTCGAATAACTGCTTATCTCAAAAAGAAAATCTGGTCCCTGCCTAAACATGAAAATCTAACAGCAGGTAAAAAGTATTATGGAAAAAAAAGAGAAATGGCTCCTAAAGAGCGATTTCTCCTTTTTTCCACAATATTTTCAATATATCTCTAACTTCAAGAGTCCAATTCATATATATTTATTAAATGTGGTTAATCAAATTAATTTTTTCCTGAACTCTGGTAATCTGATATGTCGAGGTACGGATATCTCGAATTATTTCAGATAGTCCCTTGGAATCTAATTCACTGGTATTTTTTGCTGAAAAAATGTGAGCAGCTTTTGCAAATGCAAAAGCTGCTCACATTTTTTCAGTAAAAATATTAGCATATATGTCATATTTAATGATCTAAGTTTTAATGATATGTTAACTAACGACATTGTTAGTTTTGAACAACTGGGCCCAGTACTTTAAAGGAACGTTAACCACTCGCGTTTAAAATTGTGAATATGATCATTTTTTTGCTCAGCATTGGACTATACTACAGCCAAACAGAAAGATTAATTATTTGTCCAACCATCATTACAATACTTTTACAAATATACATTTTATATCATATTTTGTGGCATTTGAAAACTTTTTTATTGCATTGGTTTGTCATTGCACTTAACACTAAATTATACAAGTATTGACCTATGGGATACAGAGGTACATGTATAAAAGTAATCATACGCAGCTCTAGCAGAGGAGTTGTTAAAGAGAAATATTTGAAGGTAATACTGGGATAATTTTCTCTAGTTGTCCATAAAAAAAAATATCTTGTGGGTACTCTTTAGAAGAACATTGGTAAGGCACTTCTATTGAATACCCATAATTTATGCTTTTATGGAGAAAAAGAAATTATTCCAGAAATTAACAGCAAATACTCCTTCTTAATCTACAGGAAATATTGTTGCATTTCTCACTACTGCTTCTGAAGTCCAATGATTTATTTTTTTTTTTCGATTTGGGTTTTATGGTCCTTTCAAGAATATTTCACTTATATCGAGCCAATTGTTCAGCAAAGGTGGGCAAAAACCGGAGAACCTGGGGAAAGTCCAATGAAATTACTGTAATAAGCCTAAGTATTGGGACAGACAGGGCTGAGCAAAGTGTAGACCCAGATCAGACACTGCAGAATGAAGCATCCTATCAGGATCTACACTGTTTGCCATACATACAGCAATATTTTAAACATACCAGGAGGTAGTATAATGGACTATTTCAAATTTTAGGACAAGTATGGTAAGTAGATAAGGTGTCCCAATACTTAGGGTTATTACGGTACAGATATTTGAGCTGCACCATGAGTAATGGGGTCTTTGGGGCATATGCAGACAGTCAAGGCCTAGACAAGCATGCACATCCATGCAGTCTGATCTCAGTCTCCACTGTCTGCTTACATATTTTCAGGGGATTGTAGAATGGAACAAGATATAGTTATATCCACAATCAAATTATATGGCTTTCCCTACTGATCTGGATCTATATTGTTGACTTAGAACAAAACAAGGTAATTTTCTCAACCCAAAAAAAATTGATACTTTTTTATTTCTACATAAAAACATAAGTTGTGGGTACACATTAGAAGCACCTCCAAGAAGAGCTTCTAATGAGTACCAAAATTGTATGTTTTCACAGAGAAATAAGAAAAATATTATGTGGATAACCTATCTTAACTGGAGCTATGTGTTGACACATGCCTTGAAGATACCTGTGGTCATGGCACAGCTCATTTGATTAACAGTTTTTCGTGGCACAGCTCATATGATTAACAATTTTTCATGGCATAGCTCATTTGATTAACAGTTTTTCATGGCAAGGCTCATTTGATTAACAATTTTTCATGGCATAGCTCATTTGACTGACAATTTTTCATGGCACGGCTCATTTGATTAACAAGTTTTCAGGGCCAGGCTCATATGATTAACAATTTTTCATGGCACAGCTCATTTGATTAACAATTTTTCATGGCCAGGCTCATATGATTAACAATTTTTCATGGCACAGCTCATTTGATCAACAATTTTTCATGGCCTGGCTCATATGATTAACAATTTTTCATGGCACAGCTCATTTGATTAACAATTTTTCATGGCACAGCTCATTTGATTAACAATTTTTCATGGCACAGCTCATTTGATGAACAATTTTTCATGGCACAGCTCATTTGATGAACAATTTTTCATGGCCAGGCTCATATGATTAACAATTTTTCATGGCACAGATCATTTGATTAACAATTTTTTCATGGCACAGCTCATTTGATTAACAATTTTTCATGGCACAGCTCATTTGATTAACAATTTTTTCATGGCCAGGCTCATATGATTAACAATTTTTCATGGCACAGCTCATTTGATTAACAATTTTTCATGGCACAGCTCATTTGATTTACAGTTTTTCATGGCCAGGCTCATATGATTAACAATTTTTCATGGCACAGCTCATTTGATTAACAGTTTTTCATGGCCAGGCTCATATGATTAACAGTGTTTCATGGCACAGCTCATTTGATTAACAATTTTTCATTGCACAGCTCATTTGATTAACAATTTGTTATGGCATAGCTTATTTGACAAACAAATTTTTATAGTACAGCTCATTTGATTAACAATTTTTTATGGCACAGCACATTGGATTATCAATCTCATTTAATTCAATCTTATCATGTCATGCAAATTTATGACACTGGTTGTACAATGGTTTTGACCAAAGCAATAAACAATGGTCCTATCATATTGAACACAACATCATGCTGAGATCAAGACTATATATAACTTTACCATTTCAAATAAGGTATGTTATGCTGAGGTGTTTCCATAATCAAGTGTATATTTCTAATCAGGCTTTGCAAGCTTATTACAGCTATGAAAAAATATCAGTAGAAGACATTTTCAACTATTATTTTTTTTTCCAGAAAACAGGACCCGACTTTTGATGCCTCCTTAGATGATTCACATAAAATATTAATTTCTGAAATAAATAAGAAATTATCACTGTTCTGTCACATTGGTGTACTTAATTAGATCTGCAATGTCAGGCCGCAAGACACTGTCACCACCAGGTCCAATGAGCTACTTGTGCGGCTTGGCATTGAGCATCTGGACCTCATTCTGAAGGAGAGAAGACTTCGATGGTATGGACATATGGAACACTCCAGTGGTGCAATCAAGACAGCCTTTGACATACAGGTTGATGGAAAACGTGGGCCTGGGAGGCCCAAAATGACATGGAAGCAGCTGACAGAGAGGGATTGCAGAGAGTGGAAGCTCTCGGCTATCAACCATCATGATAGACGTACCTGGAGATCTGGTGTGAGATCTGCCATGCGTGCAGCAAGCCAGCTATCTGGAAGGGGGCCCACTGATGTGGATGTTGCCCCTGTACCTGCACGTTAATCAAAAATCTGATTATATATTATATTAATTCACCACTAGCTTGCAAAGATTGAAGATCCATGTGTCACAAATGATGCATACCTCTAGATAAATATCTGGATAATTATTTTTCTTATTTCTCCACAAAAGCTTGTACTCATTGGAATACCTCATTGAGGCAATTTCAATGAGTACATACAACATATATATATATCTATACTTTCAGGTTGAACAAAAGCCTTTATCTAGAGTTATGCCATGATACTGTGTACATAAACAGTAAAGCAACAAACTAACTGTCTAGATTGTCTTTCATCATTCACCTTTACATATATCTTGTATGACCCATTTTAGTCTGGAAACCCTCAAAAATGTAATTGACAAATTGTGCAGACCCAGATCCGATGCTGTAGATTTCTCTAGGAATATCTAAATCACATAGCCTGACATACCTTAAATTGAAATTGGACACTTCCAATATATAGTGTGGGGAGTTTATTCAGTCTAAGATGGGATAATGTACAAATGACATTATAAGAAATTGTACCTTATGACAAGTGCACACAATGAAGACTCAGATCAGCAAGTGCATCCACACAATATGATTACAGTATTCATTGTTCACATATGCCTCTAAGACACATTTTTGCTGGATTCGGCTCATTACATCAGCTCACACTTTTGGAGCACTTCTGTCATCAGTGACTGCTTTTTTCAATCTGGTTCCCTTTCGTATATCTCCCAAAAGAGCTCCCCTGCCACCAGATGTTGGTGGAGGGGACACAGGTGAAATGGGAGAATCAGGAGTTGGTGCATTTAATGGTGGAGGTGGTGGAGGTGGATCTGCAGGTGGTGGTGTGGGAGGTCCTGTATTGGAGTTTAGCTGAGTTGTTGAGCTCCCTCTAGGCATGCTGACATCCTTATCTTTTGGTGCTGGACTCACACAAGACCTTGTTCGCTTTATTGTAGATTTCCTGGAAAAGAAACATGTAGGTCAAATCAAGGACTGATATTATTTTATTTCTCCAAGAAAACATATCAATTAGGCACTTTTAACCATAGTCCTGCTGAACCCAGATGTATCCTGCCTTTGCAAACAGTGTAGATCCAGATCAGTTGGCATCTGAAGAAGCCAACTGATCTGGATCTGCACTGTTGGCCATTAAGTATGTGAATTTATATCAACAATTTGGATCAATTAATCTGAATGGCTGAAAATTAGAAATGGGCATGGCATCTTAATTTATTAAACAGGACAAGGGTTAATGTGTATCCACAATGTATGTTGTCAAGGAGAAATAAAAAATATGCATTGTATTTATTTGGATAACACAATATCCAGAGCTATGAATTATCAATATGCCTTACAAAACATTACAGCATGCATAGTCTTATTGCTCACAAGATTCCATTCTAAATAAAAGGTCAAAGGCCAATAACCCCTGACATTCTAAGATAACAAGATCATTCGATGGGTGACAACAATACCTCAAGTAAGTTCCATAATCTTTAATCTTCTGAACCTGAACATTTGCAGGTAACATTTTACAATATTTACTCCTCTGGTGATTATTTGAATTAAATGCAAAAATCATTTTCATGTTTCTAGAAAATCAAAGAAAAATATTAGTGATTTGTTGTCTGATGTAGTCTATAGAGCACTGAAGGTTACAGCATTCTATATACCATAATAACCCTAAGTATTGGGACAGACAGGCCTGAGCAAACAGTGTACACCCAGATCAGATGCCGCATTCTGTGGCATCTGATCAGGGTCTACACTGTTTGCCACACTGTTCAGCTGGTTTTAGACACATCAACAGGTAATAAAATGAACATATTCATATTTTAGGACCAGTATGGTAAGGAGGTAAGGTTTCTCAATATTTGGGTAAAATAAGGTAGTTTCTACATGTACCTAAGACTGTGCAAAATCTACATGGAAATAGATGATATGGGTTGATCTGTCTACAAATTTGACTATGTTGTTTTCCTCAGTATGACCTACCATGCCGAATTTACCATATGTCTTCGGACAGACAGGCCTGAGCAAACAGTGAAAATCCAGATAAGATACTGCAGAGCACAATGTCTCATTAGGGTCTATACTGTTTTTCCAACTGATCCAGCAATGTTTAGACACAAAAATGTGTAGAAAATTGTACTTGTTCAAATTTTAGAACAAGTATGGTAAGGAGCTGAGGTCATCCGAAAACTTACAGTAAATATCTTAGATATTTGGACTTCTTACCACACTAATCCTAACATGGAAACAAGTCTTGACTGACTGATGTGATGTCTAACATAATGTGACAAAATGGCAACAGTGCAGACCCTGATCAAAATGATCCCATTGTTTGCTCATCCCTGCCTGATCAATTACAGTCGAACCTAGTTATCTTGAACTCGCTTATTTCGAATTACCGCTTATCTCGTCCCTGTTTTAACATGAAACTATGACAACAGGTAACAGAATAATGTGGGAAAGAGGAGAAATTGCTCCTAAGGAGCAATTTCTCCTCTTTTCGACATTATTTTATATACATATTTCTAACTTCAGGAGTCAAATTACATATTCGTCAAATGTGGTTGTTCAATTTATTGTTTTCCTCACTCTCTCAACTCTGATATGTCGAAAGTACGGATATCTCGAAGTGTTTAAGTGAGTCCCTTGGAATTCAAGATAACGAGAGTTGACTGTATATAGGATCTGATGGTAATATCCAATAAGAAACTATCAAATCAGCAAGGATCTCATCCTTACACACACACACACGACTCATATACATTACCTTGTCATTGGCTGACCTTTGGTAACAGACTTTATTAAACTTTTCATGTCTTTGGAAAAACTAATCTGAAAATAAAAAAAAAACTACCATATTAACTCTAAGAATTTGGATGGACAAGTCTTAGCAAACAGTGTATATCTAGATCAGATGTTGCAGAATGTGGCATCTGATCAGGGTCTACAGTCTGACACTCGGCAAATAGTGTACACCCAGTTAAGATGCCACAGATTGCAGCATCTGATCAATTTGGTACATTGTTTGCTCTTCATCCATTTGTTTTTAGACACCTCAACCGAGGGAGGGGGGTTGGGGGGGGGGGGGAGGGGGGGTAGTAAAATGGATTGCTTGAAATTTTAGAACAGATATGGTTAGGCATTATAGAAACTAAATATGTAGGGAGAATATTGCATATAACAGAGTCCATGATTGTATATCAGAAAAGCCAGGGCTGTAAACACCACCTACAGCTTTTCCTATCACAGGACCACAGATGGCTGCGTGTAAGAAAAGTAGTTTTATGGAACCTTTGGAGAGCTAAATATGAATTCTTTTTCCCTGTAGATCAAAAAAGATACTTTTGCAAACAGTGTAGTTCCAGGTAAGATGGTTCAGCAGCACTAACAATTCACTTCACTAACACAGACAATTCATTCACTTTCAGAAACTTTGGATTATTGAGTATCAAGAGTGACTACCTGGCAAAGACTCTGATTAGACAATGTGTATATAAAGTCACATTTCAACCTATGTATTCTGCATCTGTTTGATTGCTGTGACCTATTTGTGATTGCATGAGTCACAGCACAAGGAAAATAAGCTCATATACATGCAGGACCTTCTCTAGTCTTTGACATATTCTATGATAAACAAAAATTCTGTAAGTGCACAGCAAAGGTTCCAAAGAGACTACATGAATGCACAGGCTGATCTGGGCCTTAGCTCTCTACATATGTGATAAGAGCTCTTTTCTCATGCCATGGTTCACATGCCATGTACTTACAGGTGAAAAATTATAAATGGCTAACTCTTGAAGAGGTACTTCTGAGAAGAACGGTCGTTCACATATCTGAAATATACACACAATGATATACTGCAGAAAAAACAATTTGATATCATTCATGCACACAGTCTGAGAATATCCATACAGGCCTGAGCATGCATGCAGTTTTTGTTTGTTTGTGTTGAGGTTTTACGGCCCAGTCAACCCAATGGGGTCATGTCGAGCGCGGTCAGTTTACCTAACCACACATTTACTGGGCAGGCTTAGTCCTCTAAGCGGTTAACCAGTATTGTGCACATTCTTTCGCCAGAAACTGACAACTGCCCTTCTTGAATCAGCGGAAGGGAGAGAATGACCGTAGAAAATATTTCATGATCAATCTCCACGAAAGAATGTTGCCTACCTCGGCGGGGGTTGAACCCGCGACCTCCTGGTCTCCAGTCGGACGGCGCATCCAACTGAGCCACTGAGCATGCAGTTTAGTCAGATCTATACTGTTACAATGTACATACAAACAGTTACTGTACAAATGCCTGGGCCCAGTTGTTCAAAGCTAACGACATTGTTAGTTAACGATTCATTAAAATTTACTTTGAGCAATACGCAAACATGCTGAAATTTTTTGCTGAATAAATGTGAGTAGCTTTTGCAGTGCAAAAGCTACTCACATTTTTTCAGCAAAAAATATCACAAAACTGTATATTGAATCCGCTAAAACAGTTAACGAAATGACCCTTAACGAGCTCATAAAACTAACGATGCTTTGAACAACTGGGCCCAGTTTTGATAAATAAGACTTTAACCAGACTGTAAGGAATCAGACTGGTTTTTGACTTTTCAGAGGGTTTTGTTGTTTGTATATATCATCAAGTAGTTCTGTGATACATGTATAAAGCACATCTAATGTACAATTTGATCTAACTTGAATACAGTATTATTGCATAAAAAGCAGTGCTGCACGTTATTAACAGTCGTGCATTAACCATCAAAAAGCCGTGTATTAACAAGGCAATTCACGCGCTGTTAATGCATGGCTACTCAACTTTCAATATGATCGTACCGGGACCACAGATTTGCTGCCATTATGACATCTATACTGCCCAGCCCTAGAACGAGTATAGTCCGTGGAAATTGCATTTGCGAGACATCGGTGAAAAGGCGAAACAAAATAGTGCAAGAAATAACGCGAAATGTAGCAAATGTTTTCAGTTTTTATGCAATAATAGTGATCGAACATGGTTTTTCAATGCTTTAACATTCACCAGGTCCCTAGGGAGGTGTTGAAAACCGCAGCCTCTGGCCTCGGTTTTCAACACCTCCCTCGAGACTTGGCGAATGTTAATGCATGAAAAACCATGTTTGATCCCTATATTCAGACAGAATATACGTTTCATACAATTGATATTTATATTCTTACTGCAGCACCAAAACATGTTGTACTCCTTAGAAGCGCCTTGCTTCTAATCAGTACCAACATCATGTTTCTGTGAAAAATAAGTTAAAAACATTTGTCTGAATATTCCTCTTATTTAGAGCTAAGCCTTGAGCTAACTGCACTTAACACTATAGGATGCCCTGAGTTTTCAAACAGGTAAATCTATGCAGCTTTGGAATTCCACCAAACGTTCAGCGGCACTGAAGAATATTTTGCTTACTATCACCTCTCAACAGGTATTCCAACATTCAAACCACAGCTAATGGTTGAATGATCATAAACTAAATACAAAAACTGGAAGACATGTAACTTCTAACCTTTGCTACACAGTACCCTCACCCCTAATTTCAGCCTTGTCTCTATACACAGGTACATGGATGCATGCATATTTACGAACATGCACTACTTCAGCCCAACTTACCCTCTCAGACTGCTGTGAAGGCCGAGATGCTCAGTGTGATTTAGGTTTGTATTACCAGCAACGGTCATAACAAGAGATTTTCAAATGCTTAAAATATGGTCCTGAAACTGAATAATGTTATATTAGCTTGTTTTTTTTTTCACAGAAAAGTTAAAGCAATACCTCTTTTAAAGTTGGATAACCAGCAGTTTTATCTTCTGGGAAGATGAAATTTAAAACCTGAAAAATAAAAACAAAGTACATTGTATTCTATGATGAATACTATAATACATAAATACAATATGCAGACATTTTTAGTGTGAAAAAAAATGCTATTTAATTCATTCCTTGTCTGAAAGAAGCTGAGGGAAATCATTTGAACTGCCTCTAAGAATAACTGTGGTGGGCATGCAATTCTAAAGAATGCCAATAACATAGGCTCTGTATGAAAATTAAGAAACAACAGAGTACCCATAACAGGCAATCCAAAGAAATTCAAATGAATATTCACACTGTATATTTTGGTGGAAATATCATATGCTACAAAGATCCCTCCCTGACCTCAAACTGAAAAGTTACTTTATGGTGCATATGAGCAATAAGCTGATCAGAAAATACTGATAGACAGATTGAAAAAGCCATAACATTTTATTCAGTACTCTCTGTCTGTCTGTCTGTCTGTCTGACTGTCTGTCTCACACACACACACACACGCACACACACACACAGAATTAGGAGTCAACTTGCATGAAATGCTCACCCCTATTTTCTGGGAATGCAAGAAAAACTAGACTGCTTAGTTGATGGCATGCCATAGCAAAATCTCCATGCTCTATGCTAATGTTGCTAATAGCATGATGGACAGACAGATGGACAGAAGAAAATGTTGCTCTCACATACCCTTACCACTAGGGAAAGTCATATAGCAAGTTGGGTTAAATTTCACCCGGTGTAGCATGATAGACAGACAGAAGCATTCACAATATCCTTATCGCTAAAGCCTGGGGATAATATTTCAAATATTGTCTACTGAATTTTTTACCCAGCTTTCTAAGTATTATACAAGCTCATCGCTTCAGATGAGAAGAAAAAATTGTAATATTCCTTAAAGCTTGATGTTAATATCTAGAGACCTGTTAGAAGAAAATAAGACCTACCTCAACAACACTGGGATTCCGACAGTTATAGAGATCCCCAGGACCTGGATGAGCTGTCTGTAACTCATAACCAGCACACATCTCAAACATAAGATGACCTAAAACAAATGTCTATAAACTGACCATGTGACCATGCAAACTGTCCAGGGGCCCAGTTGTTCAAATCATCTTTAGCTGAATAACGTTAAGTGAACACTGAAGTTTTATATTTAACACCAAATATTTATATACCCTAATATTTTTTTATTGAAAATGTGATTAAAATTTTTCTATTACAATATTCAACATCATAAAATTTTTACAATCTTCTTAAGATAATGATAGTATGAACAGGGCCCAGTATATGAGCCCTTTTCCAAGCAGAACATGACATGACATAGGCAACCCTTAAACCCCCAATAAACCTGTCCATCCATTAATTCTGATCAGTCTACACTAGTTTTCAACATACCATAATAAACCTATTGAGACATCTTATCTACTTACCATACTTGTCCAAAATTTTGAAATAGTTCATTCTACTACTTGTTGATATGTCTAAAATATTGCTGTATATACGGCTAACAGTGTAGACCCTGATCAAATGCCGCATTCTGCAGCATCTGATCTGGGTCTACACTGTTTGCAAAGGCCTGTCTGCCTAATACATAAGGTCATTATGGTAATGTACAGTTCCTGAAGCTCAGACAATCAAACAGTACCATATTTACCCTAAACACTGAGACACTTTAACTCTTTACCATACTTACCCTCAAATTGAACAAGTCCATTTTACTACTTGTTTATGTATCTAAAACTGTCTGGTGAGTGGCAAACAATGTAGACTCTGATCAGACACCATATTCTGTACCACCTGATCTAGATCTATACTGTCTGCTCAGGGCTGCCTGTCCCAATATTATGGGTAAATATGGTAAGACTTGATTAGATAGCACTGATGATATCCTGACAACATAAGTCATAACAGTGATTTTCTACATTTCCACATAGGAGGGCAAGGTTTGGAGATGGGGTGGACAGTCAATGGAAATAATAACAGTCAGCTTCAGTAATTATATGATCTGATGGACACCTGAAAGTGAAGGACCAGATCTAGGCATCAAAGCAGTCTGATCTAGGCCTTTGCTTGTAAATATAAAGACACATTTCTCCAACACTACCACCATGCTCTTATGCCTTTCCATTGCTTCCAAAGCTGAGTGTTGTAGATAGGTTGACTATATATTTGGTTGGGTTGGAAATTAACTGCCCAGTCAACACTATTAAGGTCATGTTGAGTCATGTCACGGGCAGGCGTTGTCCTCAAAGAGGCTAACCAGTACTTGTGCACATTCTTAAGCCAGAAATTGACAACTGCCCTTCTTGAATCAGCGGAAGGGAGAGAATGACCATAGAAAATATTCTATGATCAATCTCCATAAAAGAATGTTGCTGGACCTGATGGGGATCAAACCAATGACCTCCTGATCACCAGTGGGATGCCCATCCGACTGAGTCACCGAGGCTGGCTCTAAATATTTAGTGAAAAACATTTTGTGGAATCAGAAAAATTTTTGTTAAAGAGAGGTGGTTGTTGCTTGGAGAGAGAGATGACCATTTGATTAGTGGACAGTATATTCTAAAGGACCCAATGATTCTTTAAGGGCTCCAACCTAAGGATACACTTTGTACATTTTCAACCATTTTGTACAAGGGAGGCAATTTTTATTACTTCCACATATGGCACATATAAACAGCAATGTGAAATATTGTACATTCAGTGATGTATGACCAGCAAAAAATCAGATAAGCCTGTATCTACACAGCATAGGTTTAGATAAGATTGGGTATCAGTTGAATATTTTTCTTATTTCTCCACAAGACATATGTTGTGGGTACTCATTAGAAGCACCTCAATGAGGTGCTTCTAATGAGTACCCACAACATATGTTTTCCTGTAGAAATAAGAAAAATATCAATATGTTTGGATTGAATAAAGTGCCTTATCAAGAGCTATGATATAGTCTAATCAGAGACTTCAATATCTGACTGAAGAAGCATTGGCTGCTTGGTTATCCAAAGAGCAACAAACAAAGACTCAGGTCAGACTGTAAAGACCTTAACATAATGTATATATCAAACACAATCTGAGATAAGGAATCTTCGGATATGTGTGACCAGCGAAAACTCAGATCAGTCTGCATATCTGCAGTCTGTTAAGTCTTAGTTGTCTGTCCAAAGAAGCATTGGCTCCTTGGCTATTTTTTTCTTTGGGTTTTACGGCCCTTTCAAAAATATTTCATTTATATTGAGCAGATCGTTCATCAAAGGTGGGCAAAAACTGGAGAACCCAGGGAAAAACCATCTGTAAGCAGTACTTGGCTTTCCACATGTGACCCGAGCGAGGTTCGAACCAAAACGGTGAAAAGCCTAATGAATTAGGAGTCAACTCTCCTATCCACTAGGCTACAGGGGCCCGCAGCTCCATTGGCTATTCAAATGGCACACAACTAACACTCTGATCAGACTGCATGATCTGAGTGATCACAGGCACAGGTCTTGAGACATAGTTTGTCAATTTGTGGCCAATATGAAAGTAGTAATGAATTTTGAAACTCAAAGCCTGAAAAGACCATTTTTGATTTTGCTTTTTAAGGGGACTGAACATACTCTGTATACTATCGACTCTCGTTATCTCGAAGTCCAAGGGACTCTTTAAAATACTTTGAGATATCCGTATCTCGACATATCAGATTTGCAGAGTTGAGGAAAAAAGATAAATCAAACAACCACATTTCACAAATAAATATGTAATTTGACTCCTGAAAATAGAGATATACTGAAAATATTGTGGAAAAGAGGAGAAATTGCTCCTTAGGAGCAATTTCCCCTCTTTTCCACATTATTTTGTTACCTGTTGTCATAGTTTCATGTTAAAAGAGGGACCAGATTTTCACTTCGAGATAAGTGGTAATTCGAAATAAGCGAGTTCGAGATAACGAGGTTCGACTGTATTTCCTGTCATGCTTTACAGTGGAGGCAACATTTGGGATGTCCTGTTTACTTTCCTGTATAATATGCAATTCTGTAAAGGAATCTATTCTAAGACAAATATTTGCTCCCAATGTGAACAAATGCTTTCCTTTTAGAGCAGAGCCATTTTCAAAAGATAGCTAAAAACAGTTTGAAAGAATTGCTTCTACTGACAGTGCATCCATTCCCCTTAATTCTCTTCAAAATGTGTCCAAGAATTTAATCTGAAATAAACTAGAAAAAGTGTCCATAGGACACGGACGCCCCCGCCAAATGCCATTCAGAAAAAGGGTTTATATGTAATTGTAACAGGTATACCATGAAGTTATTATTAAGGCCCGGACACAGTTTACTATATGGAACTGAGTCAAGGGAAGAAAATTCAAAAACGAAAAACGCAAGAGTTGTCTTCCTTGTTCATGACACATCGTCTTAATGTGATGCATGCACCTGTAAAGTTTCATGAATATATTCCAAATGGTTTAGGAGTTATGGCCCGGACACGGTTAACTATATGGAACTAAGTCAAAGGGAAATAATTCAAAAACCAAAAATGCCAGAGTTGTCTTCTTTGTTCATGACACATCGTCTGAATGTGATGCATGCACCTGTAGAGTTTCATGAATATATTCCATACTGTTTAGGAGTTATGGCCCGGACACGGTTTACTATATGGAACTAAGTCAAGGGTAGATAATTCAAAAACAAAAAAAGCAAGAGTTGTCTTCCTTGTTCATGACACATCGTCTCAATGTGATGCATGCACCCATAAAGTTTCATGAATTTATTCCATATGGTTTAGGAGTTATGGCCCGGACACGGTTTACTATATGGAACTAAGTCAAGGGGAAATAATTCAAAAACCAAAAATGCAAGAGTTTTCTTCCTTGCTCATGACACATCTTCTGAGTGTGATGCATGCACTGGTAAAGTTTCATGAATATATTTCATACGGTTTAGGAGTTATGGCACGGACACAGTTAACTGTATGGACTTAAGTCAAGCGGAAATAATTCAAAAACCAAAAATGCAAGAGTTGTCTTCCTTGTTCATGACACATCGTCTCAGTGTGATGCAGGCACTGGTAAAGTTTCATGAATATATTTCATACGGTTTAGGAGTTATGGCCCGGACACAGTTAACTATATGGAACTAAGTCAAGCGGAAATAATTCAAAAACCAAAAATGCAAGAGTTGTCTTCCTTGTTCATGACACATCATCTCAATGTGATGTATGCACCTGTGAAGTTTCATGAATATATTCCATACGGTTTGGGAGTTATGGCCCGGACATGAAGTGGGACGTACGGATGGACAGACAGACGGACGGACGGACAGGGGTAATACTTAATGCCCATCCGCTATTCTTCGAATAGGCGGGGGCATAAAAAAGGGCATGCACTGCACAAGAAGATACAGTGACATAAATTTAAGAGAAACAAAATAAAGAGGAAAAGTGAGAGAAAATAAAAATAAAAAGAAAGAACATATAATACACAAATAACAGTGAGAAAAGAAGTCACTTACCAAAACATAGGACATCAACTGCTGACTTGTTATTCTTTAATTTCTTCCTTAACAGGTGATAAAATTTAGATTCTTCACTTAAAAGACAGCTTTCACAAGCCATTAACCTGAAATGAAATTCCAGATTAAAATTTTGGCTAATAAAAAAATGGTGGCAGATAAAGAATCACAGAGACTAATTTTTACCACACACATTTAATATGTAACTTTAATGCCTTTTCTTCTGAAGGGGCAGATTTATTCTTGTTACTAAAATTAGGTCTATGCCATTGCTGATGACCTGTTAGTCCCCAAGAATATACTCCCTTATAGGGTTCAGCAATAATTTCAGATCAGACTAAAAGGAACTGCTTGAGGAGTAAAAGGTAAGGTTTCAATCTAGTACAACTGGTTTAACCACCCTGGGCTTAGTTGTTCGTAACTAACGATACCATTAGGTAACATATTGTTAAAATTTTGATCATTAAATATGGCATATAGGCTAATATTTTTGCTGAAAAAATGTGAGTAGCTTCAGCATTTGCAAAAGCTATTCAGATTTTTTCAGCAAAAATAACTGTGAATTAGATATTCTTCTTACTAGAACAGTTAACATTTTGACCACTAACAAGCTCGCTAAGCTAACGATGCTTTAAACAACTGGGCCCAGGTCTTTATTTCTGCTGACCATTCCAAAGTGGTTCCTGTGTTGCAGTTCTTTTCTGTTTGTACATGTGTATGTCAGTTACTACAACTGTGTCATTGTGCCTTGTCAGTGTTTATTCCTCACTTCTTCTGTGCTTTATGATTGTCTTTCCAGGGTACCACATTTTCCCTAAGTATTGGGACACCTTACCTATCTAATTACCATGCTTGTCCTAAAATTTGAAATATTTCATTCTCCTATCTCTTCATGTGTCAAAAATAAAAATATTGACATATATATGGCAAACAGTGTGGAGCCTGATCAGATGCCACATTCTGCAGTATCTGATCTGGGTCTACAGTTTGCAAAGACCTGTCCCAATATTTAGGGTTATTAAGGTAACTTCATTTCTATTTCTGTATGTATGTTTTTCATTTTTGTTCCTTTTGCACTTTAGGATTTTACCCTTTAAAACGACAGACAAAACAGCAGTAGACAACATTCAGGGCCCAGTTGTTCAAAGCTAATGACATCGTAAGTTAATGATTTGTTAAAATTTGCATCGAGTGATACGAATATAAGCTGAAATTTTTTGCTGAAAAAATGTGAGTAGCTTTTGCAGTGCAAAAGCTACTCACATTTTTTCAGAAAAAAATTTCAGAAAATTGTATATTGAATCTGCTAAAACAGTTAACCAAATGACCCTTAACGAGCTCATTAAGCTAACGATGCTTTGAACAATTGGGCCAAGATTTTTTTTTCATAGAATATATTTCTGCCCATTTCAAGTTAATTGTCTTCTTGCAGAAATATTAGGCCTTATTTTCTTTGAAATAATGAAAAAAATAATGAGAATGTTGTTTCTATAATTTTGAATGGTGCTTTAAAGGTTCAGTGGTTTTCAAACATTAAACATTGTCAGTACCAAGACTGATTCCTAGTATTTGACAAAAAAAAGATCCCCAGGCACATATTACCCTCTTTACTCGAAATATTCTGACAGATTTATCTCAGTCTAATCAGGGTATACACTGTTTGTCATTCATCTAAAAGTTAGTAAAACAGCTCTAATCAAATTTTAGAATAAGTATGGTAAATAATTAAGGTGCCAAAATATTTAGGGTATTTACGAAATAATGAAAAATAAGTTGTTTTTTTTGGTTTTTTTTGTTTTTTGTTTTTTTTTAAATAGTCTGAACTGTCTTCTAGTAAAGATGTAATGAGCAAAAAGTAAAGGTATCGACCAGTGTATGGATGAGCACCGACCCTTCTCTACCCAGAAGTTGAATCGACGTTGTTTAAATGTTGTGTGCCCACTGGATATGTGAATATGATAGTATACACACTATTCTGTGGCATGGTTTGTGTAAACTGAATTCAAGTACACAGTACTACTCTGCTTTCAACATCTTTCAGAAATTTGATTTGCAAGTCGCTGAATTAAATTTGCGATTTTTGTCAGGATTCAATGAAACCTTTTGTCATCATTGCAACTAATGGTCATTTAAGCAGCATGACATAAAACAGGCACTATAGGTATATAGAAATAGTAAAGACCTAGACCAGCTTGTACATACTCTGCTTGTCAGTATTTTCGACAGACTCCAAAGATTGTGGAAACATTGCCAAGACACTGGTCAGACTAGGCAGATGTACAGAATGAGCTGGACTTGTTGTTTGCATTTGTTTGCATGAATTAAGTGATCTTTCTGAATAATGTGCCCCCCTCCCCCTCACACACATACACACACACACCATTGGAGTCATGACTTACCTACATTTATTGTTTTCTACTACAATGTTACCAGAATGTACATGACCATGTGAAGGAAAGCCTTTCTCTTCCAAAAATATCAAAGCCTGAAATAGAAAATCCACAAACAGATTCACAACCAGCTGTGCAAGAAGACCTAGCATGATAATCAACCCATAGTCTATTCATAGTCTATTCACAATATTTTCAGACAGAAATGCTCAAATAAACTGTACTGTGAAAAGCAGAATCCAGTTTCTCCTAAATGAAACCAATAACGAAAACACATCGGCAGGTAATCAATCCTTTGGATAAGCATAATAACTCTTTCTTCAAGACGGGCTTACTTGTGATAACTATTCTCCTATCATAGCTTTTTAACCCTCTACCTGCTGAGCCCAGATATGTCCTGCCTTTGCAGGCAGTGTAGATATAGATCTTCAGAAGCCAACTGATCTGGATCTACACTGTTTGGCATTATGTATGCCAGTTTGTATCAACAACTTGGATCAAGTAATCTGATTGGCTGAAAATTATAAATGGGTGTGGCATCTTAATTTATTCAGCATGGCAAGGGTTAATACATCAGCTGTATTTGGATTATACATTTAAGATGATGAACTCTAACATGCTGTAAGTTTAATTATATAGTTGCTATGCCTAAATAGTGATTTTAAAACCTTTATCAAACCAACTTTGTCACTTATACAAATGTATGTGAAGATGACAGCAAGAAAACATTGCAAGGCAAAATCAAGTCTGGATATCTTTGCATTGCCATTCTTAATCTATTAACTGATGCTAAGTTTATGGCCTCATATTTCTTTTTCTAAACCATACTGAACCAGAGCTGTCGCCTGAAAGTACAGCACATCCGTATAAAGCTTAACACTGAGTGAGACATGGATGCCAATGTCAGCATGACTGCATATCTCTTCCTTTTCTTTGTGCATGAACACGAACAATATCTGTTAGAGGAATCAATTATATTCTGCTGCAAGGTATTTCTGAACTTTGGAACCAGGGTATTACTAATCACAATGTTTGTTTGTTTAAGATGAGATTCAATGTCAATGTCCACATTCTTTAATTCATGTCTTGACAATATCTGGATGTAACCTAGGTAAGGCTGGCACGAATAATCGATTAACTGATCGATAACTTCCACAAAAATGACTATCATTACAGATTTGCTAATAATGGATCATTTGATTTCTGTGTTTGTTACTTTACCGTATTTATCCTTAGTATTCAAACATCTCAACTCCTTATCATACTTTATCTAAAATTTGAGTAAGTCCAATTTACTATCCATTGTTGTATCTAAAATAGCTGTGTGAGTGGCAAACAGTGTAGATCCTGATGAGACGCCATGTTTGCGGCATCTCATCTAGGTTTACACTGTTTGCTCAGTATTACATATGAAAGGATCATGCTCAAATCCGTAAAATTAAGATCAAAACTTCAGCGATTACTAATCGATTATCAATCACAATGGCAGGACTGAAAATCGATTACCTTTTCGGCTCTGATTAGCCAGCCTTAAACCTAGGAAACTGATGCCTTATCAATGTTGGCTCACTGCAGTATTATTATCTTTGAGAGCAATAACACACTCATAAAACTGAAAACAGCTTCAGTGTCAAGTTTCTTGTGCCAGTCTAGCTGCTATGGCCAATTAGGCCTCATCGTAATACTCTCATACAAATTTTCAAAAATCCCAGAATGGCCTCAATGATCACAAAGGACCAGGAAATATAAACCACACAATAAAGAAGTATGGGGAGGCATTTTATGGCAATAACATAGGCAATAACACCAGCTGTAGTGAAGATAAATAGAATGTAAGAGGAATGACCCTAGAAAGCACTGAACACACTCACAAAACAATGCTAAAATGTAAGCATAATACCCAATGAACATTGAGCCTGGGGTCATGTCAGAATGGGAACAAGTTCCCAAAAACCTTAGCTGAAATCAGTATGTTATAAACTGTAAATAAGTTGTTACCGTCAGTATTTGTTTTCCAAAACATTTTATCTGTGTAGTGTTTAATCCTCTATTTCGAGTTTTGTACTTTATCTTCCAGGGATCCATACATTTACTCTGCAAGAAGATACCATGTCACAAAATTAGTGCTTCAACTCAAAGTGTCATTCATATTGTAGCAGAAGACAGTCAAAAATATGGTGTTTTTTTTTTTTTTGTTTTGTTTTGTTTTTATTTTCCAATAAAATAAGGTTTGACATTCCAAATGATAATCTATTAAACTGAAGATTCACATGAGATGTCAAGTCTTACTATCTCTAAAAAAAAAAAAAGAAAGACATATGGTTATAACCCTAAGTATTGGGACGGACAGACCTTTGCAAATAGTGTAGACCCACCATTACCATTTTTAGGAGAAATAAAAAGAAAAGAAAATACAAAGAAATAAAAAAAATAGAGAACAACAAAAAAATGAGGCCAGGCATTTGAAAATGAGCCTTCATGGAATATGTGGACAGTAAAGACCAAGATCATCCTGTGCATCCACTAAGTCTGCCTTTGCTATCCACTTATGGAACCACTGTCTATTAAATATTATATTGACTAGCACCAAAGGACCTGATAGGACAGGGTGAATCCACTGGCTGATAAGGGTCTTCACTAGTACTAGTCACATAATCCACAAAGATACCTTTACATGTGGCACAGTTTTAACTATGTTGTTCTCCTTTAAGGTGTATTACATTCTCTTTATGTTTGTTTGTTCCGGTTTCAACAAAAGCTGTTTTGTGTTGGCATTTCATTGATTAGACCCTTATCTAGTGATGTGTTCCATCATTGTGGCCTTTCTTGAGTATCTCCATATTTAAATTTTACCTGAAATCCTGGACCCAGTTGTTCAAAACTAATGATTTTGTTAGATAACATATCGTTAAAACTTTGATCATTAAATATGGCATATATGCTAATATTTTTGCTGAAAAAATGTGAGTAGCTTTTGCATTTGCAAAAGCTACTCACATGTTTGCAGCAAAAGTACTGTGAATTAGATATTGTACTTACTAGAACAGTTAACATTTTGACCACTAACGATCTTGTTAAGCTAATGATGCTTTGAACAACTGGGCCAGTTGCTAGAATATGAAAATGTATGATTTCCAAAAGAACAGTTTGGTGTGTTTTGAAACATTTACATTGACCAAATATATACATTTTGAGTGGCTGATAAGGCATATGACTGCCAACATGGAGAGGACTTGGGCAATGTCACTTTACCCCAGGGTGCTTCTGTCTATCTAGCTGTGTAATTGGTACAGCTTTCACTGGGAAGACAATGTAAATAGCTTGTATACGAGGGTCGTGCAAAAAGTTCTGTCACTAATAGGCTTCCCGAGTTTTATCCCAGATATATTTTAAAATGCTTCACTGCACTTGAATGGTGTGTTGAATAGCTAATGGTACCCATTTATTTTGTGCAAATTGCTTTCCAACTGACCGAGTTATTTCAAATTGAAATAAATGCAGTCATATACACTGACCAATTTACTTGTTACAATAAGAAACGACCAAGCAAAGGATGGTCAGGAGTCCACCTTTTACATGACAACGCCTCCTCTCATAAGTGTGAGACTGTTAAGTCTTTTTTGGCTTCTGAAAAGGTGAAAGTTGTAAACAATCCACCTTATTCACCTGACCTGTGTCCCAATTTACTTGTTACAATAAGAAACGACCAAGCAAAGGATGGTCAGGAGTCCACCTTTTACATGACAACGCCTCCTCTCATAAGTGTGAGGTTGTTAAGTCTTTTTTGGCTTCTGAAAAGGTGAAAGTTTTAAACAATCCACTTTATTCACCTGACCTGAATCCCTGTGACTTCTTTTTATTTCCAAGGCTTAAGAAAATGCTTTCTGGAAATAAGTATACGTCTAGAAGTTCTCTTGGCAGCGCTATTTATCAGTGTCTCCAACAGATACCAAAAGAGGACTATTTATCTGCTTTTCGCGACTGGGTAAAAAGGTTACCAGGGCTTCCATTAAGCGGACGTAAAACATATATTACGCCCTGAGATTGCCACCGGACGTCCAAATTGAACTTCAAAGACGTACCGCGGACTTCCGAAATTTCTTTTTTCCGTCCGAAATCGATACCCGAGACGTCCAAAAATTGTCAAAAGGCCCGCCCACTTTTAACCAGTTGTATGATGTTTGCCCCGCCTACTTACGGAAATTCGCTACCTGTGTTGACTGAGCTTTAAGGACGTCCCACTTTCCACTTGCGGGAGTTTTATTGACAGCCGTGTCAAGCGTCGCAGTACCCTTTTGATGGCTGCGTGATCACTGCGTGTATTTGTCGCGCGTGCTGAGTAGATTAATTAATGTTTTTATAATTAAATTTTCTACTGCGACCCTGAAAATATTCGTTGAAATTATATGAAATCATTATTATTTTTTAATATTCACGTCTTAAAATCTTAAATTATTATTTTGCTAAGAACGTGTGTCGTCTGCAACACTTCCGGGAATTGCCGAGTGAAATTCTATAAATAAATAATTAACAATTATGCACAGAACGCAAATTGAAATCTATTCGAATTTTGAAGCTTACGTTTGTCATGACAACAAAAGCAATTTTTCAAATGAAAAGAAAACATATTTTTCGTCCAAATTTTTGGAAAACCCGTTTCTAAATGCGTAACCTTGTTCCGGTTGCGCTGTTTACCAGCGCAGAAATGACGCAAAGTAAGTCTAAATATAGGCGATTTGCGATGGTTTTGCTTGCTTTTCTCCGCGAATGAACGTTTTGCTGTTGGTATTTCATCGAGAGATGCCTTTAATTTGTTTGTTGTTGCACGAGTCGGCGCCGTTTTCCCGCAATTTTTGTGAAGTAAGCAAGTCGTTCTCTCATGTTGATCAGCTTCAATCCGAACAAATATTTCATTAAATACATTTCTGCAAAATATTTTCAGCATAGTTTATTTTTAAGAAAACATGTTTTGGGTTTTTTCCCTCGTGTATTTTCTTTTCTTTTTTCTTTCTCTGGGCTTTGAAACGAATGCGAAGTTGTACCAATGTTGATGCTTTCTCTAAGGTCCTACATACAAGTACAGGCTTTCCAAAAAGATGCGATCGAATTTTAATAAGCGATAAGGACATTTTTAAAACACATCTAAGAGAAGCGTATATCATGATGATTCTGTGTGACACTGAAATAAGAACCTATGTTCTACTAAAGAAAGGGCAGACCGCCGCAGCACGGAAAAAAGTGGGACTTCCTAGATTTTCCTGTGGGACTTCCAAATTTGAGGGGTAGGAAGTCTGGGCCTCCTGAGTCTGGAAGTTAATGGAAGCCCTGGGTTACAAAAATGTGTTTCAGTAAAGGGTGAAGATTTTTAATAAAAATATATTTGATAAAACATAGCACTGAAGTAATCCGAACCCAGTGACAAAACTTTTTGCAGGACCCTCGTATAGTGTATATAGCTGAGTCATAGCAAAAGCTCTAAAGAACTGATGTTAACTGCTGCCCCAAACAAATGATTATAAGTAAAGCTTTCTTTTCTTTTAGTTTATCTGCACTCACCTGGAAAATATAATCTTTCAGTGATCCTCTCACACCTAGAGGATACACAACTACAACAGTACTCTGATCCACCATGAAGTCTAGATCAGCTATTGGTAGTATAAATGGATGTTGTAGTAGCAGTAACATGTCTTTTACAAGCTTTCTGTTCTCTTTTGTAAAAGGATAGGTTAGCTTCTGACTTTTCTGTGTCATGGTCATGAGCATATTTGATTTGGACCAACTGTCATACACTCGGAACCAGTGCTTATGAGATCTTCTTCCTACAAATCAAGAATATATATTGTAAATGAAGAAACTGCTTCACAAAATTTGATTTCTCAGGCAGAACTGAAACCCAAACATTTCAAACTACTGAATACAGCATATTTATCATATACCTGCGCAAACAGTGAAGACCCTGATTAGACTGTTCCTAGATGCAACAGTACAGGCCCTGATCAGACTGCTCCTAGAGGAGCAGTCTGATCAGGGCCTGTACTGTTTGCCATTTAATATGCATCAACAAGTATTGGAATGGATTTGCTGAAAATTCAGGATAAAATAATCTGGATAATGATGCCTTTATATTTAGGGTAATTTTTGTTTGTTTGTGTTGAGGTTTTATGGCCCAGTCAACCCAATGGGGTCATGTCGAGCGCGGTCAGTTTACCTAACCACACGTTTACTTGGCAGACTTAGTCCTCTAAGCGGTTCACCAGTATTGTGCACATTCTTTCGCCAGAAACTGACAACTGCCCTTCTTGAATCAGCGGAAGGGAGAGAATGACCGTAGAAAATATTTCATGATCAATCTCCACGAAAGAATGTTGCCGACCTCGACGGGGGTTGAACCCGCGACCTCCTGGTCTCCAGTCGGACGGCGCATCCAACTGAGCCACTGAGGCCGGCTTGCTAGGTATGTGTATAGTAAAATCTGTAATAAATAATGTCATATGAAAACAGATTAACCAACATATGTAGTGTGATCTAACAGACTGTACCTTCTTATTACCTGGTCAGGATTTCTAGCGTTTTCACACAAAATACTCGCATTTTGAAATAACTTATAGGCAAACAGGTAAGGCTCCTTATCAGACTGAGCATATCACCTGGGCCTGTGTTGTCTACACAGGTATCTTTTTCTCCACTGCTCAAAAATATACAATGAGCATGTCAGCTAGATGGAGATTAAGACACTTTAACTTATGGATATCTGGTCTTATATTATTCTATGCATTTATGCATCTAAAATGTAACATAATTCAATATAAACTTTCAATATCCCTGGTGATACTGACTTTGAACAAAACATTAAAAATTTATTCATTTTAAATACAGCTTCATTTGTTTTCTAATTCCATCATAGAGACTCTACATGGCTTTCGTAGACCTGGAGAAGGCGTTCGATCGAGTGCCTCGGAAGGTCATCTGGTGGGCGCTGAGAAAACTTGGTGTGGAGGAGTGGACTGTGTGACTGGTGCAGGGGATGTATGCAAATGCACGGAGCCGTGTCCGTGTTGGTGAGGGGTACAGTGAAGAGTTTGAAGTGAAGGTTGGTGTTCACCAAGGATCAGTACTCAGTCCACTGCTCTTCATCATTGTGCTTGAAGCCTTATCACGAGAGTTCCGCTCTGGGGTCCCCTGGGAGGACCTCTATGCCGATGACCTTGTTTTCATCGCTGAATCACTTGAGGAATGTGTCAGGAGGCTCTTGACTTGGAAAGAAGCAATGGAGAAGAAAGGACTGAGAGTAAATGCAGGAAAGACAAAGATCATAATCTGCGGTACGGGACTGGACCTCCTGCAGAGTTCAGGCAAGTTTCCATGCGCTGTCTGTCGCACTGGAGTGGGCAGCAACAGCATCTTCTGCAATGGCTGCAAGCACTGGGTGCACAAGAAATGCAGTGGGCTCAAGCGCTTGAAAAAGGACCCTGACTATAGATGTACACGGTGCCAGGGAACTGCACGCCCCTTGGATGGCAGACCACAGAAGGAAGTCCAGGTCGGACCTGACAAGCTTGAGGTGGTAGCTTCCTTTTGCTACCTAGGAGACATGCTCTCAGCAGCAGGTGGCTGTGAACTTTCAACCACAACACGTGTGAAAATCGCCTGGAAGAAGTTCAAGGAGCTGCTACCAGTCCTCTCTTCATGCCACCTCTCTTTCAAAACACGTGGCCATGTGTACAGCTCTGGTGTGCGGAGTGCAATGCTCCATGCCAGTGAGACTTGGCCATTTGCAAAGCCGGACTTCCAGCGTCTGCAGCGAAATGACAGGGCAATGATCAGACAGATCTGCAATGTCAGGCCACAAGACAATGTCACCACCAGGTCCAATGATCTACTTGTGCGGCTTGGCATTGAGGATCTGGACCTCATTCTGAAGGAGAGAAGACTTCGATGGTATGGACATGTGGAACGCTCCAGTGGTGCAATCAAGACAGCCTTTGACATACAGGTTGATGGAAACCGTGGGCCTGGGAGGCCCAAAATGACATGGAAGCAGCTGACAGAGAGGGATTGCAGAGAGTGGAAGCTCTCGGCTATCAACCCTCATGATAGACGTACCTGGAGATCTGGTGTGAGATCTGCCATGCGTGCAGCAAGCCAGCTATCTGGAAGGGGGCCCACTGATGTGGATGTTGCCCCTGTACCTGCATGTTAATCAAAAATCTGATTATGATAGAAACGCCTGCACAAAACAATTTGTTCTACCTTGTGTAATGAAATCAAAGCTAACTGTAAAGGCTAACCCTCGCCAGACTGAATAAATTAAGATGCCACACCTACTTCTAATTTTCAGCCAAACAGATATCTTGATCCAGGTTTTTGATACAAATTCACATACTGCATGAGAAACAGAGGAGCCAACTGATCTGGATCTACACTGCTAGCAAAAGCAGGACATAACCGGGTTCTACAGGACCAATGTAAAATACCTGGAGAAACCTATAAACTCTGGGACCTTATTTTCTAACCTTCTGTAATGGGCCAAATGAAAATATTAAGCATTTCAGAAATATGAACCTTTAAATTACAAACTGTAGAATATGAATTTTGCCAAGCATAGAGGGATTTTAGCATACCAGCATGTGCAAAGAGGGAAGATCAGGATCACGGTGCACACCTTCCAATCGGATTCACCTAGAGGAAGACAGGTTTTGTACTTTCCTGGCAAAATGGTTAGGTCTTGTCGAACAACAGTGACTGATCTGAAACTACCCAGGTAAAAGGAAATAAGTACAACATTGAAATATTTACCATTGTTGTCTCTGGGAGCAAATACTTTCCTTTAAGAGTAAACCCCATTTTTGACAGGTTCAAAATATTAGGGAGAAACTTCCTGCCTACAAAAATGGTCTCCCTTTGCAAATGGCAGACAAGTCTTCCAGGAGTATCCATTCAGCTTAAGGTCCATTTTTATAAGACATGGCCTTTAAAATGGGATGAATGTGACATGCTGACACCAGCATTTAGAATCAGAATCAGAATTTTTACTGGGGATATGTCTAATGACATTCATGCACCAGGACCTGAGAATTGGGAACTTAGTCCCTAGCTCTCACCAGAGAGGTAACCCTAGCCACACCATCCTCTGCAATTTCAGCAGAGGAAGTAATCGAATCTGGAAGGGCATTCCATTCTCTGATTGTTTGAGCGAAGAATGAGTCCTTGTAAATGTCAGTTCTTGCAGCGTTGGTCTGAGAAGTCAATGCATGTTGACTTCTACTGCGCCTAATTGGGGGAATAAGGTCATCTGTTGAAATGCTGGCAGCACCCTTTAGACCATTGTACAAAAGAATCAGTCTATTATCAATCCTCCTTTTCTTGAGAGACTCCCATCTTAGATTTTCCAGTATTCCAGTCATACTCCCAGTTTCAAAGCAGTAATTGCTAGTTACAAACCTAGCAGCCCTACTTTGAACCTTTTAGATTTCTTGTTGAAGAACCACGCCTTGGGGGATCCCACACAAAGCTGCCACATTCCAAAATGGGACATGTATGTCCTTCATATGCTACCTCTTTTACATCCTGAGGACACTGATAAAGATTTCATCTCAGGAAACCAAGAGTTCTATTTGCTTTAGTACGCATGTTGCTCATCATATCATATCATATCATATCATCATAATCAGATTTTGATTAACATGCAGGTACAGGGGCAACATCCACATCAGTGGGCCCCATAGCTGGCTTGCTGCACACATGGCAGATCTCACACCAGATCTCCACATATTTCTATCATGAGGGTTGATAGCTGAGAGCTTTCACTCTCTGCAATCCCTCTCTGCCAGCTGCTTCCATGTCATCTTGGGCCTCCCAGGCCCACACTTTCCCTCAACCTGTCTTGACTGCACCATTGGAGCATTCCACATGTCCATATCAGCGGAGCCTTCTCTCCTTCAGAATGAGGTCCAGATCCTCAATGCCAAGCCGCGCAAGTAGCTCATTGGACCTGGCGGTGACAATGTCTTGCGGCCAGACATTGCAGATCTGTCTGATCATTGCCCTGTCATTCCGCTGCAGATATTAGTGGTTTGGTTTTGTCAATGGCCAAGTCTCACTGGCATGGAGCATTGCACTCTGCACACAAGAGCTGTACACACAGCCATGTGTCTTGAAAGAGAGATGGCATGAAGAGAGAACTGGTAGCAGCTCCTTGAACTTCTTCCAGACAGTTTTCACACGTGTTGTGGTTGAAAGTTCACAGCCACCTGCTGCTGAGAGCATGTCTACTAGGTAGCAAAAGGAAGCTACCACCTCCAGCTTGTCAGGTCTGACTTGGACTTCCCTCTGTGGTCTGCTGTCCAATGTGCGTGCAGTTCCCTGGCACCGTGTACATCTGTAGTCAGGGTCCTTTGTCAAGCGCTTGAGCCCACTGCATTTCTTGTGCACCCAGTGCTTGTAGCCATTGCAGAAGATGCTGTTGCTGCCCACTCCAGTGTGACAGACAGCGTATGGAAACTCACCTGAACTCTGCAGGAAGTCCAGACCTGTACCGCAGATCATATCTTCATCTTTCCTGCATATGTGCTAATATGTGTAGTCCATCTCGTCATGTGTGATTGTGACTCCTAGGTATTTAATGGAATCTACATTTCCCTCTAAAGTGTAAGTAGCCTCAATCTTATTTGTTCTCTTCCTTGTTATCTGCATTATATTGCATTTGACTAGCTGATTACATTAGCATTAATAACAACTTGCAGCTATTCATGTTCTAAATAGCATGCATATCTCTCGATAACAGATGTTCCTAAAATATGTACATGAAAACATGTTGTGGGAACTCATTATTAACATATTTGTGGGTACTCAGAGAGAAGTACTTCTAATGAGTACAAAAACTAAGTTTTATTGAAAAGTAAGAAAAACTATCAATATTTTTTGGCTACAAAAACATCTTATCTAGAGAAACCAAAATTCATGTCAGACCACCATTTTAAAATCCATCTAAACCAGAATAGGACTAGTACATTTTAAAGCAATAAATGAATACATACCTAGATCTTCTAGCTGTTGTATATTACTATAGCGTGGACTGCTGCGTAAATAAAACTGAGAATTCAACCATGCTGTATCTGAAACACAGAATAAAGAATCTGTTAACCTCATTTAGGTACATTGTACAAATAAACACCCTTATGGCTTGTGATGTAGTGCAACAACATAATATACTGGGCCCAGTTGTTCAAAGCGTCGTTAGCTTAACGAGCTCGTTAAGGATCATTTCGTTAACTGTTTTAGCGGATTCAATATACAATATTCTGATATTTTTTGCTGAAAAAATGTGAGTAGCTTTTGCACTGCAAAAGCTACTCACATTTTTTCAGCAAAAAATTTCAGCATATTTGCATATCACTCGATGTAAATTTTAATGAATTGTTAACTAACGACGTTGTTAGCTTTGAACAACTGGGCCCTGGTGTTGTACATCCCTTTCAACATTATTTAAGTCATATCAAGAGGATGGAAAGGATGATAATGAAAAGCTTTATGCAATGAAGCGCTGTAAATCATGAGCTGAATTCAGCTTCCAGCAGGGTTCCAAACCCAGGAAACTGTGATTTGAAGCAACATTTCAAATAACAAAAATACTAGATGGACACCCCTCTTATCTGCAGCTACCTCACTATTCTCGAGAATCTACAGATGACAACTCAAGACAAATGGGCCAAGATGGCCCTGTATGCCCCTGTATCCTTATCTGAGTACAAGACAAGTGACCCCTGGGTGAGGGCTGTAATTTAAACAAGTCAATTTGATACTTCCAATGAAGTTTCAAGTCAATTTGCCTTTCGGTTCAGGAGAAGAGGTTCAAAATGGACTTTCAAGATGGCAACTGTGGCATCCATCTTGGATTTGCAATAGAACATCTTTAGCTATTTTTTATCTACAAGTCAACCTGATACTTCGTTTCAAGGTTTAAGTCAACTGATCTTCTGTTAAGGAGAAGTACTCCAAAATAGATTTTCAAGCTGGCTGCCATAGTGACAATCTTGGATTTCTGACTGGAATAATTGTAGCTATCTTTGATTTACAAGTTGCCTCAATACTTCCTATTAAAGTTTGAATCAACTGGCCTTTTGGTTCAGGAGAAGAAGCACAAAATAGATTTTCAAGATGGTGGCCATGGCAGCCACCTTGGATTCCCAATCAGAACGATTTTTAGCTATTTTTGATCTACAAGTTCCCCTGATACTTCATTGTGGTTCCTACCAAGTTTTGAGTCAACTGGCCTTTCAGTTCAGAAGAAGTGCAAAATAGACTTTTAAGAATGCGGCCATGGCAGCCATCCTGGATTTCCGATGAGAATGATTTTCAAGTTGCCACTTTCCTTACTAACAAATTTTGTATCAATTGGCCTTTCAGTTCAGAAGCAGTACAAAATAGATTTTCAAGATGGCAGCCATGGCGGCCATCCTGGATTTCAGATAAGAATGATTTTAGCTATTTTTGATCTGCAAGTTGCCACGACACTTCCTACCAAGTTTTGGGTCAAATGGCCTTTTGGTTCAGGAGAAGGAGTGCAAAATAGATTTTCAAGATGACGGCCATCTTGGATTTCAGATCAGAACAATTTAAGCTAGTTTTGATCTGCAAAACACCTTGATGCTTCCTATCAAGTTTCGAGTCAAATGGCCCAGGGGTGTAGGAGGAGTAGGCTTTTAAAGCAAATTGTTGACGCTGCCCGACAGATGAACACAGCGCATGACAGACATTGACTGAATACAATAGCTCACCTTGAGCACTTCATGCTCAGGTGAGCTAACAAAGACCAGACCATGTGTTTGCATTGGACTACCTGGTTCTTTACTGTATGCATATGGTGCTATCAACAGTATCAGATGATAAGACAGAGATTTAAATATCCAGCCTATTAGATTTTTTTACATTAGAATTTCACAGATTTTTCCCAAATACTGGTACAATAAGAGATGTAAATTAGTTAGCATGAAAGGTATCTAGAAATTGGGACACATTAACTCTTTACTACATGTATACTTGTCCAGAAATTGAACTCATACAAGTCCATTTTACTACTTACCGTATTTACCCTAAGTATTAGGACACATTGATTCCTTACCACACTTATCCTAAAATTTGAAAAAAGTATATTTTACTACCTGTTGATGTGTCTAAAATAGTGCTGGATGAGTAGCAAACAGTGTAGACCCTGATCAGGAGCTGCATTCTGTTTGCTGAGGCCTGTCTGTCCCAATTCTAAGGGTTATTACAGTATTCACTTGTATAAAAACTAATGAATAGGTGGCAAACTGCAGATCCTGATTAGACACTTAATTTTCAGTGTCTGCTCTGGGTTGTCATTGTTTGCTCAGGTCTGTCTGTCCCAATATTTAGGGTAAATATAGTGATGCCTTTCAAAAATTAATCTTCTAAATGCTCACCATAACTCCAGATAAGGCACTCTTTTCAACCAAAAAGTAAAGAAATTTTCTTGCGTCTAAATGGAAACATATTCTAGTGAGTACCCACAACATAAATTTTCATAGAGAAACAAGGAAAATATTACTTTGTTAATCCCTCTTACCTGGAGCTATGACTTACCTCTATGGACTGTATACTGTTTTTCATTTTCTCTCTGTATTCTATGACCTAGACCTACATCAGGACTCACAATTAATGGCAGCCTCTCGTAGTCTGTGGGTTTCCTTAAAATATATGTATTATTTCATTAGTCAACACAATATCCTAGTTCTAGGCAGCAGGGATATCCTGATAAATAACTTCCATAGTTCTCCATAGCGCAACTTGGGAAAAAGGCTCTTATGCCATATGCAAACAGCGCAGATGAGCATACACAGCTGTGCAGTCTAATCTGGACATTCTCTGTTTGTCAAGATATACTCAATTATTCATTCATTTTGTAAGCTAACAACAAAGACCCAGATCAGACTAGGCTGATCAGGGCCTTTGTGCTCTGCAAACTGCATGAGGGCCCTTTTTGTGCATTGCACATCATAAATGTTGTGGGTTCTTATTGCCATTACAATCAGTACCCACAACAAAGGCTGTTGTAGAGAAATAAGAAAACTATTATCAAAAGGTTGTTTTTTTGAAACAAAAAAAAACAACAAACATCTCATCTCAATTTAGGAATATGTTATTGATGGACAGCATAGGGAAAATGAGACAAGACAGCAGCAGCACAGACCAGCCTGCAAGTGTGCAGTCTAGTCAGTCTTCATATATTCACACCACACAAGAATCGAACACTTTTATGCTCACAGTTTTGTGTTGTGTTATTCTCTGTTTCATTAAACATAGTTACTGTAGTGTTATGCTCATAAATATCTGGGCCCAGTTGTTCAAAACTAACGATGTCAAGTTATGCTAATATTTTTGCTGAAAAAATGTGAGTAGCTTTTGCATTTGCAAAAGCTACTCACATTTTTTCAGCAAAAATACCTATGAATTGGGTATTGTACATTGTACTTATTAGAACAGTTAACATTTTGACCACTAATGAGCTAGTTAAGCTAAAAATGCTTTTAAAAACTGGGCCCTGGACACTGAAACTCCTTACCATACTTATCCTCAATCCTAAGCAAGACTATTTGACTACCTGGTGATGTGTCTATATATGAGATCCTGGCTGAATGGCAGACAGTGCATACCTGACCAAGCTGCTTCATTTAATCTGGTCCACAGTGTTTGTTTAGGTCTGCATGAATAATTAGGATATATAGGATAAATACAGTAATAGCCAAGGCAAGATTATATATGTTAACCCTTAACCCTTGTCCTGCTGAATAAATTAAGAAGCCACATCCACTTTTAATTTTCAGCCAATCAGATTACTTGATCAAGGTTGTTGCTACATGTATAAATTCACATACTTAATGGCAAACTGTGGAGATCCAGATCAGTTGGCTTCTTCAGGAGCCAACTGATCTGGATCTACACTGTTTGCAAAGGCAGGGTATATCCTGGTTCAGCAGGACAAGGGTTAAAGCACAAATCACAACTGCAACAGATGACATTTTGATTTTTTTTTTTGTATCTGTCAGAGAAATTAGTGATATTTCATGTGAATTGTCTGCCTAGTAGACAATTCACATAAAATGTTAAGCCTTAATTCCTCTGAAAAGTAATTAAAAAATTTAGAATGCTGTCTGCTATAATTTCATTTAGTGCTTTAAGGATTATCCCTGATTCTCATACTATCGTCCATTCTAAAGTGATCATCCACCCTTCAATACTAATATAAGAAAATAGCCAACACTTCAAAGCAAGTATATAAGCAAAAGCCAGCTAAAATATACATCTTTACTACTCATTTGTTGCAAAATATTATTATCAAACACTTTCTGGGGCAAAAATATAAAAAATGCAAAACTTCCTAATGTTCAATAGGGTACCTCTAATAATATGTATTGTGTAACAAAATGACAAGTTCTAAAATGAAAAGGCTTGCATACAATACGAGATGATTATTTGTTCTGTACAATGAAATAAGTATAAGCAAACTTGTTTTGCATTTGGTATTTATTTTGAACAGTTTACTCGGGGTGGACTATAACATGAGAAACATCCGAAACTGCACTGGAATTTTATAAAGGCTAGATAAATACCAAAATGAAAGATTTTCTTGTAACTGCTTGAAGACAGCATTCAAAACATACCAAAGGCTGAGGTAAAAAAGTCTGATTTCTCAATGATGGTTTGCTTGTAATTCAGGAAAACGTTAGGTGGATGATAACTGGAGAAAACAGCATAATATGTTAACAATGAAAACCAAGATCAGTCTGTGCATTTGCCCAGTCTAATCTGGGCCTTCGCTGCATGTCTCTTTAGACTCTACTAGAACAAAGGGAAAACCTTGAGAGAATCATACTCATTAAATAACATAGCTCCAGATAAGGCACTTTTTTTTACTAAAAATTGTTGATATTTTTCTTATTTCTCCACAAAAATATATGTTGTAGGTACTTATTAGAATGCCTTGGGGAGGCACTTCTAATGAGTATCATAGCTCTTGATAAGATTCTTTTTTCAATTAAAAAGTATTGATATTTTTCTTATTTCTCCACAAAAACATTTGTTGTGGGTACTCATTAGAAGTGCCTCAGTAAGGCGCTTCTAATCAGTACCAACAACATATGTTTTTGTGGAGAAATAAGAAGAATATTTACCTGTTACCCACTCTTATCTAGACCTATCCACAGCATATGATTTTGAGTATCCACAACATATGATTTTGTGGAGAAATAAGAAAAATGATTTTCCTCTTATCTGCAGCTATGAAATAAGGTACTGTGAAAATGAATTCTCTGGTGGCACAATGGGTAGTGCAATATAAACAGTTTCTCTTTTGCTAAAGTTATAATACATGTAAGTGCTATGAACAGAAGAAAACAATGTCAGAATTACATTTGAGCCATGCATGATGAGAATAACTTCAGCACACATGTAACAATGGCAAAGTCCCAGGTCTGCACACACATCTGTGCAGTTTGGTCAACAATCTCACTTTCCTGTCCAACAACAGATTTGGTGGATGTGAGGAAGTAAAGTATAGAACTATGCAGATGTTTGAATAGATCTGGCACATACTATATTCAGTCCCCTTTGAAGTTACAAAATTATCTCCCTTGTATTAACTAGTGGACAGTTTACCAAATGCATTCAGTCCCCTTAAAAAGGGGGACTGATTACAAAGGGGGACTGAAAGGGGAACTGATTACACTTGGTAGACTTCCCACCATTTATTAGGGAGGCAGCTTTTATGACCTCATCTTTGCTTAAATGTACATCAAACTCTCTTCTGAAAACAGGGGGTTCAACTCTAAAAGTGAAGTATTTGCTCATTTTAGAGTAGCCCCTTTTACAGAAGGTAGGCAAAACGGTTTAGAAAGAATTGTCTCCCCTGAATGTGTAATGATTCTCTGTAAGCCTTCTTACCTGCACTTCCTAATAAGGCAATACACCAGTACAATTCCAATAGCTACAATAACTATACCAACTACAATAGGCAACTGCAATAAATAAGACAAACATGCATCATATATTTGCATATGGTCAAAAATAGGTATGGTAAATGTCCTAAAATTTCAAACACTTTTTTCCATACTTTACTGGCCTTATTTTTGCTTTCCATGCAGTTGTTTCTTAAAATATTTACTGGAATGGCAAACAGTGTAGACCCTGAACAGACTGCTCCTTGGAGCAGTCTGACCTGGTTCTGCACTGTTTGCTCATACCATTTTGTCAGAAAGTCTGTTGTAAGAAATTTTAGGACATTTAATTCAATCAGACTATTAATAAAAACGTAAAACAACAATACCCCACCATTATCATGTCATGGGCAGATAACTGACAAAAATTGATGAAATTCGCCCATTAGCAATCCCAAACCAAATCGCCTTAATAGCAATGCATGTACCAAGTTTGGTTAAAATCCCTTGACATTTACTAAAGTTATCCTCCCGAAATGAAACACCGACAGATGGATGGACAGACACATGGACATCAAACAGGAAACCATAATACCCTGCCCCTATCTTGTGGCGTGGTATAAAAAAGTACAGACTGTATGGTATTTATGATACAGTGAGTCCTCTATACATCAGCCACCCCTGGGAAGGGACAAAACTGGCCATAACAGAGAGGAAGCTGTTATGGATAGATTAAATATATACTGCACTTTGGCAAATTAGAAAAAGTGTTTTACGGCAGTGACTATTGTTGAAACTCTGCATAAGGGAAACCCAAGCAAATATATTAGATTGTAACCTAGACTAGTATAAAGCTTTAGAATCTCAGTATTAAGCAGTTAATCTTGGGATATTAGTTTTCTTTGTACAGGTTTATCCATAAATCTACCTTGTTGGATCTCAAGGTACTGTACCAAGTATGTTAATATATACTTAGTCTATTAGTCCTCTGGGTTAGCCTGTACAAAATATTTGAGAGGTCTTTTTAGTTTACAACCCTTCGCCATGCAAGTGATATGGAAATCAAAAAGCTGACCATTTGTGGAGATTCCACTGTAATTCTCTCATTAAGTTCAAATGTTCTGATACTTGTAGTTCACTGTATTACTTGCAGTTCACTGCAATACTACTTTCAAAGAGTAAGAAAGAGTTTACTGTTGAAACATCTGTGTTTACCTCTGAGAAGCGAGACAAAAACTTTCAAATCTATTTGAAGCAAATGCAATCGCCTGAACAGTATATTAACAGAAAACAAATGCAATTCAAAAACAATTAAACACTAGTCCAGCCATAATATGGAATATGCATCATGATCATAAATTTTAAATTGACTGAACAGAAGACTCCCCATGAAACCTACTGAAAATCAGCTTTAACTCTTAGCATGCTGGGTAAAATTTTCAGCACAAAACATTTTCAAACATTTTTCTTCTTATTTTTCCCAGAAAAAAGGCTTTTACATTTCATGCAAATTGTCTCCCAAGGAGACATTTGCATGAAATGTCAAAGCCTATTTTCTGGAAAAAAAAAGGAAAGAAAAAATGTCATCTGCTGAATTAGCCAAGGGAGTGGTAAAAGTTAAGGAAGTCTTTCAGTGGTGTGAATGGACAGCAGACAGATGTGGATAACAAGAAGTCAATACAACGTGAACCAATAAAACAACAAAAATTTTTGCAATTTTTGCAAAATGTCAAGGAATTTGGAAATTTCATGTTTCCTTTGTAAAATGAATTTACGTATTATCCAAATGTTACAAAAAAAAAAACAAGATCTGTCATGAGGTTGCCAAATAGACGAGTTTGATTTTTTGGATAAGTACATAATGTATGTGTCTGAAGAAGTTAGATTGGCCAAATATTAATTAACCCTTGTCCTGCTGAATAAATTAAGATGCCACACCCACTTCTAATTTTTAGCCAATCAGATTACTTGATCTGCATTGTTGCTTCAAATTCACATACTTAATGGCAAACAGTGGAGATCCAGATCAGTTGGCTTCTTCAGAAGCCAACTGATCTGGATCTAAACTGTTTGCTAAGTCAGGGTATCATCCAGGTTCAGCAGGACAAGAGTTAAGTGTAATTATAAGTCAATTATAGACAAAAATCATATAAGGTATTTATAGACAAAAAACAACTATTTCCATGATGTGCAATGCAAGAAAAGGGCCTTTATGCTTTTTGCGGACAATGTAGGTCCGGATCATGGTGCACATTTGTACAGTCTAATTTGGGCATTGTCTGTTTGTAAACATATACTACAGTATCCACTAATTCTGTAAGCAGACAATGAAGGCCCAGATTAGCCTGTGCTTATGCAAATTTACATAAGGGCCCTTTTTGTGCCTTGCAGATCATATGAAGATCAGGAAAATTCAGAATAGCTTACACGTTGTTAAGAAATCTTCCTTCTTCTTCAGCTTAAAATGTGGCCTTTCAGAATATTTGAATCAGAATATTTTACTGGTGATACATCATTAGACTTTCATTCACCAGGGCCAACGATTGCAAAGACTAGTCTCTAGATCTCACAAGTGATGCGAATCTAGCAACGGGGTCCTCAGAACTTTCAGCAGAGGAGATTATAGATTCAGGGAGTGCATTCAAATCCAATCCCTAATGGTTTGACTGGGAAGATACTGAACTTATAAATGTCAGTTCTAGCATATGGTACTTGAAATGCCATTCGATGCTGATTCGTACTGCACCTATTTGGGGATTGAAGGTCGTTACAAGGTATACTAGCTCTACCTTTCAGACCTTTGAATAGCAATACGAGTTTACTATCTTTGCATCTCTTGTCCCTAACTGTTCAAGAATGCTAGCCATACTTAAGTCATGAACCTGGCTGCACGATTCTGAACCTTTTCTAATTCTTCCTGGACTACTATTCCATGTGGGTCCCAAACAGGGCTAGCATACTCCAGGATTGGTCACACCAACCCCTTATATGCCATTTCCTTAACATCTTGGGGGCATGACAATAGGTTACGTCTTAAGAAACCAAGAGTTCTGTTTGCTTTTGTGCAAACATTGCTTACATGAGTATTCCATTTCAAATCCTTAGAAATTGTTAAACCAAGGTATTTAATATTATCCACATTTTCGAGGACTGTTCCTTCTAAGGAGTAAACTGCATTGATCTTTAGCTACATAATGTTAAATTTCAGTGGCTGAAATCTAATACCCCATTTCCTGGCCCATTTGCCCAGTTGATCAATGTCCTTTTGGAGTTTTGATGTGTCTTCAGTGCTATCAATCTGATGGTAGCAGACACAGTCATCAGCGAATAAACAAATTTCAGATTCTATTCCAACCATAATGTCATTTATATACAAGGAAAACAACAGTGGACAGAGAACAGTGCCCTGCGGCACACCAGACAAAACAGGTGCCCATTGAGATTTTGCTCAATTGACTACAACCCTTTGTTGCCTATTGCACAGAAATGAATCAATCCATACTAAAGTTTTTCCACTTATGCCATATCCATGAAGTCTGCATTTCAGAAGTTCATGAGGAGTGTCAAAGGCCTTCTCGAATTCCAATAAGAATGTATCTACTTGACCTCCTGCATCCAAAATTTTCCCAGCTAGCTTTCTTTATAAATCTATAGCGGGCCATTATCGGCCCATCAGCTATCCTGTTGAGCTGATAATGGTCCAAAATAGAATTATAAAGAATGCTTACTGGGTTCTTTGCCTCACAAACGTTTGAGAACAAAAATATATTTCTGTGTGGATACCCATCTTATATAGAGTTATATATCATGCTGAATAAATTAAGATGCCACGCCCACTTCTAATTTTCAGCCAATCAGATTACTTAATCCAGGACAAATTCAAATACTGAATGGCAAACAGTACACTGAGATCCAGATCAGTTGGCTTCTTAGAAGCTGACTGATCTGGATCCAGGGCAAGAGATAAGGGGAGTATCCGAGTAAAATACCCATATATTTTGAGCAAATACTCAATTATTTTCAAAAACTTGAGTATTGATACCTAAATGATTTGACTAGTACCTAATTATTTCCAAATTCAAGGGTGAAAATTAAAGTTTCCAGGCCAGAAAAGCACAGTCATGATTACTATTTTATATTATGCTTACTGCACATAATATGTGTTTTTATTCTTCATATGACAAATATTAGCATAAAATTAATAGGGTATAATGGAATATATGTTTTAAATATAAAAACCAGGCTTTTTGTGTTCTTTCCTTCAGTTTATAAGATAAACCCAATTAATTTTCATTTTGGGGGCTATCTTTACTCAAACCGAAAAATGAAAATATGATTTTACCCAATTGATTAAATTTTGATGGTGTTAAATACCCAAATGCCCCCAAAATGATCTGTTGCCCTGTGGATCTACACTGTTTGCAAAGGCAGGGCATATCAGGGTTCAGCAGGACAAGGGTTAAATCTAGAATTCCAGCAGTAAACATTATCACCCTTCTCTAACCTACAGAAAAAACACAAGCTTTCCAGGTTTTCATTGTATACACATTACACAGGATTACATACACTATCTAGATAAAAATTTTTCTTATGTGTCGACATGTCGTATGTTGTAGATACTTGTCAGTGTGTAATGGTGAGGAACTTATAATAAATATCCACAACATATTTAGAGAGAAATAAAAAAAATATAGATACTTTCTTTTTTGATTGAAAAAAAGGCCTTCTCAAGAGCTATGTTGACTTGGTATGTGATACTAAAGAGAGACTTACCCAAATATGACCTTCAATGAAATCAACAAATCCCATTTTTGTCAAACTGTGAAACACAGCATTACCATGTAGGGCAACAGCTGAAATAGACAAAACATTTTAACCCTTACCATACTGAATAAATTAAATTGCCACACCCACTTCTAATTGTCAGCCAATCAATTTGCTTGATCCATGCTGATGGTACAAATTCACATACTGAATGACAAACAGTGCAGATCCAGCGGATCAGGATCTACACTGTTTGCAAAGGCAGGCTATATATATGCTACATTATGCTCCATCACTTTGCAATGAATGCATGTCAGTGATATGGGGCAGTAATTAATAAGATCACATTTATCCTCCTCTTTGAAGATGGAGTGACACATGCCTTGGTCCAATCATGAGGGACGTGATTTCATGTTCCAAGTACGGAAAGGGGCTTTTTCAATGCTTGGGCTTTTTAAAGCAATGGGTTTAATTGAGCCCGGTCCCGATGCCTTCTTTGGATTTAAATTGCAGAGCAGTGATGTATGATGCCACAGACTGTCAGATATGGTGATTTCTGGCATAGGTTGGTACTTGCAGTGTACTGACGGTGGTATTGAATGACTACTAAGCTTGCCAATATCCATACCATTCTGTATGGTCTGGGTGGCATTGGGATAGTAAAAGAAGAACTTTTTTTTAGAAAGTCTTGTGAAATTGCTGGTTCACAATATCAGCCAAGTCCTTACTTTTGGTTTTGGAATTAGGTATCTATAGGGGTGCCATGCCAAGAAGTATCTATCTATATATACTGTGGCACCCTCTTTTATGAGTATTATGCAGAAGTCTTCCTGGGTAGAAACCAGTACTAAGCAACATGTATAAAGTGTCTTGCTTTGAAAAGGACATAGAAACCAGTACTAAGCAACATGGATAAAGTGTCTTGCTTTGACAAGGACATAGAAACCAGTACTAAGCAACATGGATAAAGTGTCTTGCTTTGACAAGGACATAGAAACCAGTACTAAGCAACATGGATAAAGTGTCTTGCTTTGAAAAGGACATAGAAACCAGTACTAAGCAACATGGATAAAGTGTCTTGCTTTGACAAGGACATAGAAACCAGTACTAAGCAACATGGATAAAGTGTCTTGCTTTGAAAAGGACATAGAAACCAGTACTAAGCAACATGGATAAAGTGTCTTGCTTTGACAAGGGCATAGAAACCAGTACTAAGCAACATGGATAAAGTGTCTTGCTTTGACAAGGACATAGAAACCAGTACCAAGCAACATGGATAAAGTGTCTTGCTTTGACAAGGACATAGAAACCAGTACTAAGCAACATGGATAAAGTGTCTTGCTTTGACAAGGACACAGAAACCAGTACTAAGCAACATGGATAAAGTGTCTTGCTTTGAAAAGGACATAGAAACCAGTACTAAGCAACATGGATAAAGTGTCTTGCTTTGACAAGGACACAACACTTGATGCTTGATAAAGTCAAACCCGCTAACTCTCAGTCTTGAGCGTAATACTTAACCACTGCAACACAGTGCTCCACAAACACAAGTCTTGTCCAAAGTTTTTGATTCGGGAGAGGGGCTTCTTAATTTAGAACTGTAACTGACCCTTGTTTGAATCTCTCTGTTCTATTGCTGTATTGAAAAAAAAAAATTGATGGAAAGGTGCCAAAGTGTGTGTATAAATACCTTTCTAGTAAATATAAGTTTTTGTTTGTTTGTTTGTGATGAGGTTTTATAGCCCAGTCAAACCATTAGGGTTCACTTTGCCTAACCACACTTTTACTGGGCAGGCTTAGTCCTCTAAGTCCTTTAGCCTGTCATTCTAGAGATACGGGCCCATATCCCTAGCCATTCCCACCGCATATGGCTAGAGATACAGTTGAGGATTACCTTCATCCTATTTCCAATACTTTATCTCATAAGTAGACACAGACTAACTAAAATCTCAATTTTCAAATTTCAGATATGCCATAAAAAATTATCTCACACTGTGAGATAAAATCTCACAGAATTTGGCCCATCTGAAAGGCACCCATAAAAAATTCAAATCTCACAGAATATTTAGACCATTTTACAACAGATTTTTCTGAAGAAATAAACTGCTGTGGTTTTCACAAGCTTCTTATATGAACTTGAAAGAAGACTTTAGACTATATTTGGGGAGCTCCTAAGTGATTTTTAAGAAAATCTCACAGAATTTTGTCAAATCTCCCTTAAATTTTGCTTTATCTCACAGATTTTAGTCCACCGCTTATGTATAAAATTTACTTGCTCAACTTCCACACTGCTGTTGTTAGAATGAATAATGGTTTCTTGGTCCCAAAGTTGAGGAAGTAAAGTTGAAAACAGAGGTTTTAAAGTTATTCAATGTTTGCTTACGAGTACTGGAAATAGTGTGAAAATAATCCACATCCGTATCTCTAGCCAAATGCAGTGGGAATAGCTAAAGATACAGGCCCCTATTTCTAAACTAACAGGCTGAAGAAAAGGGTTCATATCTCTAGCCTCCAAGGCTAAAGATACAGGACCATATCTTTAGCCACTGGCTTTTTCAAAAGCACTTTTAGAAGGGGAAAAAATAGATTGACCTTGTACATGTACATTTTGTATGTTGTTCAATAATATAAAAAAAACAGTTAAACTATAATACCCCGCCATTATCGTATTGCGCAGGCAGATAACTCTGCCAAACATGGACAAAATTTGCTCATTAGCAATCAAAAACCAGACCTCCTTCATATCAATGCATGTACCAAGTTTGGTTAAAATCCCTTGACATTTACTCAAGTTATTGTCTGGAAACGAAAATATGGGCATGTCTCGGGCAGATACACTGTAACTCTGCCAAAATTTAACAAAATCTGCCCACTAGTAATCCCAAACCAGATCTCCACAATATCAATACACGTCATACCAAGTTTGGTGAAAATCCATTGATGTTTACTCGAGTTATCATCCCGAAATAAAAATATGGGCATATCTCGTGCAGAGAACTCGTCAAAATTTGATGAAAATTGCCCATTAGCAATCCCAAACCAGATCTCCACAATATCAATGCACATACCAAATTTGGTGAAAATCCATTTATGTTTACTCAATTTATCATCCAGAAACGAAATACAGATGGACGGACAGGCAGACACATGGATTTCCAGCGTGAAACCATAATACCCGGCCACTAACTTGTGGTGGAGTATATTAAAAGGCAAAACTAAGTGGATGAAAAAATGCAAGAGATCAAATTTGGACCAAAAGCGCAGACTGCAAGTGTCTGTGACCACTGCACTAGCACACTATCATAACTTCAAACCGTATTCAACCTAATTACTGCACTGTGCGCTGTTTTTCAAAATTACTGGGAAAACTTGTGGTAAAATATGATTCTACCTACTAAGTAAACCCTTAAAAACAAATATTAGTAAAGGCCTTATTTGGTGATGTTTATGCGATTTTTTTTCTGATTTTCTTTATTAAAACATATGTTGTAGGTACTCATTTGAATTGCAATTCAAATGGGTACCCACAACATATGCCTTTATAAAGAAGTAGACAAAAAGTACACTGACTGTAATTTGAAGAGTGCAGAATGGCTTGACCTTGTGCTTATAGGGGTATTTGCGGTAATAAGATCGAATAGGGTAAGTAATTTTTTCTTGGTTTAATTGTTCATCTTCATTTTCCAATAATGTGCTGGACTCACCTGGAACAACGCAGAATGTAATAGGTCTTATTTATATTCTTGTTTATATCGGACATTTTATTTTTTTTTATAATCAGTTAGCCATATTACATTCTACCGATGTCAAAATAAATCAGACGTCGCAAATCAAGTAACCAAAGTGTCACTATTATTATTAATGCTAATATACAGTATTCATCACCAGGTATCTATAAATCTGTATATCGTGAAGTTTATATCAGCATAATCAGTAACTTCATCGAAAATATCCAGCAGCTTGAACTCTGCTTTCAGCCATGTAGGCTAATTCTGCACATCAGCTAATCCTGCTCATTCAAATAGTTTTAAAAAAACATCAAAGCCATTTCATTTTGGTACATCATTTTGATATACTGCTGGAATGGAAGTATAAAAATCATTTTCAAATGGCATATTCAAATATTTGTAAAATGATTATGAAGCCATGTGTTTTACAAGAGCTCTGCAAGCGGTGCATTATACGTCCGTTTGCTAAGACAGTGGGGCCAACATTTTTAAAGGAATGGTAACCGATGTACACTATGTGTATGGCTAAAAGATGGACAGGCAGACAAACAGGAATAGCAACTCTGTAATTAATGACTGCACCTATATTTAAACAATTTACATTTTAAACACTGTAAGTATAAACAAAAAGAAAAGCTTCCAGGACTAAGTGGCACAGATGTTGGGAAATGCCGAAGTCAAACAAGGGAAATAATTTATAAACAAAATATACAAGAGTTACCATTGTTGGTCCTAATGTATTCCCTTGTCAATATACACACCATCATGAAGTTTCATTAAAATATTTAAAATGATTGAGGAATTCGAGCAGGAAAAGAAAATTTAGTTATAGGGCAAATTATTCAGGACACAAGTAAGCCAGAGTTGTGGTACTTGCTCATTACATATTGCCCCATTATTATATACATTCCTACAAAATTTCATTAAAATATTTCAAAGGGTTATGGCATTATGGATGGAATGAGAATAGCCTAAACAATCAATTTGCATATGGGTAATGGAATAATAATTAACAGCTCCAACCACAGGTATATACTGAGTAAAATTGAAAACTTTACATGGTCTTCAAAAGGATATATTTCATTATTTAGAAAGTGTTATGTGATATCTATGGTGATATGTGATTCTTGAGCTCAATCACTTTGTATTGCAGTTTTTATTTTTTTATTTTACTTTGAAAATCATGTTTTTATTTGGCGAAATATAGCACAGGGGTCAAATAAAAAAATCAAAACTTAGAGATGTTAGGGAAAAATCATTTTCAACATTTTTATTTTATTTTTCTAAAGAAATTATGCTTTTCCCGGCAGCAATTTATCAGTAGCATGTGTGGCCGCCATTGCTAGCGATGCATGCATGGATCATCCGCCTTATGGAGTTAATGTAACGCCTAATCAAAACATTAGGAAGTGCCTGCCATTCCAGCTGAAGAGCCTGTGTTAAGTCTTGCACATTGTTTATCTGGTGATTGGTCCTAGCTCTTCGATCAAGCTCATCCCAAATGTGCTCTATAGGATTCATATCAGGGGATAAAGCCGGCCAAGGTAAAATGTTCACGTTGTTTTGTGCCAGAAAGTTTGCAGTTACGAGGGCAGTATGGGGTCTGGCGTTGTTGTGTTGCAAAGTTAAGCCAGGTCCAAAATTCTGTATGAATGGAAGGAGGTTATTATTCAGGAGGTTAATATAGCATTGAGTTTTAACCCTGTACAACCACAAGATCTGTCTTGACGTTGTCCATGATACCTCTCCATACCATAACACTCCCGCCCCCGTATCTATCCCGTTCCCTGAGGCAGCAGTAAGCATATCTTTCATTTCTGCATCGATACACACGGACCCTGCCGTCAACATGGCTTATGCTGAACTGCAATTCATCACTGAAAATCACGTTATGCCACCGACAACAGGTCCAGTGCAGGTGACGTTGAGCCCATAACAGCCTAGCTGCCCTGTGGCAGACAGTGAGAATCAGATTAGTGTATGATCTATGAGCTCGAATAGGAATGTTGTTTTGCCTAAGACGGTTTCGGATTGTTTGGGCGTTTACCCCAAGTTGTCGAGCAGTTGCCATTGCTGGTAAAAATCAGTTACGCAAATGCGTTAGCATACATGTAATACAGCGGTCGTCCTGTTGTGATGTCACACAATGTTGATCAGGACAGGGACGATCGCGGACAGAACCAGTGATTGCAAACCTGGTATTGAGGTTATGGATAGTCTGACAAGAGCATCCAAAATGTTGTGCAACGTCATTTACCATTGTGCCAGCCTGAAGCATACCAATGGCCTGGTCAGGTTGATTTTCAGAAAGACATGGCATTTCTGTACAAAGTCGATGAATGAAACAAATTTGTTTTTTCTTATTGCTGCTACACAGTAAGTGTTTATCTGTAAGAATGCATACATGAAGTAAATGGAAATTTACCACAGCATGGGGAGAGGTGAAAAACTGAAACCTAAGCTCTGGTTCCTTGTGCGCAATTCACCAGAGCGAGACTATTGCCATTGTCTTATGTATTGATCAGCTTATGATTTAATGTACTTCTAGAGTTTCTATTATAAAGGCAAACATGTATAAATCGGTATAATACCATGTAAAGTTTTCATTTTTACTGAGTATAGAAAAGGGGAGCAATCATTCTTGTATGTAACATGTCCTCCTGACCTAATACATAGTCCTATAAAATTGCATGAAGATATCCCCAATGGTTAGTGAGTTATGGAGCTTACAAGAATGTTTGGACAAAATAATCAAAGGGGCATAACTTGGAAACTAAGAAAGGAGAAACAATCATTCCTGTGTGCGACACGTCGTCGTGACCTAATACATATTCTTATAAAATTGCATGAAGATATCCTTAATGGTTACTGAGTTATGCCCTGTACAAGAATTCTGGAAAAAAAATAATCAATGGGGCATAACTTGGAAACAAATAAAGGGGGAACAATCATTCTTGAGCGTGACACATTGTCCTGATCTCATACATATTCCTATAAAATTGCATGAAGGTATTCTGAACTATTACAGAATTATGGCGCCTACAAGAATGTTTGGAAAAATTAATCAAAGAGGAATAACTTGGAAAATAAGAAAGGGGGGAACAATCATTCTTGTGCATGACACATCGTCGTGACCTAATACATATTCCTATAAATCTGCGTGAAGATATCCCTAACGATAACTGAGTTATGGCGCATACAAGAATGTTTGGAAAAAAATTAATCGAAGGGGCATAACTTTGAAAATAAGAAAGGGGGAACAATCATTCTTGTGTGCTACAAGTTGTCCTGACCTAATACATATTCCTATAAAATTGCATGAAGATATCCTGAACGGTTACTGAGTTATGGAGTGTACAAGAATGTTGACGGACGATTCTGGAAAAAATTAATCAAAGGGGCATAACTTGGAAACTAAAAAAGGGGGAACAATCATTTTTGTGCATGACATATTGTTCTAACCTAATACGGTAAATGTCCTAAAATTTCGAACACCCTAAAATTTCGAACACCTAATATTTTTGCCCAAAATAATTTCTGGAAATGTCCTAAAATCTCGAACAGTAGCAGTTTTGCAAAAAGGGGATTTCTAAAATTTCGAACACAGCTTGCTTCAAATAATTTTTTACCGGCACATTCTAATTTCGGTAACTTTTTTTTTTTTTCCGTTACGGAACCGGAAACTTAAGTAGCAGTGTTGAAAGCCACCGCAAAACGTATATGCACACAGCAGTGTCATAACGAATTTTATGTACATAAATGGCACGGGAACCGTATTTTAATTTATACAAACCCAGGAGATACTGATTGAAAATCCACAAGAAAAAAAAAAAAAAAAAAAAAAAAAAAAAAAAGACTTCCATCACAATGCTAGCCATTTCCACGTGACAGTCACGTCCGCGTGATAATGGTTAGATTATGCGCAGGCGAGCTAGAACTGTTGTTACCTTGTGGCAGATATGATAAATATTTTTAATACATGTGAAAATACAGAAAATGCAACAGTCACATTCCCTTGTCCCGCATGTAGAAACCGCGTGCTCGTAACGGTAACGTCACGAGAAATTGTGGCGGAAACCTCTAAGAGGGAAAACGCATGTGTACTAATGTTCGTTAAATTATAGAGCATTTTTTTCGTCAGAAATGCATATGTTTGTTTGTTTGTGTTGAGGTTTTACGGCCCAGTCAACCCAATGGGGTCATGTCGAGCGCGGTCAGTTTACCTAACCACTCGTTTACTTGGCAGGCTTAGTCCTCTAAGCGGTTAACCAGTATTGTGCACATTCTTTCGCCAGAAACTGACAACTGCCCTTCTTGAATCAGCGAAGGGAGAGAATGACCGTAGAAAATATTTCATGATCAATTTCCACGAAAGAATGTTGCCGACCTCGGCGGGGGTTGAACCCGCGACCTCCTGGTCTCCAGTCGGACGGCGCATCCAACTGCATATGAAACTGGCAGGTATGAAAATAGAACCTAAGTATTGACACAGATAGGCCTATGCAAACTGTAGACTCAGATCAGACGCCGCAGAGAAAGAGGGAATGAAACTAGTTAGGGGGAACAGGGAACATGGAAATTCGGAAAACACTTTTAGGACAATAAGACGTGCGACCAGTGAAGACTTCGATCATCTTCCGATGCAAGGGCAGTCAGATTTTGCCGTTTGTGGTAACAAACAGGCATGTAAACTCCAGTTCTTGGAGAGTTTCCAAATAATTGGTTAAATACATCACCGTTTGAGTGAAGGTTTTACATGCGTTCTGCGGCGTCTGATCTGGGTCTACACAGTTTGCTCAGGCCTGTCTGTCCGATTACGTAGAGTAAGTACGGAAATTCGGCCAAATCGAATCCCTTCAGAAATCATCCTGGATCCGCCCCTGATTCATAAAAAAAAAATGCTGGGTCCGACTCGTAAAATTCATCATCAAAGCATAGGCAGTTAGCTCCCTTTAAACAGTAAACCTAAAAAAGTGCATGAGGACCTTACTCCGCATTTTTTTTTTTTTTTTTTTTTTTTGTGTTGAGGTTTTACGGCCCAGTCAACCCAATGGGGTCATGTCGAGCGCGGTCAGTTTACCTAACCACACGTTTACTGGGCAGGCTTAGTCCTCTAAGCGGTTAACCAGTATTGTGCATATTCTTTCGCCAGAAACTGACAACTGCCCTTCTTGAATCAGCGGAAGGGAGAGAATGACCGTAGAAAATATTTCATGATCAATCTCCACGAAAGAATGTTGCCGACCTCGGCGGGGGTTGAACCCGCGACATCCTGGTCTCCAGTCGGACGGCGCATCCAACTGAGCCACCGAGGCCGGCGTACTCCGCATTTACCAGGGTGTAAATAAATATAAGTATGTAATTATTTTACATTATGTATATATTGAGAACATCATAATTATTAAAATACCCAGAAACTGAACAATCGCAAAGCAACATTTCCTGAGAACATTTCCCTTGCCCCGCATTAAGAAACCACGTGCTCGTAGCGGTACGTCACGTGAAATCGTGGCGGGGAAACCTGTTCGGGAGAAAAACAAACTTATTTTACAGAGCCTTTTCTCGTCAGAAATGCATACAAAACTGGCACGTATTAAAAAATAAAAAGAACCTTAATATTGGAACAGATACGCCTATACAAACAGCGTAGATCCAGATCAGACGCCGCAGTGAACAAGGGAATGAAATTTGGGGGAATAGGGGAATTGGCCTCTGGGCTTTTCAAGACCGTCCTCCGAGTATATTCGTTTCTTAATTAAAGCCAGTATTGGTGTCTTCACAGGAATTCCTGTATTTTTCACGGGTATTCGGTAGTATTCCGGTATTTCGGTAAGTCGTTTGACCACTAAACCAGAATCCCAAAGTTGATCTGATCATTTCTGCAAAGCGTGACGCACATGCGACAGTAAGAAAGCGCCACACGCGAAATTGTAAATTAGCATGTGCATCCACGCATTCTGATCTGGGTCGTTCCTGCTCGTCCGTACACTGTGTCCTTCGATAATATCTGCCGCTAATATTTAGCGTGCCAAAGGTTTCAATAAGCACGCTGAAAACGTTTTCGCCATGGGGATTAACGTTAGCCTCCAGCAAAATATTTCCTGTCTGATCGCGTGACTGTCATGATATGCTCAGTACATCCTATTTGAACAGGTGATGGTCCCAGCAGAGATGATAGGTCCCAATAAGCCAAAATGAACCTAATCATTTTTACAAATGTGATCAGTCTGTGCACTTGCTAGAGACTGCGACTCACGTATTACAGTGTTTTATACCAATGACCTAATCAGCGAATTGAGTGGACACCATCCTGCACTAGACTGCGTCTCGCATTCTGATCTGACTTACACATATACACAAAGGGTCATTTTCGCCTGAACAGGGATCTAATGAAAGGATTACTATTGATGACAGATAATTCTTGCAATAAGTTTCGTTACCGAATTCTAAACGACAATACACTTTTTTAATGAGAGAAATATTGCTAAAAACGATAATGGCAGTTCACAGGTTCAGTTTGGTGTAGAGCTAAACTCTTTGATCTTGATCAGGCTGCATTCAGATCTGGTTGTCCGCACTGTTCGTTTATGTATGAGTCCTTTCCAATTGAAAACCTTATGACATTTGAGACCAGCACAGACAAGATCCAACATGCGCATCCGCGCAGTCTGTGTATCGGGGCAGTCTAATCTGGGTCTACGCATATCGCCAACAGAATGCATTATGTCAGCCTCAGATGTCAGCAAGCAGTGTGAATACTGCGCTTCAAAACGGCGGAAATTCTAATCAGTCTGCGCTTTTCACATTTAAACTCAGTACACCTCACCTTTGAGGAAAGGGACTTTTATGTTTCTGTAGTGGCTCAAACAAGAACAAACGTGCGGTAACCTTTTGAAGTATTTTTTGGTCAGCTTGTGTATCTCAGTGCGGTAAAGTGAAGAGGGTTGTTACGTAAGAAGACAGTGGACCAAGCCAGCCCAGTTTAAGAAAGTCGCACATTCCCGGAGTGCCGAACAAACGTATCTGGCGATTAATTAGTGTACCGGATAATTAATTGTTTTGTTATGAGAAACATTATTCGACATGGAATTAATCGGATGGAATTGAAAACAAACATCAGTGTGGTATTTATTTATTTGTTCATACAATTTCACATTCAATTTACCAATCACTCATAGCAAATAAGAAAACACTTTCGTCGTGTAGTTCCTTTTCTGTCGTTTCGGGTGTCCGAAAGCGTCCGATAGCTAGGTCAATTTTGGCTGTAAGTGAATCTGTCCTAAAATTTCGAACAGTAAATTTTTTAGCAAACTATAATTTCTAAAATTTCGAACAGCAAGAACAGAAATTATTTAATTTTGTTCGAAATTTTAGGACATTTACCGTACATATTCCTATAGAATAACATGAAGATATCCTTAGTGGTTACTGAGTTATGGAGCATAAAAGAATGTTTACGGACGGACGGACAGTGCAATGTCATAATATGTCCGTTTTTTTCAAAACGGGCGTATAATAATATGTGAAAAATAACACAGGACTGTGTGAAAATTGCAATTTTCAACAAAACTGTTGCAAGAAAATATGAACTTTATTATTCACATTTCATCAACGGCCATGGCCTACTCAAATGTGTATCTGAAGAACCAAATCATAGTAGTATTATAAAATAAGGAAGGAATTTACTCCAGGTGCGCAGAATTAGCAGAAAATTTTAATGTCTCAAATACACGTTAGCGACATTTGATGGCCTACACTGACAACAAATTAAAACTACAGATGAAAAAATGATGTCCAGTTGGCTTTACATTGGCAAGACTCTGAAATGTCGCTAAAGTGCATTTTATTTGTCTGTACTGAAATTATGACCTGCACAGTAGCTTAAGTGCGCAGAATTGGCTGACAGCACTGTACATCGACTCTACAGCTAAAAATAATAACAGAGAGTTTCTTCGGAGGAACCTCCAACAGTGTCTAAGGACAACCAAGGAGCTCTGTTACAGGACCCTGGTATGGCCTATCCTACATTATGCCAGTGTAATCTGGAATCCTTTCACTGAAGGCAACATCCGAGACTGGAGATGGTGCAGTGTAGAGCAGCTCACACGGTATTTCCAACTACAGACTCACAAGCAGCGTCTTGCCCATGTTACAACATCTCCAGTGGCCAACTCTCCAGGAGGGCAGACTCAAGCCAAGATCTTCATGATGCACCGCATTGTCTTTAACCTTTTGGACATCCTAGTTAGCTACTTGACACCCACCATATCAGTTAGAGGCCACAATATGAGGTTCCTGGTATCATATGCGAGAACACTTGTCTATCAGAGACGGTTCATCGAATTACCCAAAACCACCCAAAAAAACGCCAAACCACTCCAAATCACTTTTCTTTTGTATATATTAAATGTATTATATTGATTTTGCTGCTCTTGTATTATTGATTTACATCCAATTTAAGACATTTAAAGCTCATTCGTAGGGGATTAAGAGGTTGCATAGGCCAGAGTTTTGTAAGATTACTCCCCCTTTATCAGCCAAGTTGGAGACACCTAACACCATTTTACTGTCATTTTACCTTGATGATGAAAAGTCTAAGGGACTGGAAACGTCACTGTGATTATTTTTAGGTATATAAAAATCAAATAAATATGATTTGATCAGAATATGCCAAGACAAGGAAAATATTGATGCTCAAAGTATGTTAATATTCTGCTGAAAATATGCCTGGGCGTCCCCAGCAAGAAAGATAACTCTTGGTCTGTGATGCCATCAGTAACCTCTCAATTGCGTGGTGCCAGCTGGAAACTTAACTAAGGGTAAAATGTCATCTGAGCTAATGTAACAGGGCGTTTAACACAAACTATTATTAAACAGTGCAATGCCAGAAAACGTTGTGCAGATTATGTCATAAATTTAGAAAGAAACTACATCAATACAAGTGAGCAAATAGCAAATATATGCACCAAAATGCATCAATATATTTATTTTTGTAAGTATATACATATACAATAATATATGTCTAAATAGACCTATATTGTATATTTTATTTTACCAATGGTGGTTTGGCATGGTTTGGGGTGGTTTGGTGTAATTCAATGGACCCGTTAGAGAGCCTTCTTCCCAGACACCATCAGAATATGGAACAGCCTTCCCCAAAAAGTGGTCAGCTGTCCGACTCGACAGCTTCAAGGGGGAGATGCAGAGCATCGGCCTACATTAGACTCGTACTGGACGATTTTAACTGTACTGTACATAGTTTGTTTAGCCATCATCTTCACATTTAATGTTCCTGCACTACTTATGCACCTGTACGAAAATACGCTACGCCTCTCTGAGGTGTCTGTACTTTATTGGAAGAAGAAAACTCTCGGGAGAGTCGATTAAAGAGGCGTCCAGGTGCCAGCGAAATCACCTCGAAATCAGTCTTAAGGGAAAAGGTACTGGTGCGCAGAATTAGCCTACAACTGATTATTCCTCTGCGCTTTAGCTGTAATTTAATTTCTTACCTTAACATTAACTAAACACCTGTCCTAGATCTCTTTCTCACATTTAATGTCATAAAATATTTGCATTGCTACATCAAAAATAAATGTTCTATCTGTCCATTTGTCTGTCACGAGTTTTGTTTATGAAGTTCACCATTTTAACAGTCACGTGAGACGATGGTGTATTTGCCGGGACTCTCGGTGGGTTAAAATATGGTACCAACGGAACCTTTTAAAAAATCAAAGTATTGAAAGTACTGAGAGGTGGGCAATTTGCTCACAATTATTTTTTACTTTGCAGTGCTTTTGCAAAGAAGCCAACCTTTGAAGTTTGATTTCGTATCAATCGGGCTCCGAAAAGATGATATTTGCTGCCGATAGGCAAGTACTTTTAGTTCTAGTGATTACTGTTGAATTCCTTCAGTATTTTTCTTTTCTTTCTTTTTTTTTTCTGCAAAGCGCCTATTTTTACTGAGGGAACCAAACCGCATGGAGGATGTAGCGACTTTGTTACAAAGAAATAGTTTCTCTTTTTAGCTGTGGGGATACACTACTTACCTCCCTGTAGATGAATTAATTTCCTTCGACTGATCTGACTGTTTTCAATCATCCATTGCAGAACATTACACAACTTGTTTTATCATGAACTCTTCATGTCCACATTTTGGAAAAGATAGCTTTCCAAGCAAGAATGTACCACAATTTTGCGATGTTGGATAATAAACAGTTACAGATGCATTTGCCGCATTCGTACAGGTACATTTGCATTTAAATTTAAGTAATGTCAGAGTTGTTTTATTTGTTGTAAGCTGTACAAAAATTCCTGTAGATTAAGCAAACAGTGACGACCCTGATCAGACGCCGCACTTATTCTAATCTTGGTTTACACTGTTTGCAAATGTCCGCAAAATGCCTTTGGATAGAACTATTTTAAATTTAGGGGTGTCAGTTTTGTTTTGTTTGATGTAAGTTTGAAAAACAAAATCCTGCACTGTAACTGAACAGTGACGCCGCGTTCTGCGGCGTCTGATCAGGGTCTACACTGTTTGCCATTCCCAAAAATGCCTTTGGACAGATCCATTGGACAAAATCATTTGAAAGTTAAGGGGTGTCAAGTTTGTTTTATTGGTTGTAAATTTACAAAAGCTCCTGTACTTTGGAAAACAGTGTTAACCCTTAACAGACGGGCCTTTCTGCGGCTCTCGGATGTGGATCTGCACTGCTGAGATGGGGTTGCCAGTTCCCACGAGAAGAACTTGCGAGACCCTAATTAACTTCACGTGGCACAGTGACGGGAATCCGCTTTATGAGAAAAACGATCTTATTATCATGTTCGTTTTTATTGTTCTGTTGGGATCAAGTTTAATTGTACAGACAGCGCGAACAGATTACCTACCATCACCTTCATAAAAGTGAAACACTGAGATGATATGACGGCTTGTTTATCACATTATCCATTCTCACTGAAAATAACTCAATAATTGACACGTTTATTTCATTCGTCAGTGCGCACGTGACAGTTTACCAGGTAAATTAACCAGGTATTGACATGTATGTATTGTATTTATACGCGCTGATGTTCCGTTGTCGAAGGTATAAGTATTGATTTCAGAAGCAAACTGAATCCATTTTCAATTCGAATAAATCTAAAGTAGTTCCGGTCATGGTACCAAAGCCGTAATCCAAACTCATAAATACATAAACGAATGACGAATCAGAATGTTCAGACCAACAGACATGGACCCCAGAACAAAGGGTGTAATTAGGCGTCCGCGGATAGTAAGCATTACTTGGTAAGCAAGCTTCGCCCACCATGCCCATAGACCTGAACGAAGGAAATATCGGTAGAAGCGTATGTCCGGGATTTGTGAAGTCTACTTATGGCGCGTCCCTGGCAAAAACATCAGGAACAATTCTGGAAACTGCCACATTGTAAGAATTGACTAGATCATGATGTCTCCCATAGAACTTCTTAAGTGTTGCTACCAGTTTGGTTTTTTGATACCCCTGGCTCAACAACTTTGTAGAAAGCACTTTCCCACGCTCCATGAAGTCCTGATAATTTGAACAGGTTCTGACATAACGGATTAACTGTGAAACGTAAACGCCGTATGCTGGTGCAGAAGGGATATTACTGCTCAGGAATGGAAAGTTAACAATGATTATTATGATTCTTTTGGCAATGTACAATGTGGATAAATTCTCGGAACTATAAAAGACATTTGAGAACTATTGTTCTAGCGAAAGATTATTAGAATGGAGATATCTAAAGCGGTCCCCAAAATCAAGTCGAAGACTATAGCTATAGACGGGCTTAACAGCCCGCCTAATAAACTGTTAGGAAACTGAATAGAATAGAATATTTTATTGGAAAACCTACATATACAGAAGGTGTTCTTCATTGACATGAAGTATATATTCTAACATGACGTTAACGTTTTTCTCACAGAACCTAATAGAAACGTCACCGTGCGAAAATATGTGATAAATCACGTCGTCAACGTAGTGCGTGCAAAAGAGTGCGTTTAATGACGTCGCATGTAAGCATTTATTGCTGTTGACGTCCGCGGCAAAACAGTTCTTCCAAAACATCGCAAAAATGTCAATTTTCCTTTAAGTATAATGTTAGAATCGAAATAATAAACTGAAACGAGTCTCGGACCAAATAATACCATATATATTATTGGGTCCAAGAATGAGCTTTAGCAAGGATGGAGCTAGAGAAGTGACTCTTGCATTTTGCAGTTTATCAGAGACAGTGGAATATTCTTTTAAAATAACATAAATTTTATTCTATTCTATTCATTCACCAGGGCCAACGATCGGGAAAAAGAGGTCAAAGAAAAGTCCAGGGAGGGCTACAATCACAAAAACAAGGTAAGACATCACGAAAACACGCCTATATAATTTTGACCACCTGAAACCCCACTTTTATATAGTAAAACTGGGATTTACAGGGGTATACATTATTTTTCTTATTTCTGCTCAAATACATAGATTGTGGGTACTCGTTAGAATCGCCTCGTTGAGGCGGTTCTAACGATTACCCACAATGTATGTTTTTGAGCAGAAATACGAAAAATATCAGATTTTTTTATCTGAAATTTTTCATTTTTTGGTGGTAAAATTTTCAATATATTTAAATAGGCGTGTTTTCGTAATGAGAGAAGTCCAGGGAATGCCACAATCACAAACTGCAGCCCTTCCCAGACACCAAGAGGAAGAGGAGACCGACAAAAACAAACAAGCACAAATCGAACAAACATACGAAAAGCACTAAGATTAGCTCTCTCTTCCCCAAGCGAGGTAATCGCAATGCTAAAAGTACACACACACAAAAAAAAAAAAAAAAAAAAACGCAACTGAAGTAGCTTTGCATGTTTTGCAACCCAGAAGGCTGTCCTGACCAACCTACCATTAGCAATATTAAAGTTAAATGATTTGCAATGCACCAACAATCGTTAATAGTAAATTGTTCACAGGCGATGAGTCGAGAGCTATATCTTTCTTTGGAGAACCCTAACTGCTCTAATGAGCGAGTTCCCAAATTCTCATTATTCCCCAGGCCAAGTGACTGCTGTATATTATCACCAACACTAATAAAAAGGGTAAGGGAAAAGTCCAGGGAGTGCCACAATCACAAGCCACAGCGCTTCCCTGACATGAAGAGGAAGAGGAAAAAGTCAAAACCAAATAAGCGCAAATCGATCAAGCGTACGAAAAACACTAAAGTTAGCTCTCTCTTCTCAAGTGAGGTAGTAGCAATGCTAAAAGAACTGAAAAATACAAGAACAGAATAACACAAGGCAACACTTAAAGCAAATCGCCTCGTAGAATAAACCACAAAGCAACAAAGAATAAGACTAAGATCGGGACCACCATATTATTTCCAGTATGCGCATTAAAATCTCTACAGAGACATAGTTTGTGTTTATTTGATATAAAGTTCAGGATTTCATTTTCTAATACCTCAAAGCAGCCAATGTTCCTGTAGTTATTTCCTTCTGGTGTATTATATGCAATACAAAAATAATGTCATATTAGAAATAATTAACCAAAAAAGGTATAAGAAAAGTCCAAAGTGTACCAGTAAAAATGTTCACCAACATTTTTCGATAGCTTCACACTGTCAAATAAATGTTCCTTCACCAAGATGACGATTTTCTCGGATTTAACTTTTGCATTATTGCGAGTCATTAAAGGTAAGCACTTAAAACCATCAAATCAAGTGAATCATATGCGTCAAAGCGTGACTCTTGGATACTCACTATATCAATTTTCCGAACAGTATCTTCAAATGCAAGGTTATTCCGCTTACTTTTAAAACTACCGGCGTTTAACGAGAGTATTTTAATCTCACAGTATTTCAAATATCTTGAGAACTATGAGACAAGTCATGAGAATTAGCGTGATGTAGTAATGAATCATTACTTACATTCAGTGAGTCATGATTAACATTCCATAAATTCTCAAGACTCGCTTGAGGAAAAGTGGTCACCACAAATGACATATGGGAAAATTGAAGAACTAGTATCATGAAATGAATTAACACTAGAATTAATGGATTGCTTAACACACAAGGAACTGGAATATAAACAAATGATATGATTTAAAATGCATGTGGGGATGCATTGTCACTGGGAGGATAAGACGATTCGCTTTCATCTCCTTCCTAAATGTTCTGGTAACCAAACTGGACGATGTCTGTCTCATTGACGTCCATTCCAACCCTGCCAAGGTCGTCAGGATTCTCAACGATGACCATTTAGCCTGAACCTTTGTCTTCTTTGAGCGATACGTGGATTTTACCCTCCGAGGTTTTCACACATTCAACGTTGGCAGTACCCTTGAGGAAACGAAATAACTTTGATAGCTGATTTCTGAACGTATATACCTGAACATGGACACATTTATCCATTCGAAGGAAAATCATATACGTTTCTTGATCAACAACGCATAAAACATTTTCCCCAAGTCATCTTTCTGCTCTTGTGCCATCAGGCATTGGAAATGCAACAAAGTATCAGTGCCGTAATGTACCAAAAAAGGTGAGAGAAAAATCCAGGGAGTACCACAATCACAAACCGCAGCCCTTCCCAGACACCAAGAGGAAGAGGAAACAGACAAAACCAAACAAGCGCAAATCGAACAAACGGACGAAAAGCACTAAGATTAGCCCTCTCTTCCCCAAGCGAGGTAATCGCAATGCTAAAAGGACTGAAAAACACAAGACCAAAGTAAAACAAGATAAGACATAAAACAAATCGCATCGTAGAATAAACCTCAAAGCAACAAAGATACCCTCGATGCTAACTCTCAGCTTTGTTAAAATTGTTTTTCCCGTTTTCATGAGATATTGTAATAAACATTCAGATAACACAAGCAATGATAATAAAGATAATCAGCGATCTAAATAAATACATTCTTATCCCGCACTTAGCGCTTCTTTACTGACAAGGGGTTAGGACAGATATAATGATTGTGAATAAAACATAATTATTTTATTACACGCATATTTATCATATTTATCATCCTAATATCCGCTTTGTATCGAAGATACTATTCAAAGGCACAAAACACTTTTCATTGAAATGCAGTCGTTTGACTTATCAAACATGGATACAGTATCTCATATATGCACAGCTACTCATTATATTTTCCTTGGTGGTATTCAAGTACTTTGTGACTTCAGTACAAAATAAGTGAATAGATCTAGCAGTGCATTGCTTCATTTTTAAACTAGAAGCGTTTCCAAATCATGTAAGCTGATCAACATGACCTAACGGAACTTAGTATTTACAATAAACTGACATTTCCTGCTATAACTTTTTGATAACATCGATGCAATTAACTTATTGTACCTCGATAAGATTTTTCATATTTCGACGACTATATTTACTGTGGCTAAATAACAGGAGCGTGTATGACTGGGACATATTCTTTGCTTTGCCGGCATTTCCCTTACATTTTGACATATATATAGTTGGTCGAAAAATACGTTGACTATATTTACAAATAATCATTAAAAATACAACGACGACGTATGTCTAAATGTTAAGTAAATGCTTCCTCTGACTCTAAACCGCTGTAAAAATCTCAAATATATGTCTATGTAAAAAAAGCTAAGAGAAAAGTCGAGGGAGTGCCACAATCACAAACCGCAGCCCTTTCCAGACCCCAAGAGGAAGAGGAAACCGACAAATCCAAACAAGCACAAATCGAACAAACGTACGAAAAGCACTAAGATTAGCTCTCTCTTCCCAAAGCGGGGTAATCGCAATACTAAAAGGACTGAAAACACAAGAACAAAATGACAAACGGAAAGACATACAACAATCGCCTCGTAGCATAAACCACAAAGCAACAAAGAGTAAGACTAACACCGGGAAGTTTAATCAAGAAGATTGAGGTTGAGCACCAACATGCACCTGGAAAGTCGTACAATGATGGGTTATCACTATGAAAGGATAAAAACGGTAAGTTGTTGACAAAATCACATATTTGGGAAGCACTCTTTCAAGAGCTTTGCACATTGATAATAGTAAACAGCAGGATTGCTAAAGCCAGTGCAGCATTTGGCAGGCTACGTGGAAACATCTGGGATCGAAGCGAGATCGGGTTCAGTACAAAGCTGAAAAGCTATTAAAGCTGCAATATAGCCAACACTGTCATATGTATATAAGATCAGTACAGTTTACCAGCGCCATGCTAAAAAACACTTTCACACAAGCTACCTGAAGAGACTCCTTAAGATCAGGTGCTAAAACAAGATCTCCGACACAGGAGATTTACAGAGGACAGAAAAACATAGACTACATACTCTTCTGAAGTTGGCACAACTAAGATGGGTTGGGCATGTTATCAGAATGTCTGGTGAACATTTATTAAAGTAAACCTTCTTTGGAGAACTTCAGGTGGAGAACCGCTCACCGGGTGGCCAGAAGAAACGATACAAGGACACCGTAAAAGCCTCTCTCAAGGACTTCAACATACCCTGGAGTCCTGGGAAGAAACTGCCCATGGCCGAGCAAAGTGGCACTGCCTAATTTGAAAAGTCGCAGATAATAACGAAACCAAGAAACACTGCAAAATTGAGAAAAAGCACAAACAGCAGACGGCCAGATCCACTGTACCACTATCCGAAAGCTTCTTCAGAACTTAAATTCTTGCACAATATGCAACAGACTGTCCAGAGCTAAAATTGAGCTAATCAATCATCAAATAGCACACACATAGCAATGGCACTGCAATCGCCAGATGTATAGGTCAAGTTACTCATAGTCCAAAATGACAGAGAAACTTCATGTACTCCCCACACCGCTACTTTTGTGAGGTTTTAAACATATAAGTAAGATGCCAAGGAAATGTTACAATCACGAAGCACGGCCCTTCCGAAGCACCAAAAGAAAGAAGAGGAACAAATAAGGACAACACAAACACCACGCATTTAGTCTAAAAGTTCGATTGTTTTCCAGTGTAGCCCAGCAAACACACAGTGCGACGTTGTATATTTACTGTTGTGTAGGTCCATTCTTTCAACCTACAACAGCAAATTTTATAATATTTATCTTGTCTTAATTTTTCCTGAAAAAAAAACAGACTTGGCATTTTATTGAAATTTTCACAAACAATTAAATTCACAAATAATTAAAACAATACGAGAAAACCAAATTATCATTTATTGGCAGTCGTTGCATCAACATTAATATAACGCTGTTTCAATATTATGTTTACATTACACACCTATTCAAATTCCTAGAAAATTTCACCTACAAAAACTGAAAATTTTCAGATAAAAAATCTTATTTCTGCTCAAAACATAGATTGTGGGTACTCGTTAGAACCGCCTCTGCGATTATACTATATTAAAGTGGGGTTGAAGGGGGTCAAAAATATATAGGTGTGATTTCGTGAAGAGTGCCAACTGGGCTAATTTTGCTTGCCCTGATGGTTTATTCTACTGACCGTCCTAAGGCAGTGGTCCCTGTGTCTTTGTTGCTTTGTGATTTATTCTACGAGGCGATTTGTTTTATGTCTTGCCTCTTGTGTTTTTCAATCCTTTTAGCATTGCGATTATCTCGCTTTGGGAAGAGAGAGCTAGTCGGTGCTTTCGTGCGTTTGTTCGATTTGCGCTTGTTTTCCTCTTCCTCTTGGTGTCTGGGATTGGCTGCAGTTTGTGATTGTGGCACTCCCTGGACTTTTCTCTTACCCCTTTTTGTAAAGAGAAGGTGAATTGATACACTTAAAAACAAGACACTGTAGATTAACTGTTGCTGTCCCAATGTTTGTGGGAAGGCCACTCAAGGGGAGAGAATTCGCTTCTCTGGTATATTAGTTCTTTCTCAAAGGAAGCTACAGTTATAAGAAAGGATTTATCTGTCTTGAAAATCAGTTTCATTAGAATAGCCCATTTGGTATTGCGAGGCAACTCTATACATGACAACGATATCCCTTTTAACAATTTATTTTAAATAAGTAAGAGATGACAATAAACTATAGCCCCAAATCTTTCGCGTATTTTTCTTCAAATAACAGTGAATTCTTGTCGCCACTGTCTGACGGAGCAATGTTTATATAAACACAATTCACTGGCTATCTTTTTAGTTACATTTTGTGGCTTCATCACACCAGTCAAAATGCTTTTTATCGTAATATTTAGCTTGTACAGAATTACTTATATGGTCGTTCGAATATAAATACGCCTGTCTTTTGGTATATGCAAACAACATACGCTCAGGTAATACTGCGGTCTGGGTCTGCACTTAAATGGTTCCCATTTTGCAGTCTACAAGATCAAAGCAAGGCGAACTCTGCATGCCCTATCTGTCTAATTAGGACATAAAGCAGATATTATATGTTCGCGTGACGCGGTACACACTACGTTCACTGAAACATAATTTCTTTATCATCTTTTCCATCTTTGTTTAAGGCATTTTGATAGTGCTCAGTTTCGTCATTATACAAATATGTTGGCTGAAGTAGTGTTTCTGCAACGTAATTGTCTGTGGATGGAACCCTTATTCTGATATGTCTGTCATTATTAACTGGTGGCAATATCACTTCTTGGTTGTTCTCCTCTGTACGCCTTTCACGAGCACAGCCTTCAAAAGAATGACAAGAGTATACATAACCCTGAATAAGCACTTTTTCAACTAAACGTTTCGATATTTGTTTTTATTTCTCCACAAAACCATATTTTCTTTGCCATGCGCTTCTAATGAATACCAACAACATATGTTTTTGTGGAGCAATAGGAAAAATATTTACCTGATAGTCCCTGGTATCTAGAGCTAAGGTATACAAGCTTTTCATGTCTAAGTATCGGATACTGATTAATTCTTTGTTCTTTGATTTGGAAACAGCTACCGTTGCAAATAGTCAACGGTATCAGTCAATAATAATAATAATAATAATAATAATAATAAAAATGATAATAAAAATAACAATAATATCAGAATGGCAAAAAAAAAAAAAAAAAAAAAAATGAAAATATTGATGGAGTGGCTCGTCATGACACTGTTTGCAAAAGCATATCTATTGATCTATAAGGGCTGAAACGAATACACAGGACACGTTGAAAACGATATATATTCTGTCAACAACAAAAAGTTAAGATAAAAGTCCAGGGAGCCGCAACCCTTACAAGCCGCAACCCTTCCAAGACACCGAGAGGAAGAGGCAACAGACAAAACCAAACAAGCGCAAATCGAACAAACGTAGGAAAAACACTAAGATTAGCTCTTTCTTCCCCAAGCGAAATCATAGACGTTATCTCCCTTGTTAAAAATATACCGTGTATGACGCGTCCTTAAATGCATAAGGTAAAAACTATTAATGTCACAAAACGAATTGTAGGAGTCTCAGCTCTATTATTCTGTATTTCGTCTTCTCTTGATTTAAAAGCATACAAAAGGCTTAAATCACGTACCTCTAACAGCCAAAAATGTATGCTTAACCTGAACTTGAAAATGATTTTTAGTTCTAAGCACTTTAAAAAATAAATTCTAATATAACAAAAATCCACTATTTTTACTTCTGATTCTTCTGTTGCGGTTTCCCTATATTCGTCGGCAACTGGCAATGTTTTGTTTAAGTTTTGTGCTTATATTACTCATAGTCCCTAGATTTACTTCCAGTGCCTTAGGAAGGTTGTACTTCGACATTGTGACTTTTCTCTGTAAATTCACTTCTATGTAATTCACTTCTATATTTGCTTCTGTTTCTCTAGCATTAATTGCATTCAAGAATGTTTCCGTATCTATCCTTACCATACTAATGTGTCTAAATATGCTGGATGTGTGGCAAACGCCCGATTTGTGTCTACACTAATTTCACTACCGTGGATGTGCATGAAAATGTTGGATCTGGGTCTATATTTTTTGCTATTGCTTGTCAGTCTGAACACGTAGGGTAAATGGGTATTTTTATGGCTTTAAAAAATGACAAACCGCTATAAACAAATGTAAGTAGTCAAATGGTAAGTGCAGTCTTATTCCACAGGCTACTAAATCTTTTGCATTTAATTTGTGGTTTCTGATCTTGGGACACATGTTTTAAATAGTATAGTAGACTAAACGAATACTTACGTATTCTGCTTTTAAGGAACAATGCACCAGCTGTAACAGCTCCGACAACCAGACATGATACAGCAACCAAAGAACCTAGCATGACCAGGTCAGTTTTTCTCGTGGTGGGTTCTTCACTGAATTTGGAGAAATACCGCGGGGATGGTGAAACAGAAACTCCTGCTGATAAAATAGAGAAGCATCAGGTCCGGTAACGGTAAACTGCTATTTTGCCTACTAAATTTTGACAACTAAATTTTTGTTCAAGACTGAAAAGGCATCTAAAGTTGCTTTTGAGAGGCCTTAAAAGCAGTTCGACATTTGTTCTGATCGACAAATAGACAGAAAACGCCAAAGCTATTTACATCAACTCGAATATAGTTTCAGTAAATGACGGAAACGCGAGTGTTTGCTGTGGTTATTAGTTGCGAGAAAACTATAATAATGTTGAGAATACTTTGCATATCATTATTTTGGTATTATAATGCGTATAGACTGCTTATCTCATCAGTAATCTCAAATACGTCTGTTTATGATGCACAATGTATTTTCCCCCGCACTATGATGCGTAGTCCGATTTAATTGCATTGTTTTTAAAAATATTCTGAACCCATTTTTTTCTACCTTAAAGAAAGCTTTAGTTGCAGCACTTCATTAACAACACTAAGTTGTATACACAGTGTATACTCTTGATATGCTAAATGACACAACCGACTTTGCATTCAAATGTGTACCTTTTAATTGCTTGACATATCATCCAGTTTTGCTACTTGTTAACTACGATGAAAGTACTCAGGAAGGTCACAATCACGGAGCACAAACTTCCAAAGGCACCGAAACAAGAAGGGATGAGGAACGTACGATGACATGAAATTAAGGCGCAGTTGCAACAGACTACATACAATCAAACATAATTGCAACAAATGAACCGTCTTGGAACTGTCACCAGAAAATTACTGGGTTGCGAGTGAAATGGGGAGCGGGGTTAAACTAGTTTTACTCGATCAAAACCGGCTACGTCGTCATAAAATTACACCTTTACGCAGAAGTTTTTTTAAGCCAACGTTTTATTTTGAAGTTAACTCGGAATGACAACAATAAAACCTAGAAAATGTTTACGCAGCTTATGAAACTGATAGTACATGTTTTACCTCGCTTGGGGAAGAGAGAGCTAATTTTAGTTTTTTTCGTACGTTTGTTCGATTTGCGCTGGTTTGATTTTGTCTGTTTCCTCTTCCTCTTGGTGTCTGGGAAGAGCTGCAGCTTGTGATTGTGGCACTCCCTGGACTTTTATCTTACCCTTGTTTAGAAGTATAGCACTGAATATTTTATTCTGACTATAAATACTACCAGTATAACTAGATGCTCTAAGTAACTGAATGGGCTGTGAAATATATTCGCCACAGCATGTAGCACGTTGGACGTCGCAATTAAAAAATCAATAATAATATCAAGATCTATTATTATTTTTATATACAGCTATATTTCGGAACACGGACAATGCCGCTCAATATTATAACGTTTGTAGCGCATTTCCGGATCATCAAATGAAGTCACACATCGCGTTAACAATCCAAGAAGCAACCACAATGCACTTGCTTAACATCATAAAAAAGCCAAAACATTCTGTCCGCGACATCGTGGATTACTACTTCTACAGCAGGTCTGTAGAAGTGTCTGATCAGAGTCTTCGCTGATCGCATGTGCCTTCTACAGCCTCCGGGCTATCCAAAGAGGGATAAACGATAAACCTTGCCACACTGGGTAAAAATACAGGCAGATTGGAGTCTTTGCTGGTCTCACAGGTCTTATTGTAGGTTTTGTCGTGCGCTGGCTCATATTAGTTCATAGAAAAATATAAATGTAGTTACATAGGGAAGGCAAACAAAGCATAGCCATTCAAAGCCACGGATAAAAAGAATACACGAGAACCAATGACAAAATAAAAGAGCACGTATGCAACTACCGGTATACAAACAAATAAGAATTGCCATAGAGGACCCTCCTAGTAACGGTCAGAAGAAACACTTTGTGGATTAAACTAGTTTCACTCGACCTTTAATTCTGCACAAATATATATTCGGCCCGCGTACATGTAGGGTCTTCTAACATCAGTCGAACAGCGCAGTTTAACACATATAATCACAAACACTATTATAAAACAAAAACGAACATGAATTCAGTGCACAAAATAAGCAGAAGCAGGACCAGGATGGACTAGATTACATGCTTTGATAGCCATGCGCCAGCAGGGTTACCGGGATGAACAAGCATGCAGGCTGTTTTTCCCGTGAAACTTTCTATTTTTGTAATGAGTTACAATCTTTTTACCGATCGATTAGTGTTGTGTTAGTGAGGGGGTGGGGTGCGTTTTTTTTTGTGTTTTTTTTTTTGTGTTTTTTTTTTTTTTTTTTTGTGGGGGGGGGGGGGGAGGCTGGGAGGGCGTGTGCGCATGCAGACTCCCAAACTACGGTGCTCTATATGAAGAGACTTTAAACCGAGTCTCCAATGTTTTTCGTTCTTTTATGTGTTTTTTTTTGTTGCCAAAGGCAGCCGTTTAGATTTTTTATATTACCAAAAATCCTTCTGAATTTATAGACTAATAGACCTTGGTGCAGAAGATTATGTTCAAACTTGTATTTCAAAATTAGCCGAGCGGAAAATTTAACCTGGTGCTTCATGAGGGAATAAGAGAAAGAATATAGCAGATAGTGAGAAAAGACATACCCCCGGCCATATCTAGCAGAGGTACGGTGAACTAATTTTATATATACAAATTTCCCTTACTATTGCATGCGAGAGATGGGAACAAGAAAAAAAATGTATCTTGGTTTTCTCTTACACAACAAACTTAACCAATGTCAGGGTTTATACAAAATTTGAAGACTCTGGCTCTAAAAACAGGTGAAAAATCTGACTGATTATTATGAGAAACAAAGAACAATAGACAAATAAAGAGAATGTTAAGCATGTGGATGCTCATTCTCTCTTACAATTCAACTAACCAAATCCAATGTTTGTACCATATTTCAAAATCCTAGGTGCAGTAGTTTCTGAGAAATCTTTGACAAAAAAATATTGGAGAAAAAGAAAAATGGACAAATAAAGGAAATGATGAATGTGAGGACGCCATTTCTGTCTTACACAATACAAGTAGTTGTACCAAATGTGTGTACAAAATTTCAAAATCATAGGCACAGTAGTTCCTGAGAAATCTTTGGCATGGAGTGAGAGATGGAAAAAAAAAGAAAAAAAAAAGGAAAAACGATGGCAAAATTTTCAGCATCGTTTTCTTTTACACAAAATACTTCAGCCCTCAGTAGGTGTATACAAAATTTAAAGACTTTGGCTTTTGAAAAATCTGTGACGAAAAATCTTACTGGAGAAAAAGAAAAAAAATAGACAAATAAAGGGCATGATAAGCATAAGGATGCTGAATCTCTCTTACATGATGCAAAAATTCATATCCAATGTTTGTACAAAATTTCAAAATCCTAGGTGCAGTAGTTTCCGAGAAATCTTTGCCAAAATGTTTTATTAGAGGAAAAGAAAAATAGATCAATACAAATAATGATAAACATGATGACGCTGATTCTGTGTACACGATAAAAGTAGTGGTACCCAATGTTTGTACCAAATTTCAAAATCTAAAGTGCAGTAGTTCCTGAGAAACCTTTAACACAAATTTCCCTATATGCATTATATTGGAATGGAAGATGCAAAAAAAGAAAAAAAGATAAAAAGAAGACAAAATAAATTTCAGCATAGTGGTTTTCCTTTACACATTATACTTCAACCCTCTGTAGGTGTATACAAAATTTGGAGACTCTGGCTCTCATAGGAGCTGAGAAATTTGTGAGGAAAAATTTATTGGAGAAAAAGAAAAATGGACAAAGAAAGAGGACGATAAGTACGAGGATGCTAATTCTCTCTTACACGGTACAATAAGTCATAGCCAATCTTTGTACCAAATTGCAAAATCTTAGGCGCAGTAGTTCCTGAGAAATCTTTGATGAAAAATTTTATTGGAGAAAAAATAGACGAATAAAGGAAATGAAAAGCATGAGGATGCTGATTCTCTCTTATACGATACAACAAGTCATAGTCAATGATTGTACCAAATTTCAAAATCCTAGATACAGTAGTTCCTGAGAAAATATTTATTGGAGAAAAAGAAAAAAAATGGACGAAGAAAGGGAATGATAAGCATGAGGATGCTGACTGATTCTTACACGATACAATAAGTCATAGCTATTGTTTGTACCAAATTTCAAAATACTAGGTGCAGTAGTTCCTGAGAAATCTTCGACGAAAGAAAGTTAACACATACACAGACAAACATTGTTACGGAAAAGACAAAAAAAATATATACCCCCTTATACTTCGTATGCCGGGGTATCATAAAAGAAACTTTGTCAGCGCATTGTTACGTCTCGAGTTTTGTTCAGGTAAATGTGATTTTCAAACGAATCAGCCTGTATTTTGTCTCGAAAGATTATGTAAAACTACAATGCAAGAAACAGTGAATATACCGTAATCTATGTCTGTTAACGACGTCATGTATGACGCTGTGCTTAACCCAGTTTTGCCATCGCAGAAGTAGTAAATCTTAAATAAATAAAATACAAAATCAAATAATGCATTTTAAACACATATGTGACGGGTACGTAATAATACAAATCATGATCCATCACATGTGGAACTGATTATAGTCGTATTTTATAGTCTTCATTATATCCGAAACATCTTCAAAGAATTGCAGCCCCAAAATACTGGTAGATGTTTACTTTCGTGAAGTGAAGTAAGCATACGTTTTATCATATTTATAATAGATATTGGGACAGGATATGCCTAAAACACTATGTGGAGTCAGATAAGAGTAGCAAAACGCGATATCTAATCAGGGTTCTAACACTAGCTATAATGACGATAAATATATGCTAAAAGAAAAGAAATGGCCCTTGAGAGCATTAAACATCCACACAAAATAAAAAAAAAACTGCTGACGTGTCCGGTTTTCTTTGCCAAACTAGCACGCACGTTTCCGTCCATAAGGCTTCTTAAGTCAAAAAAAGGTACGAGAAAAGTCCAGGGAGTGCCACAATCACAAACCGCAGCCCTTCCCAGACCCCAGGAGGAAGAGGAAACCGACAAATCCAAAAAAGCACAAATCGAACAAACGTACGAAAAGCACTAAGATTAGCTCTCTCTTCCCCAAGCGAGGTAATCGCAATACTAAAGGTCTGAAAAACACAAGAACAAAATGACACACGGAAAGACATACAACAAATCGCCTCGTAGAATAAACCACAAAGCAACAAAGAGTAAGACTAACACCGGGACCACCGCCTTAGAACGGTCAGTAGAGTAAACCACCGGGGGGTTTAAAGCACTTTTACAGCTAGCTAACTTCACCCTGGGTCCCGATGCTACTCTAAATACAGGTACACATAAAAATTCGGTTCGCATAAAGGCTCCCAACTCAGTCAATGCATCAAAGCGAAAACATGAAAATCAAATTAATCACTATAATAAACAAAGACGAGTACTCATGGCTAATTCTACTGTATGCCAGAGTAAATGAAAACCAATAGTTGAACCACGGCGGGCCAAGCCAAAGACATATCGTCTAGCCCCAACCCACTGGTTAAAGTTTTACGAAGAGGCCGTCATTGAGTCTGAGGCCCGAACCGCCGTCGTGCAATTAAAGAGTGAAGCATAGCCATCAACAATGATTGGGTTGTCAACTAGGCATGCAGTCTGCCGCATAATATCCAGGCTATAGCCAATTCTTTTATAATGGTTAATAAGTTTCCTGAATTGCTCCGAAAAGTTAGATTTACCTACAATTTTTCTAAATCTGTACACTAAGTCACCGTAAAATTCTGTTTCCGATATACCTTGTTGCAGAAGTGTTTTCAGACTGACGCTATATTTTTCTAACAAGGCACTGTGTCTGCGATAAAATTTCGAAAACGCCTTACGAAGTTTAAAATAACGATAGCCGTGCCTAAGAAGTTTGGCAGTAAGGGCTTTATGACGGTAGTTAAAGTCATTAAGATTAGAAGAAGCTCTAGCGAATCTAATAAGTTGAGATATGTATACCCCATATGAGGTACGCCGGGGGACATCGCCATCCAGAAAAGGGAAATTGACTATATCAAAGTCAAAATCGTCCCGTTTATCATAAATTTTGGTGGAAACTGTACCATAAGATATACATAGATTCAAATAAAAAAAAGGAGCCTCGGTATCGGAAGAATTTGCTCTGTTTAACTGGCGTTCTTTAGGGTATATCCGGTCCACCATTTGGTCAAAGTAAATATTGTCACTATTTAATAAATCATCACGGTATCTTGAAGTTGAATTGAAAGCCTCAATAATGTCAGCCTGATTTTCACGTGAGAGAGACTTCATGAAATCTCTCTCATAACAAAAAAGAAACAAATCTGCAAGAAGAGGAGCACAATTAGTTCCCATCGGAATACCAATAGTTTGCCTATAAAGTTTAGTTCCAAATCTAATAAAAATATTATCCAAAAGATAAACAAGGGCATCACAGACTTTTTGACACGACCATAAATTGTGATTATATACATCAGAAGTGAAAAAATCACATTCTTATATTGGGTATTCTCCCGAATAAACGTTCGGCTAATTAAATCAATAAGTTTATCTTTTATAAGATGGTGAGGTAACGTAGTATACAGTGTAGAAAAATCATATGTAGACAATTTAGAAGCCTGAAAGTTTTAGATTTAAATTTATTGAGAACATCATTAGAATTTTTAATTGACCAAAAATAGTTAATTCCGTCCCTTTCGTAAACAGTATCATAGTATCTAATCCAATGTTTTTTAACAGCAGTAAGGCATGAAGTTAGCAGTTTGGACAAAACAGTAGTCGTACATGAACTAGAATTAGCAATGAAACGTGCTTTATAAGGTCGTTTATGAAGTTTCGGTAACCAATAGAACGTAGGAAGTCTGTTTTGCTTTTCTTTAATACTCACTGCAAACTTAGCAGTAATATCGATAGAATGGGTATTGACAATAGATCTCTCGTCAGTAGAAATCCGTTCATATGTTTTAGTACTACCAAGTTCTTGTATTAGAGTATTGATATAATAAAGTCGTCACACAACAACAACATTAAAATACTTTTTTCTAAAGTCCCGAAATGGGGTTATTGATCACAAAGGACAAGAAAGTATACTACACTATAGTCAAGTACAGAGAGACATTTTACGGCCGCTACACGACATTAACACCAGTTGGTGTGAAGCTAAATAGATTTTAAAAGAATTGAGGAAGAGGAAACCGACAAATCCAAACAAGCACAAATCGAACAAACGTACGAAAAGCACTAAGATTAGCTCTCTCCTCCCCAAGCGAGGTAATCGCAATGCTAAAAGGACTGAAAAATACAGGAACAAAATGTCACAAGGTATGACATAAAACAAATCGCCTCGTAGAATAAACCACAAAGTATCAAAGAGTAAGACTAACACCGGGACCACCGCCTTAGAACGGTCAGTAGAAATAAAAAACTCTGACATTTTTCATACTTCTGCTCAAAACATAGATTGTAGGTACTCGTTGGAACCGCATCGCTGAGGCGGTTGTAACGAGTACACATAGTCTATGTTTTTGAGCAGAAATAAGAAAAGTAATGTATACCCTTGTAAACCCCAGTTTTACTACATAAAAGCGGGCTTTAAGGGGGTCCATATTGTATAGGCATATTTCGTGATGTCATACGCGGTGGTTCTGGTGTTGGGTGTTCTCTGTGTGGCTTTATGGTGCCCGCTGTGTTTTTTGTTTCAGTATTGTCCCGTTTTTCGTCTTTTTGTTATGTTAAGTGGATCCTGTGTCGCATTGTAAATCACTTTCCAGTTAGCTTCTACTTAAATGTTATTTGACCGTTATGGGCCCGACCTGAAAACACCCTTGAAAGCACTGAACACATTCACAAAAACAAACTCCTAAAAAATAAGACTTGACTATTCATGCAAATCGTTTGACATTCTCGGAAAATAATATAATATGATGGTATCTGCTTCTGTTGTAAATGACGCTTATTATTTGTCAAGGTATATAATAAACACATTATTACTATAGTTACGAGGGCGGATGCTTTGTACCACGTTTCATGGATGTGATCTCTGGATCACATGCAAGGTAAGCATCTAGGGTGATCATGTGATTGGAAACATTCGCCCGACGAGTACAGATAATCAGATCATGTCGCCGTAATAATAATGTGTAATTACTGAGTCTTGTGTTGTTTTGTTGAAGTTCATCTCTGTTTATGCGTCTGTGATTTCATACGTGGCGTTTGTGTTGTCTTTAGTTGTTCCTCATCTATTCTTCTTTTTGTGCCTCGGGATTGTGGCATTTCCCGGATATCTTTACTTTTGTGTTTGCTTCTAAGTATGTCCTTCTTATTTTGTTTGTGTTCTAACATATCTTTTTCTGTCAATGTATTGATAGGCTATGTTTTGTAACGGTATACTTTCTTGGACAATTTTATATCTGTTTGGAACTCACCACAGCATAAAACGATTCATTTTCAAAATGATCTACTTGTTTTGAAAGTCTTATTGAGGTGGTTCTGTCATGTTTGTACTCTTCAAAAAGTGGAAATTCCGGATTTTCACCTGAAGACAAAATGTAAATCGAAGTGGCGATGTAAAAGTGACTAAAATGGTAACTATCATGTCCAACAACAATACGGTTAGTCAGTTCTCAAAACATTCGAAATAAAGATGGCCTGCTTCGGCAAAACTTTACATTGTACATCTGTTGGAGTTCTGCACATGGACATATAAACAATTCAGTTTGGAAATATTTGAGTATTGTGTACGTAGGCGGTGTTATTGCTTACTATTATGTTGCCAAATTTTCACGAATTTGATTCATAAAAAAAAACATATTTATCGTTTTCGTCCAGATAATGAACAAAAGCTGCAAAAAATAACGTTTCCTTCCTTTACATCAAACTGTTTTAGTTTACTTTACCTGACACATGCTCTCTGTCTGTTCGTACTCCAGCCAATTATTCATTCTGAATGGTCCACATGGACTTATTTACTGCAGCACAAGCGTGGTTTTGTGGTGATATGCCATAAGCATATCAATGATGTCGCAGTCTCTTTCAATAGTACAATTTACCAGTCAGCATTTACTAACATGATCACATTTTGTTTCGAAATTTCAGAAGAAACTAATAAACTAGTTAATAAGATTCTAGGTAAGGAACATGGGTTCCCATTCCTTGTCTGCGAAATAACTCTTATCCAATAACTTGGGTGTTCATCATTCTCAGACAGGGATGACAAGCTTATTGCTCCTATCAAGAATCCAAATAATACCATTTGTTACTTGGGCATGTCATATTTTAAGAGCACTGTCAAACTGAGATGTGTTTGTTATATTTTGGTACAGTTACCTGAAAAGGGCGAGTATTTGATTCTGCTCAATGCACGAAGATGTTCGGAAAGTTTGTGAACTTAATTCTCTACAGTTATATTTTTATATGTTCTGAAATTATTGGAAGACTGGTATTTGAAGATATGGTTTAGCTTTGGAAAAGGCTATCAATACTAAAGTAAAATTCTCACACCTTATCACGATTCATGAACATACCCAGTGAAAATGAATGCTTTATTATGCAACATGCCTTTCTGAATCTTTAAATGCGTCTTTTTGTGACTTCAATCCAGTCATCAGATTGGTACATATATAAACAGATATTTGAAACACTTAGAATGAAACAGCAACATTTGAGGTTTATTTGCGACTGGCTCCGTTTGTAGACCGTAGCTTGACCTCCAACATTAAATCAATACTTACTAACAAACAACGCCAGTGATATATGCGTATAAGGATTCACATTTGTTGCCGAGATATGAGCGAAAACATTTGATTTTCTTCTATATTCCATTACCAAATCAAGCACAGGTTGTCTGTGTTGACTCCAATATTCACACGCATCTGCAAAAAAAATCATAGAGTAGTTAAGGATAAAATCAGCACATTAGCCATTTTTCCATCCAGGGGCATTGGTTATCCAGCTAGCCAGCCGCACGACCGTACGGCCGTGTAATCGTGTAATCAATGTTCCAAATGAATGAATGAAGCAGTCAATCAAGCAACATTTTAGTCTATTCCCATCCAATTCAGTCAATTAAATTAAATTTGAAAACGAGAATAATCGACAATCTAGTACTTGCCTTTGAATTGTAATGCAAAGCAAAAACATAGAGCGCGTTACTTTCCCAGACCTGCTCTAAATATTGCAAAGCTAGATTAAATAAGCAATAATTTTTTGTAAGAGCTTTGTTGTATTATCGCAGACACAAAGCAAATATGATGCGCAACTCAAGAAAATGTTATGCTTTGCTTGAATACCTTTCTTGTAACCGACTTTGTGATTGCTTCCCAGCGGGCACATAACGTTAATACAACGTCGTTTCAACGTCGATGCAACGTCATGACGTTGCATCGACGTTGAGCTGACGTTGTATAAACGTCATGTGCCCGCTGGGTTTGCTTTTGTTTGGCTTGTGACTTGTGTACTATACTGTCTATCATGGCGTATTTGCTCCTTTGTTTGGTGTCGTTGGTTGGCTGTGCTCTATAATTATGGCTCATTTTTGACATCTTCTATAGTATTTTTATCTGTACAGTGTGTTGATATCTTCAAGGAATATCGGACAGCGCTGACCAGATCGAACTGCATATTCACGCAAATCTGATCAAGATCTTCACTCTCTAATTAAAGAACCACTAGATACTGTAGAATACGTGTATATGAAATAGCCTTACCATATTGTACAGCTGCGTTAGCTGATCTGGATCTTTGCAGTTTGCATATGCCGCGAGGACTCCTTTTTTCTCATGGCGCGGTACAAATTTTAAAACAACACTATTCAGAGTAAAATCACTCTACCCAGTGGGCACACGACGTTAATACAATGTCGTATCAACATTGATGCAACGTCTAAACGTTGTTTCAACATTGTGTGCCCGCTGGGTACCTTCCTATATTCCTTCATCTCAATATAGAAAAGGAGAAAATAAAACCACCATCCATCTCGCTCTCTCATACTTCTGTCTGTATTTCTTATTGTATATTGCTCCTATAACTAAGGCTGGATAATCAGAGCTGAAAAGATAATCGACTATCAGTCCTGCCATTGCGATCGATAATCGATTAGTAATCAATGAAGATTTGGTCATAATTTTACCTGTCTGTCTGAGCAGGACTCTTACCACTGTATGTAATTGATCTGACAGGCCTGAGCAAACATTATAGACCCAAATGATGAGTCTACACTGTTTGCCACTCATCCTGCTAATACCCAATATTGGGTAGTAAGTTGTACTTGTTCAAATTTTAGATTAAGTATGGTAATGAGTTGAAGTGTCTGAATACTAAGGGTAAATACGATAAAGTAAGAAACACAGAAATTAAATGATCGATTATTACCAAATCTGCAATGATAATCATTTTTTTTTAAATTTATCGATCAATTAATCAACTATCCAATTAATTGTGCCAACCTTACCTATAACCCTTATAACGCTTAGCAATGGGTAAGTTTCAGCAGACGACAATTTAAAGTATTTTTTTTTATTTTTCCAAGAATAAAAGATATGACATTTCATGCAAATTGTCTCTGTTTGAGACAGTTGGTATGGAATGTCAAATTCTATTTTCTGGGGAAAATTAAGAAAAATTTTACCAAATTGTCGTCTACTGACTGATTGTGTTGGGGTTTAACGACACGTCAACCCTAGTGGGGTCATTTTATGTCGTCTCCCAGAGAAAGGAAGAGATAGTAGAGGAGATGAAAGAGAGGGAAAGGGGAAAGGGAAGAGAGAGGAACAGAAATGAAAGTGAAGAAACATAAGAAATAAAAATATTCCCCCTCTACCCTTACCTTCTACAAGGATAGCAGACCTTGCCCAACTGGAAGTCAATATCAGTTGGACGCCCCGGTGACGTAAGATACCCGACACCTTCGCCACACCCAACCACCCCTTGTCGTCTACTGAATTAGCACAGAGAGTAGTGAATGTTAAATTAATTTTTTACTTACCATGAACAAAAGGGAAATTACATTTGGCAAGCATGTCAGTTTTGTCCGCTAGACAGCGTCTGTGACAATCTAATTCTCGTTTTATATTTTCCTGGTCAGTTTTACAAGAGCAATTCATTGACGGTTTTAGCCATATTTTGATGAAATAAGTTTCGTCAATTGCTGATGCTATTTGTAAACAATTAACAGAGATGGTTGACGGAAAGTGATGAGCTCCATGAAAATATCCGCCGTCTTTTAACACTAGAATATCTATACATTTTGTATCCACTGAATAGTTTATTTTGTTACTCTGGAATTGCAGAATATACCTGTGTGTATATACCATGTCTGAAAAAGAAATAAGGTAGCGACATCATTTTTGCTTCCAACGGATCTCTCTTTTCGAAACTTATCTAAACACCCAATTAATTTAACAAAAGGTAAGAGAAAAGTCCAGGGAGTGCCACAATCACAAGCCGCAGCCCTCCAAGACACCAAGAGGAAGAGGAAACAGACAAAACCAAACAAGCGCAAATCGAACAAACGTACGAAGAAAAACAAAGAAACACTAAGATTAGCTCTCTCTTCCCCAAGCGAAGTAATCGCAATGCTAAAAGGACTGAAAAACACAAGAACAAAATAACACAAGGCAAGACTAAAAACAAGTCGCCCCGTAGAATAAACCACAAAGCAACAAAGAGTATGACCAACACCGGGACCACCGCCTTAGAACGGTCAGTAGAATTTACCACCGGGGGGTTTAAAGCACTGTTACAGCCGACTAATGGGCTCAATGATAAGACAACTTTTCGATCAGTATATATCAGACGTTCTTTGGCTTACAAGGCTATTACAGAGAAAGCAAATATGCATAAACTAGATGGCTGAGTTTGGATTATTGTGATTACCATATTCTTTTACAAATATTTTAGGTTAACAGTCGTCTTATCAGGTTAAGAGTTGTCTTATCAGGATCTACCATGTTTTACCATTCTTTTTCTGATTTTTGAGTCGCTTTTCTGGAAAAAAAAACCTTCTACGAGTATCCGGGCCGACAATGAAAGAGTCCACTTGAGAAGCTCAGTGGTAAAAGGCTGAAATTGATAAGACAGTGTAACCCATTAACACTAAGCGTTGCCAAAGCTTCGCTTAGTAATATCCCTTAACACTTAGCGTTGCTACTGCAACGCATACTGTTATCCGTGAACACTAATCGTCGCAACTGCAACGCTTAGTGTTAACGGGTAACAATTAGTGCTCGTGTCGTTTTGTCAATACATTGTGCAATACCAACGCACAGTGTTAATCTTGCAATTTCCGTCTTCATTGTTTCACTTGTTTGCTTCATGTTTGTCAAGTTCCTGTATCATTAGAAAGTCTCTGACACATCCGTTATCCTAGGAATGTCATGCATCCATCAGATAGTCCTATATCTCTCAATCCACATTATCAAGATATATGTAAAAGACAAATCAGTGGACCATGAACTATAGGTACTAATATAACACTGGCCTACATTTGAAGTAAGCTAAATTCTCATACCACACTGTATCGGGATCATACGTACGACAGTCATTCACTGAAACGTCTTTAAGATACAAGACAAATCATTAGACTATGACATGCTCGGGCCAACTTAATATCTTATGAGGTCATGTTTGTGTCACTCTGAACTATAAATTAAATATGATGTTCATCTATCAAATAGTCTTCAGAGTATATGGCAAAATTCGCTGGACCGGGAATCATATGTCAGAAAGAACTATCTGAACCTAACTGTACATAAGTCAATGTCCTACTGTCTGCCCTACTAGGGATTTACATTAAAGAAAAGCCAAATCTCTGATAATGGAGTCCTAGTCTTAATCTTCAGTCAGAGTCTGGGCATAAATTAAAGGGTTAGTAATTTAGGAATGAAAGCAGACTCTTCAAGGTACCCATGACCCAGTGTATAAATGCTTACTTGTGAGTGTTTTTCAAGATTGCCTTTGTAGCTGACAGGCGTAACTACAGTAAGCGAAAAGTACAATCAGTTAAAACTTTAAACATAGGTTTTAACTTTATACCAAGGTTTAAATCTTTAATCCTGCTTTTAAGTCTAGATTTGGAGACTAATTGTGCATTTGGCTTGGTTTAAACATATTTCATTTCTAATTAAGTCACATATATATTTTACACAAAAAAACAATAACTTATAAAAGGACCCAGAAAGAAGCCAAAACGCTTATATAAATCTGTTTCCCATTTTCCCATCTAACTTGTAAATTGCGTTTGGCTTGCCATACTAAGGCCCAGTTTTGCCCTGAAGAAATGCTAAATTTTAAGTCAAAGCTGAAAAGAAAATCTTTCCGGTATGGCTTAAATGATTGTTCACACAAGAGTTGCAGAAACGTTGATCTTGTTATTTGATCGACATGATCGACGCTTAGTGTATCCACAGCAAGTGGAACAGTAAGCATTGCAATTGCTTATTGTTGACGGGGGTTAACACTAAGCAGCGCCACATTCCATGTCAAGCGGTCGCCGAGCGCGAAAAGGATACTTATTTTTATAAGAGTGTAACTCACCCGCAGATAATTGCCATGAAATGTTAGCTTCTATCTGTTTGCTGTTCTCGTTATAGAAGAGTTTATAATGCGGTTTGATATTTATTATTGTGTCTCTGTTTTTGCCAGAGTGGACGTCGTTTGACCTGCTGACCATATTCTCGTCTGCTAGCGAGGAACATTCTAAAGAGAAAAATTACAAGGTTAGAAATAGGATAACCAAACTTTTTGTAGTTTTTACTAGATCTATTAGAGGTTTCCTGTTTTGCCAGACTTTCAGCTTGGTCAAAAAAAAAGGTAAGAGAACAGTCCCGGGAGTGTCACAATCACAAACCGCAGCCCTTCCCAGATCCCAAGAGGAAGAGGAAACCGACAAAACCAAACAAGCACAAACCGAACAAACGTACGAAAAGCACTAAGATAAGCTCTCTCTTCCCCAAGCGAGGTAATCGCAATACTAAAAGGACTGAAAAACACAAGAACAAAATGACACACGGAAAGACATACAACAAATCGTCTCGTAGAATAAACAACAAAGCAACACAGAGTAAGACTAACACCGGGACCACCGCCTTAGAACGGTCAGCAGAGCAAACCACCGGGAGGGAGGGGGGGGGGGGGGGGCGGGGAGGGGGGTGTTAAAGCACTTTTACAGCTAGCTAACTTCACCCTGAGTCCCGATGCTACTCTTAATACAGAAACACATAAAAATTCGGTTCGCATAAAGGCTCCTAACTCAGTCAATGCATCAAAGCGAAAACATAAAAATCAAATTAATCACTATAATAAACAAAGACGAGTACTCATGGCTAATTCTACTGTATGCCGGAGTAAATGAAAACCAATAGTTGAACCACGGCGGGCCAAGCCAAAGACATATCGTCAAGCCCCAACCCACTGGTTAAAGTTTTACGAAGAGATCGTCTTTGAGTCTGAGGCCCGAACCGCCGTCGTGCAATTAAAGAGTGAAGCACAGCCATCAACAATGATTGGGTTGACAACTGGGCATGCAGTCTGCCGCATAATATCCAGGCTATAGCCAATTCTTTTATAACGGTTAATAAGTTTTCTGAATTGCTCCGAAAAGTTAGATTTACCTACAATTTTTCTAAATCTGTACACTAAGTCACCGTAAAATTCTAGTTCCGATATACCTTGTTGCAGAAGTGTTTTCAGACCGACGCTATATTTTTCTAACAAGGCACTGTGTCTGCGAAAAAATTTTGAAAACGCCTTACGAAGTTTAAAATAACGATAGCCCTGCCTAAGAAGTTTGGCAGTAAGGGCTTTATTACGGCAGTTAAAGTCATTAAGATTTGAAGAAGCTCTGGCGAATCTAATAAGTTGAGATATGTATACCCCATATGAGGTACACCGGGGGATATCGCCATCCAGAAAAGGGAAATTGACTATATCAAAATCAAAATCATCCCGTTTATCATAAATCAAGCCCTCATCTGTGTTTCATCATAGTGTTGAGAATTTATATGTTCTCTATGTTGATTCACTGATGAGTTGGGGAACCCCTATGCGAACCGAACAATTAGGTGTAGCAGAAATTGTATCAGGATTAAGGGCGAAGGTCGAGTCCTGTAAAATCAGATTTAAGCCCTTCACCAACAGATTCGCTGTTTCCCGTTTCAAGGCGGTGTTTCTGTTGCAGTTTCCCTTCGTTTACTTTATTCTGGTTTTATTAATCCATTATAGACTGAATAGACTCTCCCAGACTATATATTGGAAGAGCCCAATTTCAATTTTAGGTACGTCTGGCTATGAGATTTATATATTCCTAGAGAAAACGGCTAAACTATTTGCAAACAGTGGAGACCCTGATCAGACGCCGCGTTCTGCGGTGTCTGATCTGGGTCTGCACTGTTTGCCATTTACCCTTTTATTGGTCTCCCGACTACAGTGAGTAGACTGCTGTTCTTTCGTTTCATGTCACTCAAAACTTATTTGGTGCTTTGGGGCGGGGACTATGCTCCGTAATTGTGGCCTTTCCTGAGTTTCCCAATATTTACATTGTTTTGATCAATAATAGTAAAGACAGAACTTCATGTCACTCTAAACTTATTTGGTGCCTTCGGGGGCGGGTTGTGTGTGTGTGGGGGGGGGGGGGGGGTGCGGAGGGGGGGGGGGTTATGTTCTGTGGTCGTGGCCTTTCCCGGATTTACATTGTTTTGATAAATAATAGTAAAGATGTTGTTCTGTAAGAGATTTCTCAATTATATTTCTTTTTATTTAGTTTTAATGAAATTTCTTAGCTTCATATTACATCTAATTAACGCCAGCTGATTGGCAATAGTTATTTGAAGGAAAATCATAAATTGAATATATTCAAGGTTTTATGTAGCACGTAAATTAAACAAACCAGTTTAAACTGAAATAAAATCATGACCTAACATACCGTAAGACGTTCTGTTAATCTTAACCAGATAATACCCATCGTCCCTTTCATTCTGAAACAGAAATATACACAAAGACGATAAAAGAATAAAATGTACCTGTGAATGGACTTTGATGAAATTGTCTACCCAAACCACCTTCAGTATTGTTTTAAAATTAATCCCGATTTACCTAAAGCAACTCGGTGAGAATTTTAACCATTTCGGTATTTATAAAACATTATGTTTTCCATCATTTTAATGTACTTATTATACATTATTGGTCTTTTCTGAATTTTAGAGACTGTTGTTACTTTCCATTTGAGTATTGGCACTGGTCTATTCACTAAATAAGGGATGTCACACGTTTATGAATTTAAATAAATAGCGACACGGACAATGTTCAAATATATACCTTATCTCATCACGAAAACACGCCTATACAATTTTGACACCCTTAAACCACATAAAAGTAAAACTGGGGTTTACAGGGATATACTTTATTTTTCTTATTTCTGCTCAAAAACATAGATTGTGGTACTCGCTAGAACCGCCTCGCCGAGGCGGTTCTAACGAGTACCCACAATCTATGTTTTGAGCAGAAATATGAAAAATATCAGAGATTTTTTATCTGAAAATTTTCAGCTTTTGGAGGTGAAATTTTCTACATATTTGAATAGGCATGTTTTCGTTATGTGGATTAATAATGCATAAAGGTGCAACATTACAACAAAAATATCCTGCTGAATCATCTGGATAGAAACTATTTTTAAAAGTAGTGTTGATTAGTTGGGAAATTTGATGTTTAAGTCATTTCAGAACAATTATAAGAGTTAAATAAGCTACTATATCGCTCCTCAATCTAAACAAACCTTATGAAGTCGTTGTGGCGGGATTTATATAGGTACGAATTAATCTTCTTAGCATGTAAACATTGCATCAGTGGTATGGGAGATGTGATTACATGGGTCTGTGAGCGGCCTTAACAAAACGGGTTTTCAAGAAAATGCGATGTGCATTTAACCTTAGCAACAATGGAATATTCCGGTCGCGCGCATCACAACTTGGTTTAAAATTCGGAAAAATACCTATAGCATTTTACACTCTATATTGAATACCTTTAATAGCCAGACACTTTAACTTTTTATACCTTTCCCGAAAGTTAAATAAGCCGATTTTACTATCTGTTCATGTGCCTAAAACCAGATGGAGTAATGGCAAAAGTTTAAGAACCTGATCAGACGCCGTGTTCTGTACATGCATGTCTGTCCAAATACTTAGTCAGATTCGGTAATAAAACTGTCATGTTACTTCTAGCAAACAGTTAACAGGATATTTCATTTTCAATACATGTATAAGAAACATACTTTTATGTCATATGGATACAGCAATGGCCTGGAGTAGCCAAAGTGTTTTCACGCAATTTAAGCGAATACTTCTCTGCTCGTCTATACATTCTACAATATCCAGTGACTGGGCAGTGGTTACTCTGATTTGAGTGCGCGGGTACATTGTTCACACATTGCTCAAGAGGACAACCGACATGTCACGGCTCATTTGACAACCGTTTTACATGTCACGGCTCATTTAGGCTCTTAAAATACAACTTTATTCAAACATATAAATGAAATTACCCAGGAAAGGTCACGCATACAACACACAACATTTCAAAGGCACTGCGGAGAAACAGACTACAGACTGAGAAACACTGGGACCGAAAATGTATATTTTGAAACTAAAGAAGGCCCTGGTCCGTCGGCAGCTGGCCCATTCGCTGTTGGCATATGCATTTAAGGTAAATGGACACACCGGAATGATTTTGTCGCCATTTTTCTAAGGCAGACAGTAAGTAGACAGGATGTTTCCTCTCTTGTCTTTGAAACGTTTGTTTTTAAAACAAGTCGGGGAAGGGGCCTCCGTTTAAAGGAAGAATTTGTGCCCTCTGGTAGCCCTATGTAACGGCTGGCAAATGTTTCTATGTCAGAGCTATTTGCATTGGTTGTATTCATTCCACTGCAGGCCATTATTAACTTAACAAATCGTTGTACATACCTGTATATAATAAGAATCAGGACATCCCCTGAAAACGCTGATATTAAAAAGAGTGGCTCTTTTGACGAACACCAATACTACTAAAAATACTATTAGTTGTGCATATCTGTTTAGATAATTCATGTTTCATTGATAATGTCTATTGCATTTTACAACTACATACGAGTTGAACATTTTATTCCTTTACAAATTAAAAACTAACTGCTCTCATGTCCACTATTTCCTCCTTATCTCTGAATTTTAATTTTATTTAGCTTTAAGTTTTCCGAAATTGAAAAAAAAAAACAAACATAAAAGTATTCCTTTTCTTAAAAATATCAACATATACCCAGTAGACATACAACGTTGAAACAATGTCGAGTCAACGTTGATTCAACGTCAAGACGTTGAACAACGTTTCAACGTTGTGTGTCTGCTGGGGCTCCAGATAGGGTTCTTATTTCAATTCAAAAGTACTGTTATTTGTCTTATTTCTCCACAAAAAGCACATGTTGGACACGCATTAGAAGCGCCTCGCCAAAACATATGTTTTCGTGGAGAAATACGAAAAAATATTATATGGCTACCCCTCTGATTTGGAGCTATGGCAACACATTATAAATTAACATCCGTTCAAAATAACTTCAAATGATATTAAAGATGTGATTTACAGTCGCACAGTTAATCCGGTTGCTCACCAAGCCATGGCCTAAAATGATGCTCAATTAACTCGATTTATTACTGTCCTATGAGGCTCACTATGGGTAGTCAATCATTGTCCTTTATATCTTTATTTCGTTTTGTGTTTTCCCATGTGTATTTGAAAGTACATGGTTCTTAGTCTTATAAAAATAATATCGCTTTAATACATCGTTTATACCCGTTCTCGTTTTGTTTTTCTCTTGTTAGTATGTTTCAGAAACACCTTCGGCGTTTTATAAAAATTATGTCGCTTATATTAGTTTTCTTCTTCTTTTTCTTCTTCATCTTCTTCTTCTTTTTTCTTATAATTATTAAGTGTGAATGTTAGAACCATTTTCTTTGTCTTATAAAATTTTTCACATATTTTAATCTTGCCAGTACCTCATAATACATTAAATCTCTCAGTAAACCGCGTCATGATAAATCGTTCGGGGAGATGGGAAAAGCCCAAGAGCAAACTCGATTCTGGGCATGCATAATCTAATCAGAGCATGTGCTGATCACTTTTATAACAAAGCGCAGAGACAGGTTTGGGCGGACTGCGCAGTTCCGAAATAAACGGCATATGCGTAGTCATATTCACACTCTGCTCTGGTTTTTTGCGCACTTGGCATAAAATCGCCCATAAACAAGGTTTTTTGTGAAGTAGCTCAATAAGGGTAAGCAGCCGAAAGTGTGCTACATTTTCTAAGTACCTCAGTCAGTCAAAACCACTTGTCTCTTCTGTTTACGAACAAATTAGTCTGAATTACTATACTCAATGTAAGTTTTTTTAAGTTTATTTAAGGAAATGTTTTTGCTATTCTCCGATTATTGATGTTCATAACAATATTGTGAGAAAAAAAAACAAAAACGTCTGAACAAATGAACCTATTACAGACCTGCTTCCAGTCTACCTAACATATCGGTTCGTTTCCATAATTTGCAGCCATTTTACTACGGGAGATAATCAAAATAAATTATTTATAATAATAATAAAAAAAAGACCACAAACGACAAATTTTAAAATAATAAATAATAATAATAATAAACGCGAAGTTTAATTCCACACTATGAATTTAAACGTTACGGTTGCCACTACCTTTCATAACGCTTTAACGATTTAAACATTTTTCAGGTATTTTAGAAAAAATACTAAGTCTAATATCATATTCCAGTGCTAAAACCACCAATACTGCAAACAGATACATAGAACGCCAGAATTAAATTGATCTGAATGAATATGAAATACCTTCCTTTCATGAATAATTTTTACGAAATGTTTCATAAAGACCTTTTTTCTGGTCACGATAGATAACAATCGGATAATAAATTTGATAAGTATTGCAGAATTAATTGCAAACAGTGACGGTCTGAAGAGATTCAGGAAGTGTCTGGGTGCCGCATGGTTAGCGCTCCAGATTTTGGATCGTAAGGCCACGTGTTCGAAAAATAGTATAGATGTCCAGGAAGAGCCACATTTACAGAATATAGCCCACCAATGGCATCAAGAATAAGAGCAAACAAACCACAACAGAGAGCAAGTATACCATAAGCCAAAGAAAACCAAAGTAACCAGCTATCTCTTCCCAGACGAGGTGAGCACACTACCAGATAGGATGCACCAAACCCAGCTAGCATTCTTTATAAGTCTATAGCGGGCCGTTATCGGCCCGTCAGGGTAGCTGACGGGAGTCTATAGCGGGCCGTTATCGGCCCGTCAGGGTAGCTGACGGGCCGATAACGGCCCGCTATAGATTTATAAAAAATTCTATCTGGGTTAGAATATTTAGTAGGAAAAAAACTATCGGGTAGAAGGTGGGGCGAGAAGTGGGAAACTAAATTGATTTTACTGGTACAAAATCTCCCCCCTGGGTTCAAACGTTTTGAAAATATTAAAAAAATGATTGTTGGCTCTCATAGAAACTCCCAAACTCAATCACTGAAACATCATTGAGGTGGACTTCAACTCATGACTGTACGACGCTTCATTCCACAGTGCTGTTTCACCTTTCATCGTTTCGAGCTGACTTATCTACTGTTGAAAGGGACGTAAAACACCAATTCCTCAACATCTGAACCGATTCAAGGATGTCGAGTTAATCAGCAACTAAACGCCCATGTGTATGAAAGTGGCCTCCTTCGATAAGCACCTGTATATATATGTCATTGAGGGCTATTATAAAAAGTAACACCCTGATAAACATGAAACAGATCTACCAATAGGTGTATTGTATGCAGTTCAGCAGACAGGTACTTATCGAAGGAGGCCACTTTCATACACATGGGCGTTTAGTTGCTGATTAATCGTTTATAGCCTTTATATATATATATATATATATATATATATATATATATATATATATATATATATATATATATAAAGACTATAAACGATTAATAACAGACAGTAGTAGGACAAACAAACCATTACACTTTTAATTATAAGGTTGCTTGTGAGTGAACTACTCACGTGTAACAGTTATGGTCATTGAAAAAGCATGAACTAGAGCAAGCGTGTAGCAATAATGGTCATTGAAAAAGCATGAACTAGAGCAAGCGTGTAGCAATAATGGTCATTGAAAAAGCATGAACTAGAGCAAGCGTGTAGCAATAATGGTCATTGAAAAAGCATGAACTAGAGCAAGCGTGTAGCAATAATGGTCATTGAAAAAGCATGAACTAGAGCAAACGTGTAATTGTAATGATCATTTAAAAAGCATGAACTAGAGCAAGTGCCCGGAGGGGCACGAATACGGGCGGCCGGCGCCATTTCTTAATTATAATAAAAATAAAAGTTTAACACAAAACTTTGATGTAGATGGTAACGAACGCACAAATGTACGTACGTACGAACAAATGAACAATCGGACGAACGAAGGGAAAGGCGAAAACTATATACCATCGACATACTTCGTATACCGTGGGTATAAAAAGAAAGAAGTTGTGGTGACTTTATATGGAAATTGTTTGGTTTGTCTTACTCTGTGATGTCAGTGCTGATTAGTACTATTAACTCCTGGGTTCTGGTTACCTGTACATTCTAAGTCTGTACTGGACACCAGATCTGTAATTATATTTGAGCTGGGACAGAACATGTCCTACAAGATTGTGCGTGTGCCAACTGAAGACTAATATCAGCATGCACATCCATACAATCTGATCAGTCTCTGCAGGACACTATCTGAGTAGCCAAGGAAACAAAGCGTCTGCAGGCGAACAGCGAAGATTATGAAGCTGCGCAGGCTGATCTGACTCTTCTTTAGGCGCTGAAAGAAGGCGGGATTAGGAACAACGCAATGGTAAGACACAACGTCACAGTTGCAATAGCTGAATCGCAAACAAAGAAAAACTGCGGCAGAAAAAAAAAGTTCAACTTATTTAACCGTTCCAAGGAGGTTCCTCCCCAGCTAGCATTCTTTATAAATCTATAGCGGGCCTTTATCGGCCCGTCAGCTACCCTGACGGGCCGATAACGGCCCGCTATAGATTTATAAAGAATGCTAACTGGGTCTGATGCAGTTCTTCGTTGTGCGTCGGTGGTTTCATATGTGGTGCTTGTTTTGTCATCATTTGTTCTTCATCTCTACTTCTTTTGGTGCCCCTGGAATGTTGTGCTTCGTGATTGTAACATTTCCTGGGTATCTTCAGTTATATTTACACAACCGCAATCACGCCTTTAATTCTGATGCAGCTCAAAATTACAAATTACGTGTTCGGTTTACCGACGGTCCTTTACCTCAGTGAAACATTCAGTAAAATATAAATAACCATAAAACTACAATTAAACAAAATACATGAATGAAAAGCAATTTGAAATCAGATCATAAGAAAACCGTAAGTTGGACCATGATAGGTCCGAACACAGACAGCAATAGGCAGGAGCATATATATATATATATATATATATATATATATATTATATATATATATATATATATATATATTATATATATATATATATATATATATATAAAACTAGGGTTTACAGGAGTATACATTATTTTTCTTATTTCTGCTCAAAAACATAGATCTGAAAACTTTTAGTTTTTGGTGGTGAAATTTTCAACATAGTTGAACAGGCTTGTTTTCGTAATGACTATCACAATATCTGGAGCTCTGTTTCAATGCAATATGTTTTGTGTGCCGTTAAGCGTATCATAAGTACACACTTTGTTGTAGAAGAAAACAACATTTCATAAGTGAATATTTTACAGTCTACTGAACCGATAGATGAGATTGTCAATGAAAGATAGCTTACGTGTGTTTACGACGGGTACCACTGGATAATTTTCTTGCTTAATATTAGTCATATCGTTAGCATTTTGCAACTTAACTCTTTCACTGCCACAAGCGATAATAATAATAATAAGCTTTTGCAAACAGCACAGATGAGACTCATCTGGATCTACGCCGTTTGACATTCAGTCTTTCAATTTTACGTATAAACTTCTTTTCAAGCGATAGTTTGTCAAAAAAGAAAAGCAGACGACAAATGGACTGAATACACTTGGTACATTTTCCGCCATTTTTCACAAGGGGGATAACTTTCGTGACTTCGTGTTTCCTTTCTTGCACACTTGTTCCCTTCTAAAAAGGGGTCTGCTCTAAAAGAACGAATTTGCTTCTCTTGAGCAAACACTATGTTGTCTCCCCTTGGAAGTGTGTCATTTCCACTTAAGATAAACAGATTATCTCAAAGTGCGTGAATAATGAACTGAGAGTATCGCCTTCTGTTTAAAAGGGAGGCCACTTTAAAAGAAAAATGCTGATCTGGGCCCGCGGTTATAAAACGTTTTTCATGCTCGACTCAGCTAAGCATGAATTTTTTCTCTGCTAATAGATATATAAATACAACAATTCTTGGCATTTCATATATATTAGTAAAGACATTTTCATGCTCAGCTATGTTTAGCAAGAAAGAAAGAAATAATTTGCAGTTGATAGTAATTTTGAGATTTATTAGCTGGACAAACTTCTTGCTCAGCTGAACTGAGCATGAAAAACGTTTTATATCTGGTGCATGACTCCATTCTTAAAGGAGACTAGTGTCTGGTACATTTATTCATTCCTAAGGGAGACTATAGTGTCACCTACTTACAACAGCCATATTTGGGAATGAATAAAACTGGATGTTGTAGGGAGGTGGCTGAGTACAGAGGTTTCGTTTATATATAGTAAAACTAAGGTCCGGATATTATAAAAGTTGCTTTTGTAAGAAATGTCTTTTGGTGAGAGATGACCGTTAGTAGAGATTCCACTGTACTATTGAAGGAAATACTGTGCTCCCAAAGAAAAGAATGAATATTTCCGGACCTAACTATAAGTCATGGACCGTGTGTATTGTTTAAGTTATGAGATGCCATCGTTTGTTTCAACCCTGTAGCTGGGGTCAAATATTTGGATTTATCTGTGGAAATCGCACCATTATGAATCTTATGGAAGAAAAGATAGAGAGGCCAGGCTCCGAGGTTATAAAACTTTTTCATGCTCTTTTCAGCTGAGTATGAAATTTTTCATGCTAATAAATCTCAAATTACCAACAATGCCAAATTTTTTCTTGTAAACATAGCTGAGCATGAACATTTCTCTGCTAATAAATATGAAAATGCCAACTATTGTTGGCATTTTCATATTTATTAGCGGAAAAAATTTCATGCTCAGCTGAGTTGAGCATGAAAAAATTTTTATAACGTCGGGGCCTGCTCCAAACGGGCTTCTAGCTTTGGTCATTGCAATTCATCTGGAATAGTTTTGCTAAAACATGTCTAGTGGTTCGCCAACGTCTACAAGTGCATCGAGTCGCAATCCTTGCGAAAACCAGGAGAGAGTTTGTGAGCCGACAGGCGACGGTTCAGATAATTCACCAACTGAACCCGCAACTTGATATATAAATCATTGAGAAGAAAACGAGAAATACGAGTATATTTGGCGAGAAAATCAATGCATACTTGGAAAATCATCTGTACATATTTTAAAATCATGTTAGTTTATCTGACTGTGACCTGTCATAACATCACAGCATGTTAAACAAAATACAGTCGACTCTCGTTATCTCGAACTCCAAGGGACTATGAAACACTTCGAGATATCCGTAGTTCGACATATCAGATTTACGGAACTGAGGAAAAAACAATTAATCGAACAACCACCTTTAACAGAATGAATACGTAATTTGACTCCTAAGTTAGAGATATATTGAAAATATTGTGGAAAAGAGGAGAAATTGCTCCTAAGGAGCAATTTCTCCTCTTTTTCACAATATTTTATTGACTGTTGGTAGACCTCTGTGTTAAAACAGGGACCAGATTATCACTTCGAGATAAGCGGTTATTCGAGATAAGCGAGTTCGAGATAACGAGAGTCGACTGTATGTTATTTTCATTATCAAGTAAACATATCAAGCATGGACTTACCAACGAGCACATAATTAGCGTGTATCTTTGCGCATGTGTGTATGTGCAAAAGCGTTGGTGCATGTTCTCAACACCATGCCTTCATTTGTAGATACCAGTTAAATATAAATGCACAGTCATGCAATACAAAGACACCACTGATTAAGTGTAATCCTTAATTGCTATCGAAAACAAATATTATATTTAAACAGGGAAAAAAAATAAAATAAAAGCATCATCAAAAATATAAATGCAGTTTCCCAGGAAAGGTCAAAGTCACGAAGTCATCAGCAGTTATTAGACACGTGGACAGGTCAACACCCAGCAAACACACACCGTCGTTACAACGTCGCTGCAACGTCACGACGTTGCAGCGACGTTGTAACGACGTTGTTGCTACGCTGTGGGTTTGCTGGGTGTGGATTAGACTTGTTCAAGTTTTAGGACATGTATTATAGTGTGTTATACGGAAACTGTCCTAAAATTTCGAACACGTTATTCCATACTATTTTGGCCTAATTTTTTATTTTGTGCATTGGTCTCTCGAAATGCTTAATGGAATGGTAAAGAGTGAAGACCCTGATCAAACTGAGCGGTCTGAGCTGGGTCTGCACTATTTGTATATGGCATTTTGTCAGAAACTTTAGCGTTCGAAATTTTAGGATATTTACCTTAGTTGATGTATACAGTATTCAAAATGATCGTTTGCAATATTCCTCTCCCTCTAAACAGGAAGCAATTACATGTAAGCTAAATGACAGCGATTTAATCGGATTGACAACAACCTAATATATTGTATGATTGGTTTCAAAACCTCTTCGAATGTTGTAAGTGGCATTGAATGAATGATAATAACATTTTCCTATGAATCCAACATTTTTTGTTTTAGTTGCTTGCTATATCAATATTGTTATCATTTAAGCCTGACATATATAATTTCATAAGAGTACAGTTAAATACCATGTAAGTTGCACACAAAAAAGAAGCATTGTCCAGTCTTATTTATCACGCCATCAGTCAAGTCATGACGGTACATTAAATAAGGTTTTTACCGTAGTGTGTGTGTGTGTGTGCGTGTGCGTGTGCGTGTGTGTGTGTGTGTGTGTGTGACACGGTCTGTAACAGTTCAGTAATGCTCTATACAAGTAACAACTTCGAAATGTTACTGCGCTTCAATGGAATCTTGAGTAGCTGTTACGGAATGTTAAGTAGCTATTACTGGGTGATACTGAGCTGATACAGAAAAGTAAATAAGTGAACTCAGGAACTGATACAATCAGATTCACATCAGGTTCTCAACATCAAAGGGAAAGACAGACAAATAGAATCAAACAGCCACAAAAAGAACAGATGCAGTGTTGAAAACCCTTTCCCAAAAAGGTGGAAACACTTACCCAAACTTAACTGAATATATCTTAAACATACATAATTGTTAAAAGAAAAACATTTGTAAGTGAAACACTACAGCAAATTTACAAAAAAAAAAAGAAAAAGAAAAACAATGAAAGTACCTTTGTACCGGTTTATCTTGCACCCTGGACAGCTTGCCCCCCCGGGGGTGAAGCTGCCTCTGGGCAGCTTGCACCCCCCCCCGGGGATGAAGATACCCCGGGGTATCTTGCCTCCACTGGGCAGCTTGCCCCCCACCCCCCGGGTGTGAAGCTGCCTCTTGGCAACTTGCCCTCGGGGTGAAGATACCCTGGCCTGGGCAGCTTGCCCCCACCCCAAGAACACCTGACAGAACTTAATGCAGAAAGATTTTATGTTTCTAAAATAAACGTCCTTATAATAGAAATATGGGAAAACCGATTTTTTACATGTGTGTCCATATGCATCTTTTTCCTGATCGGAGGAAATTGAGGGCCAGAATATAATGGCCTTAGAAGTTTGCACCTATGCCAGAAAACCTGGCAGACTCCATTCTAAAAGACAGTTAATCACTTAATAGACTTTCCTATTAAACAGTCATTTGAATATTCATAATATTGACCATCAACTATTTTTCTATGGCTGGAGGTGAGGCGGGGGGTAAGATACCGTGGCCTGGGTAGCTTGCTCCCCACCCCTAGAAAACCTGACAGAACTTTATTCAGAAAGATTTTATTCCTTTTAAATAAAAATCTATATGATAGATACATGGAAAAACTAATTTTTAATGTGCATATGCATCTTTTACCCGATAGGAGGAAATTGAGGTCCAGAATACAGTGGCCTTAGAAGCTAGCAACTATGCCAGAAAACCTGGCAGACTCCATTCCAAAAGATAGTTTATCACTTAATAGACTTTCCTATTGAACAGTCATTTAAATATTCATAATATCGACCATTAACCATTTTCTCTCAACAGGAAGGCGTGGGGGCTAAGATACCATGGCCTAGGTAGCTTGCGCCCAGGGGGGTGAAGATACCCTGGCTTGGGCTGCTTGACCCCCACATCAAGAAAATCTTACACAACTTAATTCAGTAAGTTTTTTCTTCTTTTAAATAAAAATCCTTATAACAGAAACATGGCAAAACTGATTTTTATGTACATATGCATCTTTTACTGGATAGGAGGAAATTGAGAACCTTAGAAGCTTGCACCTATGCCAGAAAACCTGACAGACTTCATTCAAAAAGATAGTTTATCACTTAATAGACTTTCCTATTGAACAGTCATTTGAATAGTCATAATATCGAACATTAACCATTTTTATCTAAACAGGAAGGGTTGGGGGTAAGATACCGTGGCCTGGGCAGCTTGCCCCCGGGGGTGAAGATACCCTGGCTTGGGCAGCTTGACCCCCACCTCAAGAAAATCTTACACAACTAAATTCAGTAAGTTTTTCTTCTTTTATGTAAAAATCCTTATAACAGTAACATGGCAAAAATGACGTTTTATGTACATATGCATCTTTTACTGGATAGGAGGAAATTGAGAGCCTTAGAAGCTTGCACCTATGCCAGAAAACCTGACAGACTCCATTCAAAAAGGTAGTTTATCACTTAATAGACTTTCCTATTGAACAGTCATTTAAAAATTCATAATATCGACCATTAACAATTTTTTTCTCTAAATAGGAAGTGTTAGGGGGTAAGATACCGTGGCCTGGGCAGCTTTCTCCCTGGGGATGAAGATACCCTGGCTTGGGCAGCTTGTACCCCGCCTCAAGAAAATCTTACAAAACTTAATTCAGTAAGTTTTTTCTTCTTTTAAAAATTCTTTTAATAGAAACATGGCAAAACTGATTTTTTTATGTACATATGCCTTCGAAGCTTGCATCTATGCTATTTTTATCCGAATGCAGAGGAGAGGAGCAAGTGATACAGAATAAAAAGAGATACAGTAAAAATAAGTAAAAGCAGGTACTACTACCATTCTAATGTCTGTGCGTTAGAATTATAAGTTTTAAATGATTATATAGCTTGTCTGATCTGAGTTTGCCAAGTTTCTAGGGGTGGGGGGCGAGCTGCCCAGGCCAGGTTATCTTAACCCCCCCCCCACCCCACCCCCTCCCCCCCACCACACACACACACACACACACCAGCCTATCTGAAGAAAGATAGATAAGAAAAAGTAACAGAAATATTCAAATAACATTCTGAACTTTAAATTTGTTTACAAGATTTTCTGAGCTTGGGAGGGAACTTCTTGGGCCACAGTATTTTGACCCCAATCTCTTCTCATAAAGTGAAAAAAAAAATAGGTAAAAGCGGGTATTACTACCATTCTAATATCTGTGCATTAGAATTTTAAGTTTAAAATGATTAAATAGTTTTTCAGATCAGAGTTTGCCAAGTTTCCCGGCGTGGGGGGCAAGCTGCCCAGGCCAGGGTATCTTCACCCCCGGGGTGCAAGCTGCCCAGGCCAGGGTATCTTAACCCCCGACCCAACCTATCTGAAAAAGATAGAAAATAAAAAGCAATATGAAATATTCAGATGACCTGTTAAATGGGAAACTGTTTTAAAAAGATAAAAATAACATTCTGAACTTTAATTTTGTTTATACGATTTTCTGAGCTTGAAAGGAAACTTATTGAGCCACAGTATTTTGGACCCAATCCCTTTCCGTAAAGTGGAAAAGTAGGTAAAAGCAGGTACTACTACCATTCTAATGTCTGTGCATTAGAATTTTAAACTGTAAATGATTAAATAGCTTTTCAGATCGGAGTTTGCCAAGTTTTCAGGGGTGGGGTGAAGCCGCCCAGGCCAGGGTATCTTCACCCTCGGGGGACAAGCTGGGAAATTGTTTTAAAAAGATAAAAATAACATTCTGAACTTTAATTTTGTTTTCAAGATTTTCTAAGCTTGGGAGGAAACCTCTTGGGCCACAGTAGTTTGGCACAATCCCTTTCCATAAAGTGAAAAAGTAGGTAAAAGCAGGTACAACTACCATTCTATTGTCTGTGCATTAGAATTTTAAGTTTAAAATGATTAAATAGCTTTTCAGGTTGGAATTTGCCAAGTTTCCAGGCGTGGGGGGCAAGCTGCCCAGGCCAGGGTATCTTCACCCCCAGGGGGCAAACTGCCCAGGCCAGGGTATCTTACCCTTTGTCCCTTCCTGTTAGAAGAAAGGTTATATCAAATACTGGAAATTCTCTAATGACCTGTTCAATGGGAAATTCTATTAAAAGTGATAAAATATCTTTTTGAACTGTGTCTGCAAGGACTTCTGAGTTTGGGAGGAAAATGCTTAGGCTACAGTATCTTAGCCTCAACCTCCTCCCATAAAGAGTAAAATAATGAAAAACATTACTGATAATTGTGTGATATAAATTTGTTATAAAAAAAATGAATATCATTTTGAATTGAGTTTGCCAGGTTTTCTGGGGTGGGGTGGGTGGGGGGGGGGGGGGGGGGGGCAAGCTGCCCAGGGCGGGGGACAAGATACCCCGGGGTATCTTGCCCCACGGGGGGCAAGCTGCCCAGGGGAGCAAGATAAACTGTTACACCGTCTTAGAATGGCCAGTAATAAACTACTGGGGGTTGGGGTGCTGAAGCTAGCTTTACGGAATCTCAGCCTTCGCCCTCAGCTTCCATAGTGGTAAACACACAGGAGAACTTCACGATGATGTAATAACAAAAAATGCTGACTAGCAGATGGTTGTTACAATGAACCGAAGCTCGTGTTAAATCGTGTATATAACACAAACTCGTCTAAATCCCTACAATTTGAAAGTGTCCATCGATCTCACCAACGTCTGTCGATTAATAATTTAAGGCCACGGTTACTTTGCTGCAGTTCTTCTCTGTGCGTCGGTGATTTTATATGTGAAGTTTGTTTTGTCATTATTTGTTCCTCTTCATCTTTTATGTGCATCGGGAGGTCTGTGCTTTGTGATTCTGGCATTTTCTGGGAATCTTCACTTATATTTGAGATATGTTGGCCTCTGATAGCCAACTTTGGCTGTAATGTATCCGGCTCATTTGCAAATTAGTGTCTGCAATATGACCGGCGTATTTGTATATAAGAGTCTTGTGTTTGTAGACGGTTCTTCACCCTTAATTTAAGCCAAGAAAACCAGCATCTGAAAATGTCGTCTGTTTATGTCGTCTGCTGACTATTCTTGCGAGCTTTTCAATCCTATCTTTGCATACAGGCAAACCGTATGGACCCTGATCAGACTGCTCCTCTAGGAGCAGTCTGATCTGGGTCCACACTTTTTGCAAAAATGACTTTTAAAATCACTAGCAGATGACAAAGCAGACGACAATTGTTGTGATTGGCAGTTTAAGGGTTAAAACATTCTAGATCTCCAATTTAAAATATTGAAACCGAGACAATTTTGGGAACAATAATGATATTTTTACCTAGGTCGTTTAGCACACCCTATGATAAGATTAGGCCACGCGCAGCGAAAAAGTGTCTTCGGCCATATGCAGCAACGAATATGCAGACATTTATGAAAACACGCCTATTCAAATATATAGAAAAATTCACCTCCAAAAACTGAAATGTTCACATAAAAAACTCTGATATTTTTCATATTTCTTCTTAAAACATATATTGTGGTACTCGTTAGAACCGCCTCGGCGAGGCGGTTCTAACGAGTACCCACAATCTATGTTTTTGAGCAAAAATAAGGAAAATAATGTATAACCCCTTAAACCCCAGTTTTACTTTATAAAAGTGGGGTTTAAGTGGGCCAAAATTATATAGGCATGTTTTTGTGATGTAAGCCTGCTTGCTCGCACAGCACATTTGATAAGATATAAGTCAGTATGCTAATTTCACATAGCATATGCTAAATACCGAATGTTATGCTTAGCTTGCTTTTTTACACAAACAAACTGTAAAAACATAATTGGAATCAAGAAAACAATAGAAAATAAAACAGTATTCTGTTTTATTGGTCTGAAGTTAATACTTTGAAATCTACCTTTCTTATAATAATAAACAATCACATGAAAATGTTTACTACAAGACATGAGAAGGGATGAAAAACAAACACACAAAACATGAGATCACAAGAATAAATTTATATTTACGTAATGCGCCCTTATTGCATATGCGGGTAACATTACGTAAACACGCCTATTCAAATATATAGAAAATTTCACCTCTAAAAGCTGAAAAATTTTCAGATAAAAAACTCTGATAGTTTTCGTATTTCTGCTCAAAATATAGATTTTGGGTACTCGTTAGAACCGCCTCCGCGAGGCGGTTCTAACGAGTACCCACAATCTATGTTTTGAGCAGAAATAAGAAAAATAATATATACCCCTGTAAACCCCAGTTTTACTATATAAAACTGGGGTTTAAGGGGTCAATATTATATGGGTATGTTTTCGTGATGAAAAAAAAGCCAAAAATAAGCCGCATTTGCGTAGCATTATCAGAGGTCATTATCATCTTACAATTCAACAGATACTGTTATATGGGCACACAGAGAAGACCTTGGCCAAATTGAGCGTGTGCGCAGACTGACCTGGGCATTTAATGCGCAAAAACGACAGAAGGGTAATTTTTCAAGGTTATACATCTATTATATTAACATAAAATACGCTAATGATGAAATTAGCAACCATCCAGTGAGTGAGTTTCTTCTTTATCACTGCATTAACTTGCTGATGAGTGGGATTTTTCTCCTAAACACAGTCACATTTAATCCTACAACTATAGAGTCGCATGATTTGAGCAGACCGAATGTCGAGTCAGAGGAGGTGGAGATACGACTGCTCTAAGACTGGTCTGGTGGTGCGATAAGAATAATTATATGCGACTGCATCACGAAAACACACCTATATAATTTTGACCCCCTTAAACCCCACTTTTATATAGTAAAACTGGGGTTTACAGGAGTACAAGTTAGTTTTCTTATTTCGCCAAAAACATAGATTGTGGATACAGGTTAGAACCGCTTCGTCGAGGCGGTTCTAACGAATACTCACAATCTAAGTTTTGAGCAGAAATGTGAAAAATATCAGAATTGTTTATCTGAAAATTTTCATATTTTTGGTGGTAAAAATTTTAATATTTTGAATAGGCTTGTTTTCGTAATGGTATAAACTCTAGC